>JBCNJP010000006.1:66735230-66890421 GCA_039602395.1 Deinandra increscens subsp. villosa
TCCTAAATTTATGTTCCACTTTGTTGTGTGTTCTCATTTTATCTCAATTGACCACCATGCTCCTCTGACTTGCATATCGGATCTTGGTGGCCCTGCTTATTACACATCAGGTGGTTAGTTACAATTTATTCATCTTTATCGCAGTTAGAATATTTCCAGAATTTGTTGTATGTTTCTTTTAGGCTTTTACTTTGTTCTTAATTCTTTTTATGCTCAACCCAAAAGTTTGTAAAGTTATATATTTAAAGGTTTTGCATTTGTACTTGCCTATTGGTTATGATTATTATGTAACTTTATGAGAGTTCCTGATATATCTCAACTGTCTCATGTATACTTGATTTTTTTTTTGTGGTGTTATATATTTCTTGCAGGGTGACTGAGATTGTTTCTTCTATCACTATTGTAAGTAAAAAATAACAAATCCCTATCCAAATTTTTCATACAGATCATGAAAATTAATATAGAATTTATGGTGATAAAACCATAAACATGTAGGTTGCAATATAGCCAATATGACACCGATTTCAAGTTGACTAGCATTTTCAATGTTCGGAGAGAAAATAGGTGTTTGGCTGCAAACTGATTTAAAAAGACAGTTTCAGTGTCCTTAAGTTAGGGGTTAGTTGTTTGCTTTAGTTTTTGGGATTTCTATCTTTATTTTTGTGTCCTATAGGCAAATTTTCTATGTCGTCTCATTCTCGGTTAAGATTTTGTGATTGTCTTTGTTTTTTCCTTCTTAATGTTTAATGTGAATGTTTTCCTTTGCAGGTTGTCTTCAGTTGCTTGCGTGTATCATGCACTTTGTAAATCTAAACATACTGGACGAACTAGGTAAATGTTTTAAATCACATGTGAAATTATATATATATACCTAGAAAATAGAAAGAAAAAAAAACTAACATCATCTAAATCTAAACAGAATCAGCATATCGCGTAGGCAAAAGCTGAAAGGCAAGAATGCCATATGATAAGCTACTGGGTCCATGCAGGCGTAGGGTTTTTTTGGAATGGCATAGTGCTAGATATATAATATTTTGTAAACATAGTAAGTAGAAAATCAAGAAAAGAATAGTTTTTGTGCGTTGCGAGCAGCTATGTTAAAGAATATATGTATGGGCAATTGGTAGTTCTCATGGGGTATGTGTAACTTTTTGGAATCAGAAGGAGCTACGTATAAAAATTCTATGTTAGCCCACCTAAAGTCTAAAATGCTATGCCTTCTATATTACATATTACTGTTATTTTGAAGATTAATTATGTGTTGAATCTGCTGTGTATAGAGTATATATCCAACCTCTTATGACCCGTTAAGGCTGACTTTATGATAGCAAAGAATGTAAGTTTTGCACCTCTTATACCTTCATCATTGAATATGCAGCTTAGTGAATATATGAATTGCCTATTATGTACAAACATGGCATGTTTTCACTATGAAGAGTGCAGGTGCTTATTATGTTTATGCTCTAAATTAAATAGCCACAGATATGGAATGATATTGCTAGCAGCTCCAACAAACCCATTAAGAGTCATGCAGGCCTAGATTAGATGGAAAGCTCTTGAAAGAACAGGCTAAATTACATGGAGAGCTCTTCAAAGGACATGGTAGCTGTTGTTTTGTTAGCTGTTTTGATATCAATGACACTCTTCAAACAAGTAAGTCATTGCTCTCTTGCTCAAAATACCTTAGTACTTTCATGTTAACAGCAATAAGCCATTTGCTTGGATTTTAAATGCATATTTGTTTGATTGAAAATGTACACAGTTTGTAAAAATAAGAGCTTCAATAACTGTGATACACAACTCTTTTTTTACCCCTAAAACAGATTTGGTGCTCATTTGTAATAGTTTAGGTTTTATAAAAACATGTCAATAATTAGAAAGTGCAAAGGGTTTAGTACTGAATTTGAAGAAATAATATGAGAGACATATTTGAGGTTACTTTGGTTTGGTTATGGGTGGATGGCTATTTTGTGTATGAGAAAGAGTTTTGGGGTTTTTTCACGTTTGGTTGCTATATCGCTATGTAGTTGTCCATTGCTACAAGTAAATGCGAAACGAGTCGATGTCAGGACACAAGAACGGCACTACCACGAAAACGACCCGGCTCCACCGCGAAGCGCGGGTCGACCCACTTGTTATATACAAATTTGTTTGATTGAAAATGTACACAGTTTGTAAAAATAAGAGCTTCAATAACTGTGATACACAACTCTTTTTTTACCCCTAAAACAGATTTGGTGCTCATTTGTAATAGTTTAAGTTTTATAAAAACATGTCAATAATTAGAAAGTGCAAAGGGTTTAGTACTGAATTTGAAGAAATAATATGAGAGACATATTTGAGGTTACTTTGGTTTGGTTATGGGTGGATGGCTATTTTGTGTATGAGAAAGAGTTTTGGGGTTTTTTCACGTTTGGTTGCTATATCGCTATGTAGTTGTCCATTGCTACAAGTAAATGCGAAACGAGTCGATGTCAGGACACAAGAACGGCACTACCATGAAAACGACCCGGCTCCGCCGCGAAGCGCGGGTCGACCCACTTGTTATATACAATATATATGTTTGTGTGAGAAGGGAAAACAAAAAAAAAAAATAAATAAATAAATTATGCCCGCCAGGAAGAATTTCCTCCCTACGGGTGTCCACCCCGAACACAAAACTTGATGCTCGCGGGACATGCTTCTTCCATGTCAGCAACAGGCACGGACATGCACCTCTCTTTGGAAGTGGTCTTAGAGTTTAAACTTTCTCTATATATAACGCCTTAGTGTAATTTAATTTGGTATAGATTAGGTGGAGTAAAGTAGATATGATAAAATTTAGCTGTTATAAAGAACAATATTTAATGAAGTCTTAAAATAAACTAAAAACTACATTTTTGCTAGACGGATGTATTTTATTAACAATAAACTACTTTACACATAATCTACCCAATTAAATTACATCAAATTTGCCTTGGTGGGGGCTTAAATCTTAATCTTAAAAGGAGGAACACATAACTTTAATAATTTTAGTGATTATACCCATGACTTATAATATTATACCATATAACATTTTACAACTTTGTAGACAACCTTTGATGCATGGAGTGTTAGAGCATAAACAATGTGTCTCATGTGTTGTATCAGGTTGTATCATGTTAATTGTTAGAGTTAGTGGTATGTTGATATGATGTCAACGAACTAAGCTGCGAACTATTGGTTCGTTAGCAACAAACCATAGGTTCATTCAGCAGTATCACAGTATATAAGTGTGAGTCGTGTTCATTTGTTATATAAGAGAGAGTTAATTGTATGTTTCTGAGTGTGTTTGTGTCTAGAGTCTTTGTACTTGTTTTCTTAGTGAAATCAATACAACAAAGGTTTATTTACCTTCTTGTTCATCTCGATTCAATCACGATTAGTAGACGATCCACACGCTCTACGTGTTTACAATTGGTATCAGAGCTTTTGGTATTAATCTACTGATCAATTTTGGTGATTTTCAAGACTTTTTGTTCAAAACAAGTGGATTTTCCATCTAAAAAAGGTCATTTTATAAGTTTTCTGGTCATAAACGCACTCTTAAGCATTCATTTTTGTGATTTTCAGTCTGACTGCTTTTTAATTTGTGTTAAAATCTTCAAAATCGCAAAATTTGAGAGAAAATGTTTTGGTTCGTTGGTTAAGTATACTGGTTCGTTGGTTACATCTTCCGGTTCTGTAACACCCCGACCCCTGGGATTCTACGCATCGGATAACAGAAAAACACTTGGTAAAAATCTAAAATCTACAGCGGAAGTCTTAAAATTTTAGTCATAACGATTATACTATTTACATCGGACTGAAATAATATAACATAACGAGTCTAGTTTATACTATAAGTCTATATCTTCAGTTGTCGGCATTTCAACTTCTTATTTATTTCCTTCCCGATTCCAACCATGTATAGCAACATGCTTACATCGTACCTAGGATGTGTGTCCAAAAGTAAAGAAAGTATTTTGGGGCTCAGTAAACTGCTGGTCAGTTTCAAAAACATAACAGTTCATTCAAAATCACAGGTTAAATCTTTACTACAACATTATATAAATATATCCTGGCAGGGGATAGATAATCCTGATACAAAGATGGTTTGCTTCGTAACCGAGTCATCATATGTACACACTACCTATTTCAACGGCTTACTAGGCACCAACTGCCCTGATCGTATCTAGCCCGGGGCCTACCTAACCCTTTCGGCCTCAACATTTGTAGATATTATTAGCAGTCAATGTATATAATTTAATTACAGAACAAGCACATTCCGTTTTATAAAATAAGTAGCCTAGTGTGAGAGGGACTCACCTTTATCCTTCACAGTATATTCTCGAACAGAATTCTCACTTAATCCAATACTAATCACATATCAGATTGCATTAATGCAAGGAGGTATATAATATATATTCCCTATGTCTAGGAATTCTAGCTGAAAAACTAGTCGCTAGCTGATAAATTATAAGCTTGCTAATAAAAAATAACGTTTGGTAAAAACTAGCTGATATATTAGCTGAAATATGTAAAATGACATAAAAGTACATGTATATAAATAAATTAAATTTAAAAACAAAATATAAATAATTAGTTAGGGAAGGGTAAAACTGGAATTATTATAAAAGCTAGTTGAAATGCTACTCCAACTAGCTTTTCAAAAGCTAGCTTTTTCATATTACCAAACGGGAATTTTTAAAATAATTAGCTTTTTTAAAAAGCCCCGTTTGGTAACTCAAAAAGCTAGCTTATGGCGCGCCAAACACGACCTAAGTACCCGAATAATTTGATATTTTAAATACTTTATTATTTATCAATTTTGAACCCATATATACTTAATATATATAAATGCATATTCTAGTATCAAACACCAAATCCCAATACCTCCCGGATTGTTTAATATTAAATAACCATCTTTCAAAACCCTATTTGACGTATTTATCAAATAATTATCAAAAAAACTTTTTAATATGAATTAAACTTAGGGATTTTACTTATAATAGTGCATCATAACATACCTCAAAAGATTATCCCCCAATTTAACCCCATCTGTTCAATTTTGGCAAAACAACGTTACGAAAACCCTAATTTTGACTAATTTATAAGAAAAATACCAAACTTTCCCTAAACATGAAATTAACTTGTTATTCTTAAAATACACTATTTTAGGATTACCTACAAAAATTCAGACCCTAATTCCTTCACAATTGCTCAATTTAATCAAAACAAGCTTAAGAACCTAATTTTTATACATTTTTAGAGCTCTAATCGAATGACCATAATAACATAAATTGATTGAGGGATTTTATAGAGCATACCTAATAACGAGGAACTGCAGAAAATGAGCTTCAAAGAGCTCCTAGATCGAGCGAATTTGATGGAACAAGCTGCGGTTGTGGTTTAGGGTTTTCTATGAAGATTTCAAGTGAATTTGCGAGTTTTGATGGATGATTTGAGTCGCTATTTATACTAACGGGGAAAAATATATCTGGATATACGTATGGTGGTGACTCATGAATTAAAATCAACACCTAGATAGATCAGATTTGGGTTAAAGGTATAGATCAAGCAAAAAATCACGCTGGCAGTCCCAGTCGCGGACCGTGAAGGAATAGGCAGTCGAATCTCGCAGTCCGCGAGACCTTGTTGTCGATATATTTTCAGTTTTTATAACTTTGGTCCGTGTACTTCGGATTCGAGCAGTTTTGACCCCTAGACTTTTCTATCCTAATTATTTTATCTCTGATAATAGCTGTCGTGGCCGTTACAAATACCAAAACTAACTTATAGATAGGGTAAGCTTGGGTTATCGAATCCAGGGGAGTTAGTGGTTCTTAGCGATCCTAATTACTTAATCTAAATTAATGTCACTAAGTTAGATCAGCTAAACTAAACCTAAAAACCAAAATTGAAGCTTAAACTACTTTGTCCTAAATTACTGAAATTGTAAATTGCCTCTTGGCTGTTGAATTGGTTGTTGGTTTTAAAGCTAAAATTAACGATTAACTAATTCAAACTAAATTAACTATCTTGCACTTGAGTGATTAAAAACGTATATTACTAAAGGGTAATTATTTTAGGATCTGGATTAGTGAATTACTGATTTGCACTCGGGAGTCTAACCTAGAAATCACATAAACATGATTGTGTTTATGTTTAACCCAACCCAAGCAACTACTTATCATTCATGCACACAAGATAATCCTAGAGCTATAGACGGTAGTCCGGGAGCGGATTGGAACATATAATGATAAAAGCAATTAGATTAAATTAAAACCCACTGAGATTCAAAGACTGTCACAGATCATAAATCTCATCTAACAGTAGAAACCCTAATTCAATTCAGAAAAAACACTAACCGTTCACCCAAGTAATCTTAAAGGATTTAGCCGGCAATCATAACAAACAAAACGGATACTGTCACTACCGAATTGTTCATCATAATAAATTGACTAAAATAACTATCCTACAAAAAACATAGAGAAAAATAAAAGAACCGAATTCTTTGTTGACTTCCACACATGATGCAATAAACGGATACTGTCACTATCGAGTCGTTCATCATAATAAATTGACTAAAATAACTAGCCTCCGTCACCCCTTTTTTTGCGAATGAATTCCCTTTTATTTGCTGTTGTCCACGATTTGTCTTGCAGCCCACTAAGCCACTTAAGCCCACTTGCGATTTCTTTTTTTTTCCTTGCTAGTTCACGAGAATAAAAAATCAACACCATATGTTATTTATCTTTGGAGTTTTTGGGTCCCACACTTTGACATGAATTGCATCACCTGCTACATACAAACTTTACATAAATCAATTATCTATTATTTTATTTGGTACGTGCATATGAATTTTAATAACTTTATGACATTAGTGATTAGTGATAAATGAATATGGTAGAAACATGGGTATTTAAGTGTTAAAACTATTGTGTTATAACTGAATTAAACCGTTTAAGCTTATTCTCAACTCCACATACTAAACATCATAACCTAATTAAATTGATATATTTTATATCTAATACATTCAGTATATTTAGGACATGATTAATATTAATAAAATGTAACTTTACACCACCAATCAATGCCCAAAACTTGTTTAGGATAATTCCTCATGGTTTTTTAATATTCGGGACACGTAAAACAAAAAGTATAAATACTTATATCCACATATATATCACGTATTTACTTCATTTTCTTTCTTGTTAATCATCTAACATGTATTTAACGTACCAATCACGTATAACACACATGTATTTATATCAACTATGTAAACTCCCCATATCATCATATCATACTTATATATAAAAGAAAAGTTTTTAAGACACGTTCCCTCCTAAATTATCAAATCTTATTTTTGGTTTTTTTATTTCCATAATAATAAATAAAAACATTTATTATAGGGATACCGAATCATTTTTAATTAATAACGAGATGGTTACCACTCTGCGCGTTGCTGCGGGGTTTAATTTGTATAATGAACGAAAGTAAAAAAATTAAGTGGTATAAAACGTAAAATTCTAAAAGTCTCGTGGTGAAAGTATAAAACTATAACGAAAGTTAAAAAGTTAAGGGGTATAAAACGTAAAAGTCTGTCTCGAGGTGCACGACGTTGAATTTATATGCTCAACGAAAGTTAAAAAGTTAGGGGTATAAAACGTAAAAGTCTAAAAGTCTCGTGATGAAAGTATAAACTATAAAAGTATACTAAAAGCGAAAGTAGAAAAGTTAAAGGTTTCGTGGTCAAAGAAGAACACAACAAAACTTAAAACAAAAAAAAAAGTTTTAAAAGTTAGAGAGTTAAAAAGTTAAAGAGTATAAAACGTAAATGTTTAAAAGTCTTGTGGTATAAGTATACTAAAAACAAAAATAAAATGTTAAAAGTTTCGTGGCCAAAGTAAAATATAACAAAACTTAAAACAAAAAAAAAAACTTTGACGAAGTATAAAACTATGAAAAAAGTCATCGTCAAAGTAAAAAACTCTAAAAGTATACTAAAAATGAAATTAGTCGAATAAAAAACGAAAGTTAAAAAGTTAAGGATATAAAACGTAAAATTCTCGTGATGAAAGTATAAAATATAAAAGTATACTAAAAACGAAAGTAGAAAAGTTAAAAGTTTCGTGGCCAAAGTAGAAGACAACAAAACTTAAAACAAAAGCAAAAAAAAACTTTAAAAGTTTGAGGGTAGAAAACGTAAAATTATGAAACATATGTGTCCAAACTATGAAAACCGAAAGTTTGCTATTTCATTAAAAAAACAAATTGTAAAAGTTTAGGGGTAGAAAGCGTCAAAGCACCAAAGTCACATGGCCAAACTATGAGAAACGAAAACATCACTATTCATCCTCAACGTAAAAGTCTAAAAGTCTCGTGATGAAAGTATAAACTATAAAAGTATACTAAAAGCGAAAGTAGAAAAGTTAAAAGTTTCGTGTTCAAAGAAGAACACAACAAAACTTAAAACAAAAAAAAAGTTTTAAAAGTTAGAGAGTTAAAAAGTTAAAGGGTATAAAACGTAAAAGTTTAAAAGTCTTGTGGTATAAGTATACTAAAAACAAAAATAAAATGTTAAAAGTTTCGTGGCGAAAGTAAAATATAACAAAACTTAAAACAAAAAAAAAACTTTGACGAAGTATAAAACTATGAAAAAAGTCATCGTCAAAGTAAAAAACTCTAAAAGTATACTAAAAATGAAATTAGTCGAATAAAAAACGAAAGTTAAAAAGTTAAGGGGTATAAAACGTAAAATTCTCGTGATGAAGGTATAAAATATAAAAGTATACTAAAAACGAAAGTAGAAAAGTTAAAAGTTTCGTGGCCAAAGTAGAAGACAACAAAACTTAAAACAAAAGCAAAAAAAAAACTTTAAAAGTTTGAGGGTAGAAAACGTAAAATTATGAAACATATGTGGCCAAACTATGAAAACCGAAAGTTTGCTATTTCATTAAAAAAACAAATGGTAAAAGTTTAGAGGTAGAAAGCGTCAAAGCACCAAAGTCACGTGGCCAAATTATGAGAAACGAAAACATCACTATTCATCCTCAATTTCTATTGTATATATATATAATAGATATTTAGATTATAAATATAATACATATTTTTATTGATTTGATTTCAAAATTAATTTATAAATTTTAGATATTATTCTCTTTTTACTTCAACAGTTTTTTCTTTTACACAAGTTTCATAATTCGATTACAGTGTATGTACTCTATTATCATTATTAAATTTTTTAAACCTAGTCTTACGATACATACTTTTTTAAATCTTAGTCGTCCAATGCATGGGGTATAAAAACTAGTTTATTAAATAAAGAGGAATACATATTAATCATCAATATTAATACAACACGCGTATTTTTTAATATAATATTAACTCATATACGTATTTATCAAAATATCAATTTATCTAACACGTATCTATCAAAGTGCTATTAGATGGATATTTAGAAGTGTATTCTCAATAAATATATCTATATATATATATATATATATATATATATATATATATATATATATATACTTGGTGGAATTTTCGGGATATTACAGGTTCACTCTTCATATCTTCATAGTTCTTGGTTCGTTGGTCCTAGGTTCTTCTAGTATATCTTCAAAATTTTCAGTCCGTTCATATCCGGTTCGTTTCATATATCTTCAACAATGGTTCATGACGGTTATTTCTTGGTTTGTGACGGTTACTCAACGAAGCAATGGTCCATTGATCTAGTTTCCGAATTTTGGTTTGTTGACTTAGAGGTTGAGTTTTCTAGATCGTTAATAGCTTCGGTTCATTGAAGTTCAGTTCGTTGTCTAAGAGTTTGACTTTTCCACTTCGTTGATTGTTGTAGTTCGTTGGACTTGTCATATTCAGTTGGTTGGATTAGAAGATTACAAATTTCAAAATGAGTGATTTTCATGCATTTGCTGCTATGCAAAACACAATGCAAGTCATGCTCATTTATGATAATGAAATTGGAACAAGTCAAAAAGTTCCCAAACTGTTACAAGTAGAAGATTATCATAAGTGGCATAACAGGTTTGAAGCGTATGTTGGAGCTAATGATGTTGATCTATGGATTCCAATTGAGGATGGGTATAACATCCAACTGATGTTGATTTAGAGCCTAAACCGAAAAGAAGTTTCTCATCTGAAGAAAAGAAAAGCTATGAAAAAGAACAAAAGGCTTATAAAATTCTTACTTTGGCATTACCAAAAGAATCATTACATCAGTTAATATGTGTACTACGTCTGAAACTTTATGGGATGCTTTACGTTTAAGATGCGAGGGGAACGATCGGTATAAGAAGAGTAAGAAGAAAGTTCTGAATAAAGAATTTGACAATTTCAAACATTATCCTAATGAGAACATTACTGCACTAGTGTCAAAATTTGCTCATCTGATTAGTGAGATGGAAGTAGTTGATATAAAGAAAAAGGATGATGAACTGAAAGAGCTCTGTTGGAAGTTCTATGAAACACCCGAGTTACAATTTCCGATAATATCGTTAAAGATAATGCTAACGGAATTTGGTCCCAGAAAATTTTTATGAATTAGTGGTGATTTTTATCATTAACACATACAAAAGATATCATTCCGAATTTTTCACCACAACCTTAAAGTATTTGAAAACACCACATGATCTTAACACCCTACTATGTTCAAAACGACGACATGCATTTGAAGTTCGTGTTACGACTTCTAAAACAAGATCATTAACAAAACAAGGTCAAGCATTCGGTTCTTGTTCAACTCCGGGGAATCCAGCTATATCTTATTTTTACCTGCATTTTTCCATTAACCCGTTAGTGTAATATACGTTAGGATCGATAATAAGGCGTTAGAATACAAGAGAAAGGCCAAAATATCACATTTTGGCCTGAGGCCAGCGTAAGCTACGGTGGCCACCGTAGCTTACGGTGGCTCCTGGTGTCTTACGCTGGCCAAAATCTGGCCTACGGTGGGATTTTTATGCTGAAGCCAGAGTAAGCTACGGTGGCCAGAGTAAGCTACGGTGGCTTCAGCATAATCCTCTCTTTTTGCTACTAGATTTCCCAAGTTTCATTTGGGGTCTTTTCTTTTCATGATCCCAACCTCCCAAACAACTTGTATACCTATCTTTAAGCAAATTCACCATACCTAGATTTATGTGGCTCTAACGAGCAAGTTACTTACCGGGTTAGTTTTGTATTTTCGACCCGTTTGACCCGTTGGCTTTACCCAATAGTTTTGCTTGCCCATCGTTATCCCAATGCATTCAACCTGGGCTATCACACACTTTTGCATACACATTCCTACTACTAACTATGAGCATTGTATGGGTTGTGGAAATCTCCAAGTAGTGGTCAATGGCGTCTTATCGTTCACGAATGTAACCTTTGTATCATTTAGGAACGACACCACTTGACAACTCAACGTGGTTCCCACAACCTCATTCAAGATCAATGCCCATGACATGTTTTGCAACCTTATGCAAGCCTTTGGCCCACTATGGCTCTTATGAGTCATTTAGAAAGCACAAGTATGCATTTCATTGCCAAGTTTACTATCGAATCATAAGTTCATAAAAATCAATAAGATTTTCAAGGTTATAACATGTAGGAATACGTTACCTCGCGAGCTAGATCCTTGGCTTCCACCGGTGCTCGTTAGATGTCCTTTCCCTTCCTCTTGTTTGTCTGTGTGGTCACTAATCAAGTTAGGACCTAACATTTCAAATACAAGCATATAGAGATCCATTGACATGGATCAAACATCACACAACTTCAACTATGCATACAAGATCTAATTAAGCAAGCAATTTGGCATGGCTTCACCTATAAGGCTCAACCATTCATAGTTTACATCCCCTATAAGCATACAACCTAAAATCTAGAATTTTGATTATATTCTAAGAAATCAGGTTCATTTAGGCATTTCATCAAACACCTTAAGGGCACCTTTTCATACATACAAGTAATCCCATCTTTGAACCTCCCTAGTTCCCAATTAACATACAATTGGTGGAATTCCCTTCCAACCCAACATTAAGCAACCAAAATCATCATATCACATACATGCATTTACCACTAGACCACATTACAACAAACTTTTGGGTGTCCACTTGTTTAAGAGTTCATCTTAAGCAATTGGTGACCTAAACACCAAATTGATGATCACCATGAATTCTATATGACAAATTAAGATCCTAACATCCAGAGCATGCAAGATCAAGCATGAATTTCGAGTTTTCCCAACCCCCAAATTCGTAATCTAGACATGCACATGAGGAGGACTCACTTACTTGACCCTAAGATGGGTTTAGGTGTTAGAAAACACCTCCAATTTCACTGATTGTGCAGAAAATCACAGCTTGAACCTCCCAATTGCAGAATTTCGTGTGGGATGAGAAGGAAGGGGGCTGGGGTCGATGTGCAGGTCGTGAATATGACCTCCCCCCCTTTTCCCTTCTATTTTATTAATAAGAGAATTAGCAATTGGCAGATTTTACCCCTCAAGTTTATTGTTTTTATAAAAACATTATAAAACAATATTTTTACACATTAAACCCCAACGTTTACTATTTGACACATATTCGCATGCTATGGTTTTATTTATTTATTTTTTTATTAGTCTCGGGGCTAGGGTCTAGCATAACGTTAACGGGCATTCTAAATTTATGAGTTTGGGATGTTACAAATCCACCCCCCTTAAAGGGGTTTCGTCCCCGAAACCAAAAAAAATTACTTCACGTACCGAAAAGGTGAGGATAGTATTGACGCATCTCTTCCTCGGACTCCCAGGTCAGGTTAGAGCCCTTCCGGTGCTCCCATTGAACCATTACTTGGTTCACTTCCTTGTTTCTCAACTTCTTCACCTTGCGATCACGAATCGCAATCGGCCTCTCAACGTAATTTAGTTTATCATCCACCACTATATCTTCCAATGGTACGTAAGCACTCTCATCGGCCAAACACTTCCGTAAGTGGGATACGTGGAAGGTGTTGTGGATTGCACTCAACTCGTCTGGTAGTTGGAGTTGATATGCCACTTTGCCCACTCGAGCCATTACCTTAAACGGTCCAATGAACCTAGGACTCAATTTACCGCGTTTTCGAAATCGAATGATACCCTTCCATGGGGAAACCTTTAGCATCACAAGATCACCGACATGGAATACGATGGGTCGTCTCCTTTTATCGGCGTATGATTTTTGTCTATCTTGAGCCGCCTTTAGCCGGGCTCTTATCATTTCAATCTTCTCCGATGTCAACTCGACTACATCCTTACTAGCGAGTTCGCGTTGGCCCACCTCCCCCCAACACACGGGGGTTCTACATTTCCTCCCATAAAGCATCTCATACGGGGACATCCCTATGCTAGCATGGTAACTGTTATTATACGAGAACTCGACTAGGGGAAGGTGACGGTCCCAACTCCCCCCAAAGTCAATCGCACAAGCTCTAAGCATATCCTCAAGAGTTTGGATCGTTCTCTCGCTTTGTCCATCCGTTTGAGGATGGTAGGCCGTGCTTAGCAATAATTTCGTTCCCATTTCGGCTTGGAATTCCCGCCAAAACTTGGAGGTGAACCGGGTGTCCCGGTCCGACACAATGGATACCGGTACTCCATGACGCGACACGATCTCGTTAATGTACACGGTAGCCATTCTCTTGGAGGAGTATTTCTCACGGATAGGTATAAAATGGGCGCTTTTGGTTAACCTATCCACCACCACCCAAATGGCATCAAAACCCTTGGCCGTTTTTGGCAACTTGGTCAATAGATCCATCGTGATATGCTCCCATTTCCATACCGGAATTTCCAAAGGTTGCAATTTCCCATACGGCTTTTGGTGTTCGGCCTTAACTTGCAAACATGTCAAGCATTTACTCACGTATTTGACTATGTCCCGTTTCATACCTGGCCACCAATAATTTTGCTTCAAATCGTGATACATTTTGGTCGTTCCCGGATGAACGGAATATCTTGTCTTGTGGGCCTCGTCCAACAAGAGCTTTTTCACTTCACACGTGTTTGGAACCCAAACCCGACCGAATCGGGTTCTAAGTCCACTATCTTCTTCTACCAAATCTTTCACTTGACCCACAATTCTCTCCTTTTTCAAGTTCTCCTCTCTTATAGCTTCAACTTGGGCTTCCTTGATTTTAGAGAGCAGTTCCGAGGTCACGATTAATTTCAACGATTGCACCCGTATCGGAGCATAGTCTCCTTTTCGACTAAGGGCATCGGCTACAACATTCGCCCTCCCCGGATGATAGTGGATTTCACAGTCGTAGTCCGTTAACGTTTCTAGCCACCTCCGTTGCCTCATGTTCAACTCCTTTTGATCAAAGAAGTATTTGAGGCTTTTATGATCCGTATAAATGGTGCACTTCACGCCGTATAGAATATGCCGCCATTCTTTCAAGGCGAATACCACCGCAGCTAGTTCCAGATCATGCGTCGGGTAGTTCATTTCATGTTTCTTTAGCAGCCTAGAAGCGTACGCGATCACCTTGCCTCGTTGCATTAAGACACACCCGAGACCTCTTAGCGACGCATCCGAGTAGACTACCAAATCATCCGTGCCCTCCGGGAGGGTTAAGACCGGCGCTTGGGTTAACTTTTGCTTAAGGCTTTGGAACGCCTCCTCTTGCTCGACACCCCACACAAATTTGGTGTCCTTTCGAGTTAACTTAGTCATTGGTAACGCTATCTTTGAGAAGTCCTGAATGAACTTCCGATAATACCCCGCTAGCCCAAGGAAACTCCGGACTTCGGTCGGGTTCCTTGGACGCTCCCACTTCGTCACCGCCTCGATTTTTGATGGGTCCACCATAATACCCTCGGCACCTATCACATGGCCCAAGAATTGTACCTCTTTCAACCAAAAGGCACATTTAGAGAATTTTGCAAACAATCTTTCCGCTCTCAATTTCCCTAGTACCTCCCGTAAATGCTCGGCATGTTCTTCCTCGCTACGGGAATAGACTAGTATATCGTCGATGAATACAATTACCGACCTATCCAGCATGGGCCGACATACACGGTTCATGAGATCCATGAAGGCCGCGGGCGCATTCGTCAATCCAAAAGACATCACAAGGAACTCGTAATGCCCATATCTTGTTCTAAAAGCAGTTTTGGGGACGTCTTCTTCTTTGACCTTCAATTGATGATATCCCGACCTCAAATCTATTTTCGAGAACCACCTCGCCCCTTGCAATTGGTCAAACAAGTCGTCAATCCTGGGCAAAGGGTAACGGTTTTTCACCGTGAGTTTATTCAACTCTCGGTAATCTATGCACATCCGCATGCTCCCGTCTTTCTTTTTAACAAATAAGACCGGGGCTCCCCAAGGTGAAATACTTGGGCGAATAAACCCCTTATCCAATAACTCTTGAAGTTGCGTCATCAATTCTTGTAGTTCGGACGGTGCCAAACGGTATGGTGCCTTGGCCACCGGCTTAGCACCCGGTACCAAGTCGATTCGGAATTCCACCTCTCGGTCGGGTGGGATCCCCGGTAGGTCATCCGGGAACACGTCTTTGAATTCCCGCACCACCGGTATCTCTTCTATCAACGGTTCTTGCTTTCTAGCATCAGTGATCATTGCAAAGTATGCCTTGCACCCCTGCAGCATATATTTTCTCGCCTTAAGTAGCGAGCATAGAATCGGGGAACTTTGGTTTTCCCCATAAATGGTGATTTGGCTTCCACTTGGTGAGATGATCTCTATCGCCTTGCGGTCGCATATCACCTTTGCATGGTTACGGGATAACCAATCCATGCCTACCACCACCTTGAACTCCCTCATTGCTATGGGTATGAGGTCGATCGGATAGTCCTCATTGGCAATGGAGAGTTTGCACTCCCGACATACATCATAAACAAAGAAAGATTTTTCATTAGCAATCTCTACCTCTAAGGGTACACGTAATTTTTCAATCTTAAAAGAAGGGGATTTAACAAAATCATAAGCAACAAACGATCTATTAGCACCGGTGTCAAACAATATATGTGCAGGTATTGAGTTAACGCAAAATGTACCTGCCACCACATTCGGGTCAGTTTTCGCCTCTTCGGCCGTCATTTGGAAGGCCCTACCCGTGGCTTTCGGCGCCTCAAACCTTCCTCCAGCTTTCGACCCTTCACTACGAAGTTTTGGGCATTCGGGTCTCCGATGCCCCGTTTGATAGCAATTGAAACACCTTATGATTTCAGATGGGCAATTGGAGACACCATGGCCCTTCTTGCCGCAATTGAGGCATGGACGATCTTTAAACAAGCATTCTCCCGAATGGCCCTTGTTACAAATCTTACACTTGAAGCTACCCCCTTTAGCCTCCTTTTTCTTAGGTGACTCACCCATTTTCGGCTTCTTCGGAGGGTTAGGATTTCCCCCACTTGTACTCATTCTTTCACGAGCTTCTTGGCGGCTCAGATCAAGTTCTCGCGCACGGGCAGCATTTATCATTTGTTCTACTGTCGTAAACTGGGCAAGGGGTATGAATTCCTTGATCTTCGGCTTCAGCATGCTACGATAAAAGAACATTCTTGCATCTTCTGTGGGCAACACGTCACTACAAAACTTGACCCGATCAAGATAGGCCCCCGTTATGTCATCAACAGTCTGAGTCTCCCCCTGCTCAAGCTTGAGGAACTCATGCTTTATCTCATTAATCTTTGCCGGTGGGCAGTGATGCTCAACAAATAGCTTCTTGAACTCCTCCCAACCTATGGCATTTGCCACGGCCTCTCCCTTTTCTTGGCACTTAGCGTCCCACCAATCCTTAGCTCGGTCCGTAAGTAGACCCGTGGCATATATCACTTGATCCTCAGGTTCACAATGAACTCTTCGGAACACAGCTTCAATATTCATGATCCATCGGTGGCACGCTATCGGATCGACTTCCCCACCATATTGAGGAGGGTGGCAGGAGACAAAGTCCTTAAACGAGCATCTCTTCTTGGACCTTTCCCCCTGATTGAGGAGAGCAGCCTTTAATTCATCAAATTTTTCATCCATAGTTTTGAGCAAGTCCACTTGCATAGTGTGGACATAGTCGGGGAGGGCCGCATTGATCGCAGTCCCCACTTCCTCGGCAATTTGGGCCCTCAGTTCAGCCCTTCTTTGCTCTTCCGCGAGAGCTTCAGCGTTTGGATCAGCCATTTATCTACATATATAGAGATAACAACATGTTAGCTCTGCATTTTCAAGTTCCCTTTGCCTATAGCAAGGTTTATGTGATTAATTGGACAATTTCCAATCAACCTGACAGATTTATACGAGGTCCTTTGCCTTAGCATTAACCCGTTTCTATCCGTCCATAACATTTAACGCGATTCACGGTTCTAGTGTTTAACACTCTTCCGTGCTTTCCACATTTTTAGACAACCATATGAAAACTTCTAGATTTCATAGTGGCTTTCAGTGCACACTTGCTTATGCGTTATCGATTGATCACTATAAAGTACAACAAATTACTTACCCGGATTCCCGATCAACTTGAACCGAACACTTGACTCGTACCTCGAGCACGGGGTTTGAGTTCAAGCACCACACGAGTGCTTAATTCTCTCAAACCACGGCTCTGATACCAACTTGAAACACCCGAGTTACAATTTCCGATAATATCGTTAAAGATAATGCTAACGGAATTTGGTCCCAGAAAATTTTTATGAATTAGTGGTGATTTTTATCATTAACACATACAAAAGATATCATTCCAAATTTTTCACCACAACCTTAAAGTATTTGAAAACACCACATGATCTTAACACCCTACTATGTTCAAAACGACGACATGCATTTGAAGTTCGTGTTACGACTTCTAAAACAAGATCATTAACAAAACAAGGTCAAGCATTCGGTTCTTGTTCAACTCCGGGGAATCCAGCTATATCTTGTTTTTACCTGCATTTTTCCATTAACCCGTTAGTGTAATATACGTTAGGATCGATAATAAGGCGTTAGAATACAAGAGAAAGGCCAAAATATCACATTTTGGCCTGAGGCCAGCGTAAGCTACGGTGGCCACCGTAGCTTACGGTGGCTCCTGGTGTCTTACGCTGGCCAAAATCTGGCCTACGGTGGGATTTTTATGCTGAAGCCAGAGTAAGCTACGGTGGCCAGAGTAAGCTACGGTGACTTCAGCATAATCCTCTCTTTTTGCTACTAGATTTCCCAAGTTTCATTTGGGGTCTTTTCTTTTCATGATCCCAACCTCCCAAACAACTTGTATACCTATCTTTAAGCAAATTCACCATACCTAGATTTATGTGGCTCTCACGAGCAAGTTACTTACCGGGTTAGTTTTGTATTTTCGACCCGTTTGACCCGTTGGCTTTACCCAATAGTTTTACTTGCCCATCGTTATCCCAATGCATTCAACCTGGGCTATCACACACTTTTGCATACACATTCCTACTACTAACTATGAGCATTGTATGGGTTGTGGAAATCTCCAAGTAGTGGTCAATGGCGTCTTATCGTTCACGAATGTAACCTTTGTATCATTTAGGAACGACACCACTTGACAACTCAACATGGTTCCCACAACCTCATTCAAGATCAATGCCCATGACACGTTTTGCAACCTTATGCAAGCCTTTGGCCCACTATGGCTCTTATGAGTCATTTAGAAAGCACAAGTATGCATTTCATTGCCAAGTTTACTATCGAATCATAAGTTCATAAAAATCAATAAGATTTTCAAGGTTATAACATGTAGGAATACGTTACCTCGCGAGCTAGATCCTTGGCTTCCACCGGTGCTCGTTAGATGTCCCTTCCCTTCCTCTTGTTTGTCTGTGTGGTCACTAATCAAGTTAGGACCTAACATTTCAAATACAAGCATATAGAGATCCATTGACATGGATCAAACATCACACAACTTCAACTATGCATACAAGATCTAATTAAGCAAGCAATTTGGCATGGCTTCACCTATAAGGCTCAACCATTCATAGTTTACATCCCCTATAAGCATACAACCTAAAATCTAGAATTTTGATTATATTCTAAGAAATCAGGTTCATTTAGGCATTTCATCAAACACCTTAAGGGCACCTTTTCGTACATACAAGTAATCACATCTTTGAACCTCCCTAGTTCCCAATTAACATACAATTGGTGGAATTCCCTTCCAACCCAACATTAAGCAACCAAAATCATCATATCACATACATGCATTTACCACTAGACCACATTACAACAAACTTTTGGGTGTCCACTTGTTTAAGAGTTCATCTTAAGCAATTAGTGACCTAAACACCAAATTGATGATCACCATGAATTCTATATGACAAATTTAGATCCTAACATCCAGAGCATGCAAGATCAAGCATAAATTTCGAGTTTTCCCAACCCCCAAATTCGTAACCTAGACATGCACATGAGGAGGACTCACTTACTTGACCCTAAGATGGGTTTAGGTGTTAGAAAACACCTCCAATTTCACTGATTGTGCAGAAAATCACAGCTTGAACCTCCCAATTGCAGAATTTCGTGTGGGATGAGAAGGAAGGGGGCTGGGGTCGATGTGCAGGTCGTGAATATGACCTCCCCCCATTTTCCCTTCTATTTTGTTAATAAGAGAATTAGCAATTGGCAGATTTTACCCCTCAAGTTTATTGTTTTTATAAAAACATTATAAAACAATATTTTTTACACATTAAACCCCAACGTTTACTATTTGACACATATTCGCATGCTATGGTTTTATTTTTTTTTTATTAGTCTCGGGGCTAGGGTCTAGCATAACGTTAACGGGCATTCTAAATTTATGAGTTTGGGATGTTACATTCTACCCGAGAAATGAGAAAACTATGTATATTACTTACTCAAGATAAAGATTTTTCAACATTGTCATTTCATGCATTAATGGGAAAGTTACAAGCTAGAGAGTTGGAGATGCTAACTGCCAATAAAACACTCGCTCAAGTGCAGAATCCAGAATTATATCATGATCAGAATCCTGCTAGTATAAATGCAAAATCTAAATTAAGTATTTTTAGTTCAGCACCCATAACAACTTTTCTTGCTGGACATAATTCTAAAAATTTTGAAAATTCTGGTGATTTAAAGGGTTGCAAAGTGTTTTTTCCACATCAAGCTGCTCAAAGTGGTATTTCTGCAAAAACTACCGAAGATTACATGGTTTTAATGTCTACCTTAGTCTCCTATCGGGTGATAACAGGTAGTGTGAATAATGCTGAGCTAATTAAAGAGAACTATGATCAAATATATCCTGACAATTCGGAAGAGAAGGACATTAATTGGAAATTTGCAATGTTAGCAAGAAGAATTAAGAAGTTTTTGAGGAAGACAGGAAAAAGAGATTTGAATGCAGGAGGTAAGATTGGATTAGATAAATCAAAAGTGAAGTGTTTTAATTGTCCAAATCTTGGACACTTTGCTCGAGAACATAAACAATAAAAAGGTGGTTGTAGAAACCG
Source organism: Deinandra increscens subsp. villosa (assembly GCA_039602395.1). Lineage (NCBI taxonomy): Eukaryota > Viridiplantae > Streptophyta > Magnoliopsida > Asterales > Asteraceae > Deinandra > Deinandra increscens. The sequence goes on from JBCNJP010000006.1 coordinate 66,755,683, forward strand.
GGGTCGGTGAGCCAAGCCAAACCCCGATGGCACAGCGGAAGCGGATCGGAGACTTTGTGAGCTTCGTCTTTGTAGAACAAATATAAACACCCGGAAGAACATTACGGACCGGATCTTCAACTTGGGTGTTGTGAGATGTGATGATGATGATGAGGATAATATAGAAGTAGTGATAAACGAGATAATGTAGAGATAATCATTGATGAAGTTGAACGATTACAAGTTTACCTACACCACTCATGCTAGGTTCATGAACAAGTGTTCATGAACCACACACAACTTCAAAGATACATGACTAAGCTCTCTCACTCATACATACATACATGCTTAGTCTTTCACATTAGAAAGACTATATATACTAACCTAACAATGGCAAACTAGTAAATAACCAACAACTAGTCTAGTGACAAAATAAATAATGTTACAATAAATAATAAAGTCACTAATGCCATGTCTTCGGTTAATGAGAGTCTCGAGTCATGAACTTCACCGTGTTGTGCGAACGGTCAAACGACAAGTGGTACGTTGAGTTTCATCTAACCAAATCTCGAACTCGTCGGTCTCGGGAATTCCCAACAATCTCCCCCTATTTGGTTGATGAACAAACGGATAAACAACTCAACTCTTGTGACAATCGGTTCTCTTGTATTCTTGCAACTTGACTTCAAGAAGATCTTCATACGGTTTCAAATCTTTCATTTAGCCATTCTCCTTTGTGAAGCTCCCCCTATGAAGAAGAGTTGTTCTTCTTCTAGCCTTTTCCGCAAAGCCCATAGGGTGTTTACCAAAATTTAACAAAACACACTACGTTTAAGGATGGCACCATCATCCTAAGTGTGGTTAAAGGTAAACAAGATAAAGGATCAAGGATAAATTTGAGATTCAATTCCATAATTCAACCGTCTTGTGAATACCAAACCGATGCTAAATTCACTTCAAAGATAGTACCACTTCAAATAAATTACCTCAACAAGTCACAAGCTCTAACTTTGCCTTTGTTTTTACCATAACAACGATGGCTCAAGGACTCTTCAAAAATTAGAACTTAATCCAACTTTCGCAAACAAATATCTTCAATGTAGAAAAACTCCCAAACTTGCGCATATGCTTCAATTCTCCACCGACTTCTAAACACGTCTGCTTATAACGAAGCAAGTATCAAAAAGAAAAATTGGTTTGAGTTCTACAAATGTACCTTGTTTGTACACCAATTTGTTGCGTTGGATTTAACGGTTTGCATCCCGTTAACTTGTAGTAATTTTCAGCAATTAACAGCAACACACTGTTAAATAATTCTGCTCAAAACTGTCTTCAAATCATATCAGATCAGGCCCAAACAATTTAAATAAACTAGCAGCCCAACCGAAAAAATTAATGTGTGCAGGCCCAACTGTTTTCAATTAAATGCAGGCCCAAACAGAAGAATAAGACAGGCCCAATTCGATTTCCTTTAACCTGCCAAATAAAACTCTTGTGCCCTAAACATAACACAGAAGCAACAGCAGCAGCTCCTGTCACCGGCGGCACCTGAGATTCCGGCGACCTGAAGACAAGCAGAAAGGCTGAGCAGAGGCAAAAATCGGCGACCAAGGTGTTCCTCCGGAAGTTTCGAGTTCCTCCGGAACTCACAGGTTACTCTGGAACTTCTGACCAGTACATCATGGAGGTTGAGTTCCTCCGGAACTATCTCAGTTCCTCCGGAGCTAAGGTTTTACTCCGGAACATCATGTCGAGTTTACTCCGGAAGTATTGAGTTCCTCCGGAAGATCAAGTTGCTCCGGAACAAGTTGTTACTTCGGAACATCTTCGGGTTCCTCCGGAACTTGGAGATTCTCTCGGAACAAACAGCTTACTCCGGAATTTTCATGTTACTTCGGAACATACAAGTTTCTTCGAAGCTTTCGAGTTCGGCTGAAGTAGTTCCCTCGGAGTGAACAGGTTACTCCGGAACTAGAGAGTTAAGTCGGAGTGAGCTCTTCGGAGAAAACGAGTTACTTCGGAATTTTTCTATTGTCTCGGAAAAACGTTTTTCCGGTGAGTTCTCACGTAGCAGCAGATTTTATTTGGAACGATGTATGTTCTTCCGGTTGATTAGCAGCGACGAGAGAGAGTGTTGTGTGTACAATAATGCGTATGAAAGAGACAATTGATTGAATCTGCACAACAAACAAAAATTGGGTTTTGCATTTCTGTTTCCCTTCACATGTCATGACAGACCTTACAAGTCAACAATCTCTTTGTTTCTTTCACATATGCTCCACGACAAAATCAAGGAACAATTTAGCTTGTATAATTTTGTCATTTTTGTTGATAAACAAGATCACCGCAATAGTTGTCCTATACAACATCATCGACTGTTATCTTTGAGAACACAAATTGTGCCGACCCATAACACCGTAACCCTCGTTAAATTAATAACGGAAACCTGATCTCGAACTCGCTAATAAAAACCCGGTTGTCAACATGTTGGATAACCCTTTTTCTCTCAGATAAGAACCCGTAAAAACCAAAACCAAGATAACGAGCTGCAGTCTCATAGTTTTTTGTTCTTCATCACTTGTTAAAATAATTTAACATAAACACTAACAATAATCAATAAAAAAATCTGCTAAATTGATTAGAGGAAGGTTGAGTGTTTAGGTGATGTGTGTAAGAGGAGAGAGAAACTAGGGTGGTTGACAAAAGTGATAAAAGAGTGGTTGCTTTACAAAGTCAGTAAAGTGGGTATGGCTACTACTCTTTCACTATTCACCTTTTTGGGTTTTAATTAGTTTTCCAATTAATTTAATCAAACAAATGACCAACTAACAATCTTCAACCATGAAGATCTGGGAAAACATGAACTTGGGATGAGTTTGAAGAAACTCAAGAACTCATATCATATTTGTGTGACAATTTCAACACAAAACCCAAAGTTCAAAAATAAAAAAAACATCTCTATTTGTTACAAAAACAAGCAAGATAACACAAAGTTGAAGAAACCAACCGATTTGTTGCGTTTTCTTCGACCATGGCTCTGATACCAATTATAGAAACCGGGGTCGGTGAGCCAAGCCAAACCCCGATGGCACAGCGGAAGCGGATCGGAGACTTTGTGAGCTTCGTCTTTGTAGAACAAATATAAACACCCGGAAGAACATTACAGACCGGATCTTCAACTTGGGTGTTGTGAGATGTGATGATGATGATGAGGATAATATAGAAGTAGTGATAAACGAGATAATGTAGAGATAATCATTGATGAAGTTAAACGATTACAAGTTTACCTACACCACTCATGCTAGGTTCATGAACAAGTGTTCATGAACCACACACAACTTCAAAGATACATGACTAAGCTCTCTCACTCATACATACATACATGCTTAGTCTTTCACATTAGAAAGACTATATATACTAACCTAACAATGACAAACTAGTAAATAACCAACAACTAGTCTAGTGACAAAATAAATAATGTTACAATAAATAATAAAGTCACTAATGCCATGTCTTCGGTTAATGAGAGTCTCGAGTCATGAACTTCACCGTGTTGTGCGAACGGTCAAACGACAAGTGGTACGTTGAGTTTCATCTAACAAAATCTCGAACTCGTCGGTCTCGGGAATTCCCAACAGTGGTCAACCTAGCTACTTCTGATAGTAACAAAACTTCTGGAAGTGATTCAAATAAAAAAGCTTTGGTTACTTAAGTTGATGAAGGCTATGACTGGGGAAAACATTTTGGTAATTCATCAGCATTTATGGCTAAGACTGAATCGGTTAATGAAGTGTTACTGATATCGAATCTGATATAACCAGTCCTGAGTCAGTATGTGATCTTTGTTTAATGTATGTCAAGGATAATTCTGATTTGCTGAGAGAAAAGAATTTATTGGCTGATGAATGTAAAGTAGCAAAGGAGAATTCAGAAGTTTGCATGAAAAAGTTTGAAGAAGTTGCTCAGGAATTGTCATTTTTAAAATCCAAATCATGTGAAGAGTGTGGTATACAATTGGAAGGTAAAATGTGATGAAGCAAACTTAAATATGGAAAAGTATAAAAAGGAAGCCGAAGAAGTTACTGAAGATTTTGAAGCACTTTTCACTAAAAGTCTTCCTTGGAAGGAAAAATATGAAACAACTCAGAAAACTATTGGTCGAGGTTGCTGAGAGAATAATTACTCTGCAAGAGGAACAAGCAAAACTGCGTGATGAAATTGTGTTGTTGAGAGATCAAAATAAAGTTTTGAAAGAAGTTGTTGGAATTTACAAGCATGAGAGAAAGTTACAAAGAAAGTACTTGCTGAATATGATAAAACGTATACTAAAAAAATATGAGTATAACAAACTTTTTGAGAGATTTATCAATTTACAAAAGGAGTTGATGGAGCCTAATACAAAAATTTCTAAACTAAAGATAGAAATTTTTTATCTGCAAAGACAACTGAAGAATTGTGACAATTCAAGTATTTTTCGGAGTTATTTGTACAAGTGGGAAAAAGGTGAGGAGAGTTATAAAGATGATATTCTAGATCAAGTACCGGCTCCTGCAAGTATTATTCAATCTCCATCTGCTATACTATCTGGTACTGAGAAGCATGATTATTCAAAGTTTGTAAATCATGGTTCAGAAAAGCAGAAGAAATCAAAGTCTGGGAAGAAGAAGCTTGAAGATGAAATAGTTCCACAGTTTACTTCAAGTTCATCCTTATTAGCAGAAGAAAAAGGTTTTTGATTCAAAGATTTTTGAAAGATCTGCTAATCCTCTGCATGAAGAAAATGTTGATAAGTCTTTGCTACATGAGAACAATCTGAAGTAGATAAAAGCAAAATTTACTAGAGTTGCCAAGGAGAAAGATGATTCTTGTTCGCAAGCTGATTTATCCAAATTACTGGGATACAAACAAAAATGTCTGGGTTATGAACCAAGGAGGTTCCAGTTCAGAGTACTGAAAAGAAAACCAAAGTTATTATTCCCAAGGTTCAACGCTAAGAAAACCAAGGGTATCCAACAAAAATAGAAGAATAAAGTTATTTCTTATTCCTCAAGAAATGGTCGTTATTCATCAGGAGGTTCTTCTTGTGATTCTAATGATACTCCAAGAGGATATTTTCCAAAGCCAAACATGTATGATTTTTATGATAATTTCTTTTATCCGGGTGATTTTGGCTATTCTTATCCTTATTACGACAAGCCAAAGAGTTTCAAGGGAAACATCCAGAATATCAAATTTTTCTGATAATGGTTCGATGAATCCGTTTCATCGTCGATTATGTTATGCATGTCGTTAACGTGGGCATAAAGCATCAAACTGTCCTACGAATTCTAACAAAGAAACATTTTTTCATAAAAATATCTAATATGTAGATATTTATGGTAGAATTTTTAATGAACCACAATTCACATATGGTGAATTTTCTCACAAGAAGAATTTTGAAAAATAGAATTTTGTTGATAAATTTGTGAGTTCACTAAAAATTTCAAACCAACAATGATGTGGCAACCTAAAGTGGTTTCTCAGGCCAATAATATTATTTTGAAAACACCGGGCGACCCAAGGCTGTCGACTTGAACTGATACTAAAAGCACTAATGTTTATCTTGTGTCCGTAGGTTTCTTTAAAAAACCTATTAGCATAAGTTGTTGATAGTGAAAGGTCTGCTTAACTTAGGATTTCATAGAATTCATCATTCTCAAAAGCTTTTTTTTTTAAACAATTTTTAATGGAATTTTTTTATCACAAATTTGATTTGCGAAGGTATTCGTGTTGCTCGATCAATTTTTCTTTTCTTTAAAAATTTCCACATTTGATAGTTGTACATATTTTTAGGGGGGAGAAAATTGAAAAGCCAACAATTCCGTCTTCGCATTTAAAAATTCAAAAATTCAAAAATAGAGTTTTTCATTTTACGGGAAAATAGCAATGCAAAATATAAAAAAATGGAAAAAGATCAAAATTAAGAAATTGATCATTGAAAATGTTGGTGCATTGGCTAGCGTGTCTTACTCATGAATAGAATATATGAAAAAGTCATAAGACCATTGTTTGATGTGCTAGGCAGGCTCGACAAATCAGAAAGTATACAAATGTGATATACATTAAGTGTTATGCTTGACCTAGTGGACAACATCATGAAGCATATTTTATGATATTAAAAAAAGTTATGAAATGAGAAAAATGAGAAGTCGTTGTGTATACATGTGTTCATTTTGTAAAGATTTAAAACTTTTTTGATTTTCTTTATTTTGTCAAATGATCGGATTATCTTTGCGTATACGTGAGTATCGACCTGATAGTTGTTTATTTGAGGTTCTACTTTATTTTCTTTGGTGTTTCCTTCAATCATCGGACTTTCTCTGCGTGTCCACAAGACCGACCTGATTGTTGTTGATTGAACAAATTCAACTTGTTTTATTTTTCTTATATTGTTAAATCCAATGCCTTATCTGCGTATCGAAAGATCGACCTTAAGGTAGATGATTTAATGTTCTTATTTCTTTTTGCATGGAACAGAGTTGACGGTATCATGAATACAAATCACGATGTGTTAATCACAAAAAAGAAATCACAAAGTGTGATATATGAGATATCTGAATGTGTCTAATAGTGTGGATACACTGGTCAAAGCAAACTAATAATACCTTAATATATCCAGATGTTATGAGTATGATTTTGCCAGAGTTTAAGATGGACAAATTATACCAGCAATCGACATGGCTTATGTGCTGCAATAGTTGAAATTGAAGTGTAGTTCAGGGCGTAGTGACCAATATGATCCCAAATAGTTATCTTTCTCAAAACAAAATAGAATGTAATTCAGTATTGCATTTATGTTTTCATTTCAGAAAATCCAAAAAGATTTTCGGTGTGTTTTAGCATAACTTTAGAAAATTCAAAAAGATTTTAGGTGTGCTTTGATATAAAGTTTGTAAAAGCCAAAAAGATTTTATTTCTTGCTTGTTTTTTATCTGATCAACACAAGATACTGAAAATTAAACATCTTGGTTCTCCATAGAAGATTTTTGCCTAAAATTAAATTGTATTGGATTATATATGGAAAACCGCATTTCTGTCTTCTGAAATAGCAGTTTAATATGTTGACTCACGAGCATGGTAAAAGGGGGAGTTCATGACGAATATTTCTCAAGTGGTTCAATTGACTTAGTCCTGTACCAGCCACGCAAGCTCTACAACTAACAACGAATATCAAGTTTAAGATCTAATAAAGCAATGTTGAAGATCAGATACTTGAAGATTTGAAGAATATGGTAGCTGATACATCACATGTTAAGGGGGAGTCTGTTAGAGCATACACTGTGTGTCTCGTGTGTATTATCAGGTTGTATCGTGTTAGTTGTTAGAGTTAGTGGTATGTTGATATGTTGTCAACGAACTAAGTTGCGAACTGTTAGTTCGTTAGCAACGAACCTATCCAGTTCGTTAAACAGTATCACACATATAAGTGTAAGTCGTGTTCATTTGTTATATAAGAGAGAGTTAACTGTGTGTTTCCGAGTGTGTTTGTGTCCAGAGGCTTTGTACTTGTCTTCTTAGAGAAATCAGTACAACAAAGGTTTATTTACCTTCTTGTTCATCTCGACTCAATCACGATTAGTAGACTATCCACACGCTCCACGTGTTTACATAGAGTACATGTTTCATTACACAGTGTGCAAGTGTTTGGGTTGGGCCGGTGCAACCTTTAAAGCTAGCATTTGCGTAAGTAGTTGATTTTTTGTTGTCTCCACATGATTGGTCGTAAGGGGCGGTTCACGCGTAGTTCATCTCTCTCTCTCTCTCCCCCTCTCTCTATCTCTCTCTCTCTTACTGATTTATCTACCATATATGTTTATTTGAACCATTCTCATTCTCTCTCTCTCACTGATGAATCTCCTCATCATCATCTCTCTCTTTCTCATGAAGAAATAAGCATTTGAATCTGCCTATTTATGTTACGATTGTTGGTATTTGGTGTGTATTAATTGTTATCTTTGATGTTAGTGATGAATCTAGGTCGACTTTTATGATATCTAGGGTTTCTATTGTTGTTGATGGTGGCTCTATGTGTTTGCTATGATGGTCGTGGCGATGGCGTGGCGGTTTCTCATAGTTTTCGCTATGATCTGAGCTTGAATCACGTCTCTGGTTGAATTTGTGCGTCCATTGATGGTTACTAGAGATGTAGATGATTTTTCATATGTTTGATTCAATTTTGGATTTGCATTTTTGGGTTTTTGTTTTGTGGTTGCTCAGTTCGTTGCTGCGTTTATGATGTTGAGCGACGACGGTCTGCCGGAGATGTAGGGTTTTGTATAGTGGTCAATATGTAAAATCATGGCTTCGTTTATCTAATATGTTTGATTTGATTTTGAAATTCCATATGTGACGTTGAGCGGCGGCGTTTAAGCTTCTGCTTCGTCATATTGCAGCGAGTACTAATTCGTTTGTGGGATTTGTACAAACTGTTGCATAGGTTTGAGATGTTGGTAGCGTATACGTGTAGAATATATGTGTTTTTTGGTGAAACATCTTTCCATAACTGTGAAATCGAGAACTTTTCATCTCTTTATCTATTTTTATGGTGGTTTAATTCGATGGAGGCGATGATGATTTATTATTAGCCTAGGTTTTTGATTGACGATTTGAGAAAACCTTTTATCTCTTTATCGACTTTTGATGGTCATTTGCTTTGATGGTTTCATGTCTTATAAGAATTGGACAATAAAGGCACCCTACCCTATATTTGATTTTTGTGATGGTTAGGCTATGATGATGTTAATATATGAGCCTTCAAAACTGTTTTGGTATCTTCATTCTGATATTATTTTCGGATATGTGATGATTTTGATTCCTTAATATGGGCATTTATGATGCCTTAATCTAGACGGTTAGGTTATTACTGTATAGGCTTATGCCTTCAGCATTTGATTTATCCATGGCATCCCATACCTTTTTATGAAAGCTAATCAAATTTTGTTATGGTGTTTGAGGCCATTTTTATGAAAGCATCACATGATCGGTTTGGGGCTTGATCAGGTCATCCCATACCTTTTTATGAAAGCTAATGAATTTTTTTTATGGTGTTTGAGGCCATGGAATGAAAGCTAATCAAATTTTGTTATGGTGTTTGAGGCCATAAAAATAACCGATCATGTGATGCTTTCATCTCACCTATGGGATGACCTGATCAAGCCCGAAACCGAACACTTAGTAGCATCGTGCGCATATGGTTTGAGTCCAAGTATTCATTATCGCACTAGCTTGAATCCCTCAAAACAAGGCTCTGACATCAACTTGTAAGACCCATAAACGTTAATATCTGATTAATACAGGTTAGAATTTTGGTCCCAGTAGAAACTGAAAGTGTCAAGATTAACCGAACCACTCTATCAACCAAATAATATGTCTCATGTTTCTAAGTTTTCTCAAGAGTTTTGCATAGATCAGAAATAGTTGATACTCCACTTAGCTTGTTTAACTTTGTCATATTAACCTAAAAAACTTCCTATTGATATCATAACTAAAATATCTCATGCTCCGTAAAATCTTCAGGAAAATACTTTTCAACAAGAAGACAAATCTAATCAACAATAAACTAAATTAGAACTAAGCGACAACAACCCCATCGTATCATCATTGAATTTACTATTTAACTCATGTAATTGTTTGTCCAATGTGGATGTAAACACATCTACTCGGTAATAATGTTCAAATATAACATGAAGATCTTTTTTATGAGGTCGATAACGATTAGAAGTATATGGAGCATTCATATCCCGTATTTCTATTTGATGCTTGTCATAAAAAAGTAAGTTCTGCAAGAGAAGAACCTCATCTATTGTTTTGGAAATTATTTACACTAACTTTTGTTGATATAACTAACTCCATGGCATTAAGAATATTTTGGGATTTCTTTAGCAGTGCTTGAGAAAGTGTATCAGTTATACCCATTACTTCCTTTATTTTGTGAAGAATAAATACAAACTCACATGATTGCAAGTGACTGTAAGCTGCATCAGCATCTCAACGTTGAGAATAAGTAGTATGAGACAAGTATTAAATTATTCCTTTTAGAACAAAACGGGTGACATCAAACATATTAAGCAAACTGCAAACAGAGTTAAAATGAGAACCCCAACGTGTATCACCGGCTCTTTTTAAATTCCCAACTTGATTGGAACCCACGAGTATGCGTCTTTGTACCTCTATCTAGATACTCTATAAGACATACTTGGAAAGGTCCTAAAGAAAGATAAGTTTGTCTTACTTGTTCCCTTAAATTAACCGGTTACTCCCACAAATGGTTTTCGTTTAGCGGGATCTCTTTCTAAATGGTTAATTAAGATCCACTTCATTAGTATTTGATTGTGGTTGTGGTGCTTCAGAATTACCATGTCTTTCTTGTCAATTGACTGTGGTTGTGGGGATTTAGAATTACCATGTGTTTCTTGTTGATTTGAGTCATTTGACTGTGGTTAGGGAGCTTCAGAGTTACCATGCATTTCTTGTTGATTTATATGCTCTTGTGGTTCACTTGTTGAAGCTTTGTGACGTTTACTCTCTTGTTCATCACTCTTTCTTTACAAAAGAACCAATAATTTTCTTCTTTCCCATAATATACCTAATAAAAAAGATTCATTAGGTTTATAAAACCACAAAACACTAAAATACCAAGATTTCCTCCAAATTCATCATCTTCACCGAATCCTCCATATGAACCCTAACTTGATTTGTTGAACAATAATTAGATGCAAATGCAATTCAATAATCAAAATTCATATCAAATGGCATAATGAATGTTTAATAAAAAATAATAATCATAGAACATCCAATTTCATTATAAATTTTGTTCCTTTCAAAACCCTAGTTTGCAACTCCTAATAAATAATAATGGTGGAAATACTAAAAAAGATGTGAGAGAGACAACTACTTACCTTAGGGTTTGAATTACTACTTCATCCTCTAGTCCTCTTTCTTAATTCTTGATTTCACACTTTAAGAGATCAAGTTCCTTGGATTTTTTCCTCATGCTGGCTTAGGCTAAGTGTAATGGTTAAAGCCCCATAAAGCCCCACAAGGGACATTATGCGTCATGTGGACGCTGACTGTGCAAGGGGCTTTATGGGGCTTTATGGTGTAGTGGATAAAGCCCCATAAAGCCCCACCATCATTACTTAATATTTATTTATTTTTTACTTTTTTCTTTTAAAAAAAACTACTTTCATAAATATTAAAACTAAAAAAAATATATTACAACTTAATTAAAAATAAAACATACAACTACTTAAAAAAAATCACAACTAATCATCGGATTGCACGTCGTCGTAGTCTTCTTCATTTTCTTCATCGTCACCCTCTTCTTCTTGTTGCACAACCGGTGGGGGTGGGGGCACGTAATTAAATGGCCTAAACGTCCAAGTGTGTTCAACCAAATCGGCTTTTAGAGAGTTATGTATCTCTCTTGAATGCAACATCGCGTAGTTTTGAAGTCTCTTTTCTTGTGTCGCAGGTGGCATCTCTTGGATGTGTTCGGGTCGAAAGTCGGCACATATCGCAATACCCTTATCCTCTTTGTTCATGTTGTGCAATAGGATAATTGCGCGCATGTAATCCTCCATCTTATCCTTCGTCCACAATCGACAAGGATTTTTAAGAAAGTGTCATTTTTTTTTAGATTTCCAAAACAACACTCAACGTCCTTCCGAGCCGCCTCTTGAACCGTCTTGAAATATCGTCGCTTCTCATCAATTGGGTCTTTGAAGGCCTTCACAATCATCGAATACTCCGGATATATCCCGTCACCCAAAACATATCCATGTGGGTAGTAGGTTCCATTCGCGTAAAACCCGACCTTCACCATCTTATCGGATATATAATTGATGTTAGTCCAATTTGTCGTTATTATTGTGTTTAATTTGTTATATTTAATTATAATCATGATTGGATTATGTCGCATTTTCACGGGTTTTTGTGTTGTGAGGTACCGTAAGCTAAATGAGCTAAAAGTGGAGTTTTATGAAGAACTGGAAGCTGCTAGTACGAGGATCGAGAATCGAGCGGGAACGAGTGAAGACTTAGAAGAAATTGAAGAAAGTTCCTGAGATCCAGATCCGGGCGGTACGCCCAGAGTGAAGATAATAGGGCGGTACGCCCTAAAGTTTAGAAAGAGATCCGGAAAAGTAAGTCCGGGCGGTACGCCCAGAGTTTCACAATTTGGGGCGGTACGCCCCGAATCGGTCGGCAGAAGATTTAGATTAGGGTTTTCTATTTAAACTTGTTTCTTAAGTTTTTGTCAATTATCATCTCCATTGTGCGACCAGAGCAGTAGGGTTTACGAATTTCACATTGTTTTGGAGCTTTTTGAGAGATTTCAACCATTCGGTACGTTATTTTAATGCAATCTTTAACTTTAATCATGTTTGTTTCATTAGCCATGTCCGGCTAATCCACCACTAACCGCTTTTGGTGATTGGTTGGTGGATTCGTTCTATGACTAACCTATTATTAAACTAGTTACCCGCATGCTAAACTGTTTAACCTAACTAGTAATCTAGGGTTTTAGTGGTCCCCTGTTTATCGATCCAGCACTTTCTTGCGGCAGGACTAATCAGCCCATTAGGAATTTAGGTTATTAGGTCAGGGAGGCAATTGGGGGGCATGTCTATGTGTCGCTAGGAAGTAATTAGGTTTGTTTAGATCGGTAGCCAACCAGGATCCAGAAGTGGTTAGATTTGTCTCATCTGATAGTTCAATCAAATTTTAGGTTAAAGTTAGTTATTTGGTAGTTAATTCACCTCAATCAAATTAAAACAGCTAAGTGGCAACCCTAGGTAATTTTAGGTTAATTAGTCAATTTAGTTAAGTACTTAGTCAATTAGTTAAGATCCACATATTCCCTAGGTTCGATAACCCTTGCTTCACTACTACATAATCAATCTAAGTTAGGGATTTGAAACGGCCTGACAAACCGTTATCAAATTGGCGCCGTTGCCGGGGAATTAGTGCGCTTTTTGATTAGTTGATTTTTGCTTAATTTGCATTTTTATTTAATTTTTTTAAAAAAAAAAAAAAAAAAAATTTCAAAAAACCCAAAAATAGTGTTTTTATTCCAGTAATTATTTTCTGCATCTAAAAAAAAATAAAAAAAAAATATTTGATTTTTGCCGAATTTCACATCGGGGCGGTACGCCTGGGAATTGCTTATCCGGGGCGGTACGCCTTGATCCTTTTTTCACAGAAAGTTTTCAAAATTTTGACCATCCAAGTTTTGATTTTTTCTGCTCTATTGCATTATTTACACCTCCTGGAGCAGTGCTGCGTAATTGGTTTGCTTGTTTGTGACCATTTTTGCAGGTTTTAGGTGATTGTGCATGCATACGCGGCATTCCCGCAAAACCTCTCCGTTGATATACAATCCAGAGATTGAGAGGACAGCTCGGCAGAACCGAGCAGAACAGAGAAACAGAAGAGGAATGGAGGGCCAGAATCCCAATCCCAACCCACCACCAAACCAAAACCAAAACCAAGACCAAAACCCGAACCCAAATGAGAACCTCAATCAAAATCTCAACCAACCACAGAACCAAGGCCAGAATGAGCCAGTAAACCCCGCCATGCCACAAGCTCAAGACCCAAACATCCATCAAGAACAAATCCCACCATTTCGGGTGCACGGACACAATTCTTTACCATCCCTTTCCCCTAAATCTTCATTCCATGAAGAGGAAGGTTACCACTACCATGCCAGACAGCCAAGTCCACCTCGTCAACAACAACCACCTTTATTCCGCCGAGCCCCACCACAACAACCTCCACCACCACAAAACCCACCCCGCTTCCGACAAAATCCCGTGTATGAAGGCCAAGATTGGCAAAGACAAGAGGGTCCGTGGGGGCAAGATTGGTATGACCCAAATGAAGATGACGACGGATATGGGTATAGAGAGGAACCACCAGTTGACATTCCAAGGAACAGAGCACGAGCTCCACAGGCAAATGTTGCCCCACAAGGAAGAAGAGCTTCCCCCCAAGAGGAGTTCCACAATTCAACCATGGGGGAGCTCGTCTTCAAATGGAAGGAGGAGTCCCACGATTGGTAGAAAACCCACCGGTTCAGGGAGTGGCTAGCCATTTCAAGCCAATAGTCGTCCCGAGTGCATCACCAGTCGTCACACCAATCGGGGACAATAGAAGAGCATTTGAAGTCCGTCCTCAATATTTGAGCCATTTGCCGGAGTTTTATGGGAAAAGATCCGAAGAGCCATATCATCATATTCATAGCTTTGAGTCCGCTTGCATACCGATTGGAGCCACGGGGTTCACACAGAACGATGTCAAGCTAATGCTTTTCTCATACACCCTCAAAGATCGAGCACGAAGATGGTTCGAGAGTCTCACACCCAATAGCATCTATACTTGGGTGCAATTGCAAGAAGCTTTCCTTGAGGAATACTTCCCGATGAGCAAAACCAGTGAAGTGAAAGAAGAGATCCGGTCCTTCCAGCAACACACCGGGGAACCATTCCATGAGGCATTAACTCGGTTCAAAGACTTGTTGCGCAAGTGCCCACATCATCGAATCGACACTTGGGATCTCATCAAGGCATTTTATGATGGTCTCCTTCCAGAGGATATCCGGGACTTGAACTCCATCAGCAATGGGACATTCCTAACCAACACGGAGGAGGTAGATTGGGGGCACATGGAGAGGTTGAGTGCCACATCAAAAAGGCTTGCTCAGAATGGGAGAAGATCGCGATCCGCAGCGGTCAAATCGGTTGATTATGAGGCAGAGGAACGCATTGAGAAGCTTCGTCAGCAAACACTTTTGTTGGAAAAGCAGGTAGCACAAATGAAGTTGGGGGGTGCATCAGAAGAGGTGAAGGCGAGTGCACAATTTCCGGTGTGCACAGGTTGTGGCGAATTAGGCCACACGGTGGATGCATGTTCCACCATGGTTCAGCAAAGCGAAGATGTCAATTATGTCCAGGGAGCGATGAATTCCAACACTTACCATCCCAACCTTCGCAACCACCCAAATTTCAGGTATGGCAATGCAAATAATCAATTAAATCCTAACTTTCAATCTTCTAATGTGCAGGGTGGAGCTTCAACACAATATCAAGGCCGAGCATCCGGTTACAATCAAGGGGGCTATCAACGGAACACTTACACTCAAAGTGGAAACCCGCCCCAAGGAAGCTACCAACAAGCTCAACCGACACAGGAAGATGGGATGCAAGCGCAATTTGCCGCCCTAATGGAGAAAATGAACTCACTCGCAGATGGTCAAAAGCAGATAGTCGAGGAGCAAAGACAATTATCCGCCAGTAACAGACAGTTGACCGACAAAGTTCATGGATTTGATCGGAGATTTGAGCTCCAAGACAAGGCAATGGGAGCAGTTCAGAAACAGTTGGGGCAGTTAGCTGCAGAGTCATCAAGGCGAGACCCAGGAAAGTTGCCTAGTGACACCACCATAAACCCACAACATCAGCAAGGTCAGTCGTCTAGTTCCAAGAACACGCGACATGTTCCGATCAACAAGATCACCACTTTACGCTCAGGTAAGTCCGTAGATAATAAGGTAGGGGCACCTCCACCACAAGTTGATGGGGTGGTGGAGGATTGGGTAAGTGACGATGAATGTGAGCCGGAAACCGACCAAACAACCCCAGAGTCAAATTCAACCGAGTCTAGTAACCCTAGGAACATAAAGAAAGTAACTTTTAATGAATCAAATAATAGGGTGTTAGATAATGAGGTGGTTGAACAGAAAAAGTCGGTCCCTTTTCCACAAGCCTTAATTGATCCTAATAAGAAAACAACATCTAAACGGGGCCCACAACAAGATGAGATGTGGGACATTTTTAAACAAGTAAAAATCAATCTTCCCCTTTTAGATGCAATTAGGCAAATTCCGGCTTACGCAAAGTACTTGAAGGATATGTGCACTCAAAAGCGGAATTATAAGATTCCAAAACAGCTTGATGCAAATGCAGATGTGAGTGCCATAATTTCAGGCATTTTGCCCAAGAAACTCCAAGATCCGGGGGCACCAATTATTTCAATTCAAGTTGGTGACTTTCAGATGACCCGCGCCCTTTTGGATCTTGGAGCGAGTGTGAGTATTTTACCGGGGAGCTTGTACGATCAGTACGACTTTGGACCTTTAAAGAAAGCCGACACTACGGTGATTTTGGCCGATTTGACCCCTAAGCTTCCCCGGGGAATTCTATCGGATGTTATTGTTAAAGTTAATGAATTTTTCTATCCGGTAGATTTCTTGGTTCTTGATTACGTGTCAATTGAAAAAACCGCTCAACCAACGGTAATTTTGGGTCGACCTTTTCTAGCTACTAGTCATTCGCAAATTGATTGTAGGTCGGGTACCGTTGATATGACTTTTGGGAACCGCAAAATGCGGTTAAGTGTTTTTGGTAATGTGACTAACCCTCGGGACGACGATGAATGCTTTCGGGCTGAAATTGTTGATGGTCTTAAGCCTCCATTTTTTCCTGTTAATGAGGAGGATGGGACCCCCGAGGAATTTGCTTTGTTTGGCAGGGGTTATGCAGGTATGATCAAGGAGATGGAAGCAGAGGATGAGAGCCACGAGTTGATGGCATTGAGAGACCAAAGGCCACCATGGTCTATTCAAGTGGAGAGCTTACCGGAGCATATCGACTCACAATTGAAGCCTTCACTCGAATCACCACCTTCACTTGAACTTAAAGAACTTCCTAAACATTTGAAGTATAATTTTGTTGGTGAGAATAACACGCTTCCGGTTATTGTTTCTGCAGGTCTAACTAAGGAGCAGGAGGAAGAGTTGATGAAGGTGTTAGTGAAGCATCGGGCGGCTATTGGATGGACCATTGCAGACTTGAAGGGAATCAGTCCATCCATAGTCATGCACAAGATCATTACTGAGGAAGGAGCAAAGCCCGCGAGAGATGCACAAAGGAGGCTCAACCCAAACATGCGTGAGGTAGTCAAGAAGGAGGTACTCAAATGGCTTGATGCAGGTATTATCTATCCTATCTCCGATAGCACATGGGTAAGTCCAACTCAAACCGTTCCTAAAAAAGCTGGAATTCAAATAGTTAGGAACGAGAAGGGTGAGGAAATAGCCACCCGACCGGTAACCGGGTGGCGAATTTGCATTGATTATAGGAAGTTGAATTCTGCAACGTCCAAAGACCATTTTCCTCTACCCTTCATTGACCAAATAATTGAGAAGTTGTCCGGTCAAAAGTTCTACTGTTTTCTAGACGGTTACTCGGGGTACAACCAAATTGCTATTCACCCCGATGACCAACAAAAGACCACTTTTACTTGTCCTTATGGCACCTTTGCTTTCCGAAGGATGCCATTCGGTTTGTGTAATGCCCCGGCCACTTTTCAAAGATGCATGATGGCTATTTTTTCTGATATGATCGGGGATTCACTTGAAATTTTCATGGACGATTTCTCAATTTTTGGTACATCGTTTGAGTCTTGTTTGAACCAATTAACACGAGTTTTAGAACGTTGCATAGAAACCAATCTAGTGTTAAGTTGGGAGAAGAGCCATTTTATGGTTCAAGAGGGGATTGTGTTGGGACACGTGGTGTCAAGTCGTGGGATTGAGGTTGATAGGGCAAAAATCAAAGTAATTTCAACTTTGCCTCCTCCCACGAATGTTAAGGGCATTAGAGCATTTTTAGGTCATGCCGGTTTTTATAGGAGGTTCATTAAAGATTTTAGCAAAATTACCAAACCTCTTTGCAAACTGTTGTTAAAAGATGAAGTTTTTGATTTTAATGATGAGTGTCTAGTTTCTTTTAACACTTTGAAAAATAAACTAATTGAGGCACCAGTTTTGCAAGCACCTGATTGGTCGATACCTTTTGAAATTATGTGTGACGCCTCTGATTTTGCTGTTGGGGCGGTTTTGGGTCAAAGGGTAGATAAAAAACCGGTTGTGATTTATTATGCAAGTAAGACTTTAGATGGGGCTCAATTGAACTATACTACCACTGAAAAAGAATTACTTGCAGTTGTGTTTGCTCTTGATAAGTTCAGGTCATACATCTGGGGAAGCAAAGTGATAGTGTATTCGGACCACAGTGCGGTCCGATACTTGATGGAGAAGAAGGATGCCAAGCCGAGGCTCATTCGGTGGATCCTTTTGTTGCAGGAATTCAATCTGGCGATTAGAGACAAGAAGGGTAGTGAAAATGTGGTGGCGGACCATTTGTCCCGATTGCCCCACATTGAAGAAGACAAAGATGAATGGAGCATCAATGAGATGTTTCCGGATGAACATTTGCTAAGTGTTTCTAATTTACCTTGGTATGCTAATATTGTCAATTATTTGGATGCAGGTACAATTCCGGAACATTGGCCAAGGAGAAAGAAGTTGCATTTGAAGTCTCAAGCACAGAAATACATATGGGATGATCCGGATTTGTTCAAGGTAGGACCGGATCAAGTGATCCGGAGGTGCATACCAGAGTCGGAGGTACAAGCAGTGTTGGAACTGGTTCACGCATCGGCATGTGGAGGTCACTTTAGTGGACACAAGACAGGTCACCGGGTTCTTTCATCCGGTTTGTTTTGGCCCACACTTTTCAGGGATGCGTTTGAGTTTGTGAAGCATTGCACGAGATGTCAGCAGATGGGAAGCATCACAAAGCGGGATGAAATGCCTTTGCAACCAATTTTGGTTGTAGAGATTTTTGATGTTTGGGGCATAGATTTTATGGGCCCTTTCCCTAACTCTAATGGTTTTCTTTACATTCTAGTAGCGGTAGATTATGTGTCCAAATGGATAGAAGCCGTAGCTACTAAGACCAATGACCATAGTGTAGTTTGAAAATTTGTCCAACAAAACATTTTCTCTAGATTTGGAATCCCTCGTGTGATCATAAGTGATGGGGGGTCCCATTTCAAGAATTTTAAGTTTGGCAAACTACTCAAGAAGTATGGCATAGACCACCGAATTGCAACCCCATATCATCCGCAAACAAGCGGTCAAGTGGAGGTTTCCAATCGGCAAATCAAAGAAATTTTACAGAAAACTGTGCGAATCGACCGCAAGGATTGGTCTTCCAAATTGAATGACGCCTTGTGGGCGTATCGCACTGCTTTTAAAACGCCTATTGGAACCACTCCCTATCGGTTGGTCTATGGGAAGGGATGTCATTTACCTGTCGAGTTAGCTCACAGAGCATTATGGGCTGTGAAAGAAGTTAACTTGGATTATGATGCCGCAGGTAGAGAAAGGAAGCTCCAGCTGGGAGAATTGGAAGAGTTACGCGATGAGGCGTACGAGAGTGCCGATGCCTACAAGAATAAGATGAAGAAAGTGCATGATGCACGATTGAAGAAGATGGACTTCCAGGTAGGTCAAAAGGTTTGGTTATTTAACTCACGGTTGAAATTGTTTCCAGGTAAGCTGAAAAGCAAATGGACGGGGCCATTCCTCATCACAAGTGTGGGGGGGTATGGTAATTTCGAGATTGAAGACCTGGATGACCACCTGAAGCAGGTAGTAAATGGGCACAGATTGAAGCCGTATTTGGATTCGGCAGACATTCACGGGCAAGTCGACAAAGACGATTACTTTTTGGCGCCCGCTTCTGAAAGCCCCGAAACGTGAAAGGGAAGTACGGTCTGGCTGAAGACCTTAAAAACTTAGCGCTAACTGGGAGGCAACCCAGCGGTTTGATTTCATTTTCATTTTTGGTGTGTTTTCGTAGTGTTGTTAGATTTTACGTTTTTGTGTGTTTTCAGGAAATTGAGAAGCTCGGGAATCAATCTGTGCCAGAAACTGCGTTCCAGGTAAGTTTTAATGAAAATTTTGCAGTACACATGCTCGGTGGTGCAAAAGAGTGGGTTTTACCAGAGATAGAAAAATTTTGAGGCTCTAAATTTTCAAAACTTTCTGCCAAAATAGAGCCAGGGCGGTACGCCCAGGGTAACCAACCTCGGGTCGGTACGCCCTAATCTTTTATCAATTAATTCGAATTTTTATTTCAGGGCGGTACGCCCACCGCCTCGTCAATTGGGGCGGTACGCCCGGATTTTGAAGAAAGAAAAAAAAAATTTACAAAACAGTCGGCGGTCGGTTCTTCTCAACCACCACCGCCACACTTTTTTCTCTCAACCACCACCGTCACATTTTTTCTCTCAACCCCACCGTCGCACTACAACACCACCGCCGCACCACTGCGCGAGCATCGACCGCCCTACAGACCACCGAGCTCCGTCTCGTACCACTCGAATCCGCCACCCACCGCCGCGAGACCGCTGCGCGAGTTCACCGGCCATTTTCACAATCACCGCACATCACCGAGCTTTTCCAGGTTCCATTCTCGTTTCCTTTAGTTTAGTTTTCGTAGTTTAGTGTTTTTTTTTGTGTTTCGGATAGTTTTTTGTTAAGTTTCGTTGAATAAACCCGGTTATGAATCGATTAAATGTGAGGTTGAGGTTGTCGGAGAGTGTTTGATATGCGGGGATTAAGTTTAGATGGAACGGTACAACCGATTTCATTTTTTTTGAGCATCAGTTTGGGCGGCGTACCGCCTAGGGCTCCAATGTGGGGGCGGTACGCCCCAATTTGAAATTAGGTCTCCTGTTATTTAATTTGGGCGGCGTACCGCCCCAATGGAGCAAATTTTGGGCGGTACGCCCTGGGATGATTTTCACAGAATTTTTCAAATTTTCCAAAAAATCCCAGTTTTTGTCGTTTTTGATTTTTAGTTTTAAATTTTGTTTTCTTTTACGTTTAATTTTGTTTTTCTTTATAAAATTTTTGAAAAAACCAAAAAAATTACAAAATCGAAAAATCCAAAAATAGTTTGTGAATGTGACAAGCAATTGCAGGAAGGCCCGGTTTTACATGATTATTGCTATTTTGTGCTAACTTGTTGATTTCAGGATGTCGGACCGTCAAGGGTCTAGTTCCGGGACACGTGGTCCCAAGAGGAGGCGTCGCGGTGATCCGGATGCTGCTGTTCCGGTCCCGCCATTCAGACGGAGGATTATCAGCTACTGGGGGCCGGAGATTCTGCCTGAGGCTGATGTGCTGCCGCCACCTGTCGCAAGGAGGAACCACGCGCATCATTCTTTTCTGAGGTTCGAGCGCGACTCTCATGAGGATAGGCAGATGAGGAGGTTTATTGAGATGCCGCTGTTGCATCATCGCACGATAGACTGGGGTTTATTGGCTCAGCTAGGACAGCTGGAGCGTATTAGAGGTCTAGTGACTGACCGCTGGAGGAGGGCGTTGACTCCGGCTGACCCTCAGTATGTGGAGCTTACTGTTGAGTTTTTGGCGACTTTTCAGGTGGGTCCGGGGAAATTTGGAGATGGGAACGCGTTATCGTTTGCTTTGGGCCGTCGGACTCATCACATGAGCATACCCGAGTTCGCGGTCGCGTCGGGACTGTACACACAGGAGGAGGTTGAGGCGCCGGCGTTCGCAGAGCTGCCGAGGGGGCTTTTTAGCCGACCCCACCCACAGGGGGTTACTGACTTGCAGCTTGCTGCATTTTGGGATGAGATTGGGGCAGTTCCGTTTTTTGAGAGCTTGGTGGAGTCACAGATTAGGGATCCTGTTCTTAGATACATTCATAGGATCGTTGCGTGTACCATTCTCGGCCGCCGTTCCGGTGTCGAGAAGGTCACGAAGTTGGATTTAGCGGTGCTACGCTCGATTGTTGGAGGCCATGACCTCAACATCGCTGGAGTGTTGATTTCGTCGTTTGCTAGGCGGAGGACATCTGGATCAGGGGTACATCTGAGTATGGGGCCATATGTGACGAGGTTAGCCAGGAGGTTGGGTGTATTTGAGCCGGGTAGGTATTTGGAGGCACATCTGACTAGAGGGGCGGAGACGTCTCATTATGAGTTGGGCGACATGAGGTTGGCCAAGATGGTCACCATGACTGATCCCCCGCAGTGGGAGGCTGTGCGAGATAGGGTAGTTCAGGGTGATGAGGCTGCTAGAGCCGCGAGGCGGCATAGGATTCTACACCAGGTGGAGAGGCCTTTGAGGCCGAGACCAGAGAGGCCGCCGAGGGCTGATCAGGTCACTTTGGATATGGTGCAGGAGACGGTTCTAGACTATGTGGATGTCAGATTTGAGAGGATAGAGAGGGCGATGCGCTGTATGATGGCTCATCAGGGGATGCCTATCCCTGATTTCTTCCAGGAGCCTGAGGGTGCTGATGAGGGTGATATTGGAGGAGATGCTGGAGATGGAGATGCTGGTGCTGGAGATGGAGATGATGGTGCTGGGGGTGATGAGGAGTAGTTGCTTGCATGCTGATATCACTGCTGCTGCTGATCGGTTTTGTTTTCTTACCCTGTACTTTTTGGTTATTTTGTTTTCATGATAATGGTCTGTATGATATTATACTATATGATAACTGGGGGTACTGTACTGGGTAACCGGTTGGGGTGGTTGTGCTTTGTTTTTCTTGTATATATATCTGGTATGATGTGTTTGTTTCTTGGTAGCACCGTGGTTGAGATGTGATATCCATTCAATTACTTCTTTCATCCGATTTCTGGAATTCACGATCTATTGCGAGAGGGTGTTGGACGACTTCTGAGGAGCTTTTCACGATGTTATCAGGGGAGTGTGTTCCAACTTTTGTTTTTTTTATTTATTTATTTATTTTTCTTTTTATTTATGCATTCTATTTTATCTTTATTTTTATTTTAATTTCACCGTTCGTGTCTGTATATTCGTCATGTGCGTGTTTCCTATCACATTGAGGGCAATGTCGATCTTAAGTGTGGGGAGGGAGACAGGACGTTAGTTTTTAGTAGTTTTTCAATTTTTAGGTAGTTGTTTATTTATTTTGAAAAAAAAAAAAAAGTAAAAAACATCAAAAATCCAAAAAGATTTTTCATTTTTTGAGTCATTTTTAGTATTTGAGTCAAATCTGTTTTGGGGAAAAATTGCCGGTACATGGAAAATGATAGTACAATTGGGAATCGGTTTTCAAAAGAAAATTGTAAAAATAAATAAAGAAAGAATAAGGGATAAGTGGTAGGAAAGGTGAGAATGGAAAATATAGCTAATTTGTGATGTGTCGGTAGGCCCAGCTGATTGAGTAAAGTTTAATTATCCCTTGGTGTTTATTTGTGTATAAATATGTAATAAATTAGCTTGCTAGTGGGTTCCCATTTTAGAGGTAATAGTGAGGTTGAAACTGATGATTAGGAGGAAAAAGACCTTTTTAAATTAGAAACTTATATATCCTCAGAATAACTGGCACGTTATGATCTTTTTGCGAAAGCAAATCCGAGAAATAACGGCGCCCCATCTTTTCCATATTTGAGCATATTAGGTAATAAATTGGTTAATATTTTTAGAGTGAAGGGACAAAATACTCACGTACGAACTAAGGATAGTATCCCGTGGTGAGTGCCTCTGATGATGTTCCGGATCTCGCGGGCAAAACACTCACGTATGATTTCGGGGGTAAGACCTTGTGAAAGAATGCCTCTGATGATGTCCGTTGGTGAGTATAGTTAAAAATAACCAACTATAAAAAAAAAAAAAAAAAAAAGAAGAGAGAAGCAACAATAGTTAAATAAATGCTCAAGCAAATTCGCAATCCATCCAAATTCATCATTGTTGGGATATATGAGTTTCTGGTTTAACGAGGGTGGGAAAAATATAAATATTCATCTTTATTACCCTTTGCTTTGACCGAATTTGAGTCGGGATTAGACTAAGCTAGGACTTTCTGAATGTGGGACACATAAGCAGGTTGAGACTTTATTTGGTAAATTATATAAACACCTTGGGGGCTCAAAGATCAGTGGTTGGGTTTAGTCGGATAGAAATACCGGTGATTGCAATTAGTATATATGAATACATTTGGAATGTGGAATGGAAAAAGGTTGATAAATGTTAAATGTTAAAAGATTTTGAGATTGATTTCCCGATTATGATTCCATGGCAGTTTTTCCGAGACGGAAAAAGTCAAGTGTGGGGATGTGATGTTAGTCCAATTTGTCGTTATTATTGTGTTTAATTTGTTATATTTAATTATAATCATGATTGGATTATGTCGCATTTTCACGGGTTTTTGTGTTGTGAGGTACCGTAAGCTAAATGAGCTAAAAGTGGAGTTTTATGAAGAACTGGAAGCTGCTAGTACGAGGATCGAGAATCGAGCGGGAACGAGTGAAGACTTAGAAGAAATTGAAGAAAGTTCCTGAGATCCAGATCCGGGCGGTACGCCCAGAAGTGAAGATAATAGGGCGGTACGCCCTAAAGTTTAGAAAGAGATCCGGAAAAGTAAGTCCGGGCGGTACGCCCAGAGTTTCACAATTTGGGGCGGTACGCCCCGAATCGGTCGGCAGAAGATTTAGATTAGGGTTTTCTATTTAAACTTGTTTCTTAAGTTTTTGTCAATTATCATCTCCATTGTGCGACCAGAGCAGTAGGGTTTACGAATTTCACATTGTTTTGGAGCTTTTTGAGAGATTTCAACCATTCGGTACGTTATTTTAATGCAATCTTTAACTTTAATCATGTTTGTTTCATTAGCCATGTCCGGCTAATCCACCACTAACCGCTTTTGGTGATTGGTTGGTGGATTCGTTCTATGACTAACCTATTATTAAACTAGTTACCCGCATGCTAAACTGTTTAACCTAACTAGTAATCTAGGGTTTTAGTGGTCCCCTGTTTATCGATCCAGCACTTTCTTGCGGCAGGACTAATCAGCCCATTAGGAATTTAGGTTATTAGGTCAGGGAGGCAATTGGGGGGCATGTCTATGTGTCGCTAGGAAGTAATTAGGTTTGTTTAGATCGGTAGCCAACCAGGATCCAGAAGTGGTTAGATTTGTCTCATCTGATAGTTCAATCAAATTTTAGGTTAAAGTTAGTTATTTGGTAGTTAATTCACCTCAATCAAATTAAAACAGCTAAGTGGCAACCCTAGGTAATTTTAGGTTAATTAGTCAATTTAGTTAAGTACTTAGTCAATTAGTTAAGATCCACATATTCCCTAGGTTCGATAACCCTTGCTTCACTACTACATAATCAATCTAAGTTGGGGATTTGAAACGGCCTGACAAACCGTTATCAATAATCCTCGATCACAGAAGAACCTTCCAAGACGTTGATGTCATGGCGTACCAAATCCAACGATCGTTTGAGCAAACGGCTTGCAAAATAACCGTTGGACCTTTCTGATCACCCCTCGTGTGATGTCCTCGCCATTCGGTTGGACAATTATCCCAAGTCCAATGCATGCAATCTATACTTCCAATCATGTCGGGTAAACCATGAACTTCTTCGTGGCGATCGTATAGATTTTGCATGTCGTTCCAAGTTGGTTTTCTCAAATACCGCGTCGTGTACAAGTCGGCAAGCCCTTTGCAAAATTCTTCAACGGTATCTCTCGTTGTCTTCTCAGCCATCTTCAAATACTCATCATTGATATCCGTAGTGTTGCCGAACGCAAGAATTTTTATCGCCGACGTACACTTTTGAATGGAAGTGGACCCAAGTTTTCCAGTAGCGTCGTACCGTTGTCTAAAATACGGTGAATGCTCCTCCAAATCTTTAGCTATACGCAAAAATAACCGTTTGGTTATTCGAAATCGTGTTTTGAACGTCTCATCGGAGTAGAGCGGTGCTGGGCCAAAATAGTCTCTCATCAAATTTTCGTTGGCCACATTACGATCACGTTCAAGATGTCTCCGCTTGATAACCGGGCGTGGTACCGGCATGTCAAAAAGTTGAAGTGCGGCGGAAACAACCTCGTCTTCTTCATCGTCGAACAAACCGAGTCGAGTGGCGGAAGAGGGAGAGCCCATTTTTTAAAAAAAAATATAGGGGAGTGAATTGAGAGAGAATGAGAGTATGTAGTTTATAAATTGTGGGGAGATATATATATAGTTTGAGAGTTAATTTAAAAAAATTGAAAATTAAAAAAAAAATTATACCGTTGATATAGCCGTTCAACGGCTATATCTCGAAAAATTTACGTTTCTCCGGCGCTATACCCCTGACGCCCCGGGCGAATTGGGGCTCCATAACGCCCCATAACGCCCCAGCGTAGTGGGGCGGGGCGTTATATGGGGCGTTATGGGGCGTTATGGAGCCCAAAAACGCCCATTACGAGTAGCCTTAGTGGCTCCTCTCATCTGATATCCTTTACCATTGACTTTTCATAATTCTTTTTTCTTTCTTGAGTTTGGCTTCTTGATGCCTACCTTTAAGTCTTATGTTTTTTTTTTAATAATGTTTCAATAAACCCCTCATATTAAATCTTAACTTTCAAATAACACTATAATTTAAAAATGAATAAATGTTTACTTTACTAAATCTTTAGCCCATGTATTTTAGAAAGAAAAAAAACGGTGAAGCCCATGCACTTTACGAAAAAAAAAACAGTAAAAAAATGGGGTTGATCGGGGCCCTCTCGGGTCCCTTTAAAGGTGCGCACATGTCGTATAGTATGTACATAATAGATGTTACCACTACGCGTTGCCACAGGATAGTGTGGATACAAAAACAGGTATGCTGCTAAAGCGTAACGTCAATAAAAAGGAAATACAAAAAAGACTACGCAAAGACGTTAAAATTGAAAGTCTAGTTAAATATCACAGTACAAAAAATTAGATATTTAAAGGTAACGGTATAAACTAACACTAAAACCAATGAAGCGCTATAAAAGGATTTACAAGAAACTATATTTTTTAAAATAAAGTGAGCTTATTTATAAAAAATACATGAAAGTAACCATGACTCGCTTATAAGTGTTTTTGTAATACCCACCCCATGATCCCAAGCATTTTTAGGCGTCATCTCATCTTTCCCCACTCCCGCACTTTTTGATGGTAATACCCACCTCATGATCCCATGACCCTAAACCTCTTTTTTTATTCTAGAAAAATAAATAATAACTAAAATAAAAAAAATTCATTTAAATAAATAAAATAAGATTACAATTCATGGAAATTAAATTAAAATACATTTAAAAAAAACTTAAAACTCGTCGGGGTCGCTTTCGTCTTCTTCATCGGACTCCTCATTAGGATGTGGGGTTTTATAGTGGAGAAATTAATTAAAATTAGAAGAAAAAAAATTAAAAGGCAAAAGGCCGTTGAGGGGTGGGGGCCCACCCTCAACGGTCAAAAGACCCTCCTTCCCCGTGCAAATTGAGCTCGGTGGACAGACCCCGTGGGGTTCTCCCGAGCATCGTCCCCGAGCAGACCGGCACGGTGTTCCCGAGCTTCCCGAGCTAGGTATCCCCCCCCCCTCCCCCCTCCTATCAGTCTTGAGGTATTACAAACACCCTAACAATTAATAATATTATATATAATTTAACTAAAAGAAATTATGTATTTTAAAAAAAAAAGTTATAGTCTAATCGATTATAGTAAACTAAAATAATTAATTATTTGTTTAAAAGATAACAAAATGTTAAATAACCTCAATTTTTCCGGTGAAAAATATATAATAATAATGTCAACTTTATCTACGGAAAGGTGCATAAAATTATTTTTATTATTATGTTTAAGCAAACCACATAAATTTTAAGAGATATTGTTTCTCTGTGTCAATATCATACACAAAACACAAAAAATTAAGGCCACAATATATATTTTATCTCGATCAAACATTATATTTATTTAAATGATTTCTTTGGAAAAAAAAAGATAATGGTTAATGTATTTAACATTGTTATTATAGTATTTGACTTTTATGTTTTATTTATATAACGTTATTTGTTTTGTGTGTTCGGATTATTCTATTATAACACTCGGATTCTAACGCTGTGTTCCCGGGTTTACTTAAAGAGGAAAATGAAGAGAAATGAAGAAAAAGGAAAGAAAGAGAAAGGAAGAGAAAGGAAGGGAAAGGAAGAGAAAGAAAAAGAAAATAAGTACTGATTCCTTTCCTTCAAAAATCCTTTCAAATCGGAAGGAAAGAAAATCAATAGAAAATAGCCTAACTTTCTCTCTCCTTCCCTCCCTTTCTCTCCTTTAATGAAACTGGGAACACAACTTTTTTTGTTTCCTTCCCCTTCCCTTCTTCAATAAAACTCAGGAACATAAAACTTTTTACATTTCCTTCCCTTTCCCTTCCTTTCTTTCCTTAAATGAACTCGGGAACACGGTGTAAAAGAAGTTTGGTAAACAAATGTCATAGGACAGCTGGAAAGGTGCAATAAATTATTTTGTCCCGATTAATTATTGCTTTTAAGGAAAACCACATAAATTTCAAGAGATGTTGTTTCTCTCTGTCAATATCTTAATTAAAAATCTATTTCACAAATAGTATTCCTCGTACAGTAACATTTTTGTCATATGGCATGGTAGGGTCACGTGGTTGGTGTTTTATTGATAGGTAAAGGTATAGAGAGATTTTTTAGGTCTTGGCATTGGCTCATTGAAGGAGGTTATATTGAACGAATCCTGAATCGTATGAATAATAAACATGACAAATATTTAAATGTTACCTTGTAGCGCAACAATCATAGTCATGTTGTAGGATTCTATCTTGTTACCTGGTAGAGTTTCTGTTTAGGGTGTACGGTTAGGATGGCTGAGGTGGGGAGACCCACAAATTGTAGAGAGGCAGAGAGAGTCTCACAAAGTAAAGAGGGAGGTTAAGGTGTTAACTCTCTGCCTATTATCTCTATTTATACACCCAAGGAGAAACCCTAATTATCTAGTAAGGGCAATTACGTCCATCGAATAAATGCCTAAGTAGGGTAATAAGTTCAATAATTAATTAAGATAAATAATTATAATGGTCATTTAATATTAAAGAATATATACCAAATATATATATATATATATATATATATATATATATATATATATCTAACATTCTCTCACTTGGCCGAGTAATCATTTATGATGAGCTATTAGATAAGCCTGATCAGGGGTTAATACTCATTTCAATTTTAAACCAAAATTGTAGCAGAGAAATACAGTCATAGAATTGATTATCCAATTCAAGACCCTCATTAATCATACTACAATCCCAAATTTAAAATTCAACTTAAATTTAGAATTATTGACAAGAATAAGCCCTTAATGTTGATTTGTATATAAACTGTCTATATGTCTCGTTAGGCATGCGTAACATATTTAGAGACAACAAATCACAACGGATGAGGAATAATTAATAATTAGTCATTCATATTGTGATATGCTTGGTCATTAATAAACCTCGTCTTTATTCATGAGCTCTTAAAAGACTTATGAGGATAGACCATAAGTTATAGGATCCTTAAGCATATCATGAATGTTTTCAATACAAGCACTTAGTTTCCTCTATTTATTCTTAAATGAACAATACTCTAGTATCGAAAATTTAATGCAGTTCTGCTCAAAACTGTTATTGTTTTAAGAGATTAGGGTAGCTGAGTTTATCACAGTTGTCTTCAATATCTTATATTGGATTTATGTGATTATGAGTCTATTGATAAATTTACCAACAACATCCAGTGAATAATTATGGCATAATAACTTAGGCTGTTGTTATCAGTTTCTTATCACTCCTTAATGATCCATAGATAAATCTGTCCACAAACATAAGGATATACCCCTGATTTGACATTTCATATCCTTTGAATAAAATAAAGTCAAAATTTAGAGATAGTCAACTATTTTAAGTTTTCTCATTTCTTCTATAGTTCAAATTATAGTCTTTCGTTTCTTATAGATATTGAAATGTCATCTTAGATGCTTTATGATGCACTAAACTTAGGAAACGATTTTCATCATTTCTAATATTTCAGCAATGAAGGCAATATCTTAAAATGAGTACAGACTTGAACATAAGATTTAATTACTTGAACCCTTTATTAGTAATCTCCTTTAGTTACTAGAGTTACAGACTAAGAGCAACGTTGCATGTTGTAATGTGTTCAACACATTGTTAAATCTAATAAGATTTAATTAATGTCTTATTAGTTTGATCTTGATGTATTTTGATGCTTATTGCATAAGAAGCATCTTCAAGATTTTAATGTTAAAATTATGCGAGAATAAGTCGTTTTGACTCATGCAACAAGACTAATATATTCTTTGCCTAAAAAAATTATATAAGGGCAAGTGTTGTATTAGTTGCTCCCACTCATCTTAAGGTAAGTCTATTTATCCAGTTATTCTTGATGAAGAATTGTTACATTTATAACTTCATTAAATTATAAATTCACTTGTAAATTTGCTTATATTAACCCTTTATATGAATTTACTCATCTTAAAGACTAAGTGTTCTTTAACTTTCAGGCTTGAAACCTTAAGTTTAGTTTATGAACATGTCTTCATGTTAAGTGAGTATTAAGGAAATATAATTTATAAGGCCATTAAATGTCACTCGTAATTATGAGTGAGTAATAAGGACAATGATTATCTCTCAAAGAACCCTTTAGAAAAAGAATTCTTAACTTGTTAATAGCCTTTAGAAAACAACAATTTATAACGTTTAATTTCTCCTTTCAGATTTCAGTTTAGTTATGGAAAACTAAACCTCTAACGTTATTCTGATTTAGGGAGTTAAGCTCATTAATAATAGCTTTATTCCATGAGATGATTTGATTGATTGCTAATAATGGCTCTTAGTATAAGAGATATGATTACTAATCTTTCCAATATCCATGTGAGCTTTATTAAGGTAGGTTCATAATCATCAAAGTTAATAGGAAACTTCATACCTTGATTACCTACTAAGCTGGATCTAACGAGTTGAAGCAAAACATTAATAGTTTCATAGATTTCCTCTTCAGAATTTAAGTTAGGTACATTATGAGTAACATTATTTTTCTAAGTGTGTGGAAGTGGATCAGTGTTATGGAAGCGTGGTGTACAAGATGTGTAATTAGAGTTAAATTTAACTTTGTCTCTCCCCCCGCCTCTTGTACTTTTAGGCAAGTCATGGATAAGGACTTTTCACTGCTCCCACTGACCTCAGAAGACAAGTCGTAGATAAGGACTTGGACTACTCCCACTAATCTTAGAATTCCTTAGGAACTTGGCATGCAACATGCTTAGTGTTGAGGATTGTTAAGGTTTAATTACGGCTAACAATCAAATATATGTTTTTATACATGGTTGCCTTCATGTCCGAATTTCAAAATGAATTCTTAGGGACATTTTAGGTAACCTTATTTAGGGACATTTTAGGTAACCTTATTTAGCATATGAGTTGGTGTATTTAGAGCTTTGGTTTATAGGAATAGATGTATAACTTAGATGACATATTTGTTATCATGTTTATAAGGATACTTAGATGCATAACTTGATGATGTATCTTTAGAAGTATCATACATGATCTACTGGTTCACTCTACTATAGTCCTAGCGGATTGAGAGTGTTACCATTATTTGTATGTCAATCTTAGTATTTAATCTATTATATCTAATCTCACAACTTTCATTTTATGGTTAAGTTGGTTTTCAACTTCATCCTTAAAAGTTTAAGGTAAGAAAGATGTTTCTCCTTAATTAAGTACAAGAATAAATAATCAGTTATGTGAGTGATAAATGACTTATGCCCGGATTAGATCTACTAATATGTTTGAGTTTTGGTAAGTTAGAACTCTTAGTGGAACCTTGTATATTCCTCTAACACATGTATTTTCTTTGTTAAATTCTCACTTTATGTGATAACAAAGATTTTGAACATTTATTATCTAGTTATATTTTATAAATATTTCAATCCACGTAAGGACAACTAGATAAGTATAACCAACAACTTTGAGAGTTAAAATAATATTGACATTGTCATAGTTATGTGAAACCTTATGACCGTCGATGTCTTACTTTAGTAGTGATACTAAGTTCCAAGTGATGTTGGAACATGTTAAGGTATCATAAAGTGTAGTACATTGATAGATATTCATTGGTTCGTACAACTTTGACATTGATTTTTCACTTACACTCATTATAGTTGTTATCTGGTTTTATTTCTAGTGTATGGATTGTGAGAGATCTTTATAAGACTAGTTGTAATTCACTGTGTTAGTTTGAAAAATTAATGGGCATAATTATCATCATTGATTATTCTTTGTTAGTCAGTTGTTCAATTAAGGAATTAGAACTTGAAGCTTTCTTGTATCTTATTTCAGAAATTAGAACTATCCTCCTTATTTAAGTTATTTTTCATTGTATAAGGGTTAGTGATAGTGAGGTGAACAAATTTGTTTTCTAGTTTAAGGCATTGTTTATCCTTTATGCACAATGTTGTCATACACTCGCTTTCCTTTGGTACTTGTGAGTGATGACTAAATTTTAAAAGGAAAATGTTTAAGTGTGCTAAGAAAGGATTCATTAAGAAATGCACTAGAATAACCTTAATTTGAAAAATGTCTTGAGTCCTTAAGGGTCATGTTTTCAACTATTTTGATGTGTTCACTAAATCATTAACCTAATTTACACTTTGTATTAAGCATCATTAGATGTAAAGTGTTTGCATGTATTTTAGAAGTTCTTTTAAAATTTATTAATTACACGATGTTTAAATTAGGAAATCTGAAACATCTCCCCTGATAGCATTGTTTAAAGGGATTTTGATTATCATGATAGACAATTTGAGTAGAATTTACTCGCTTTTAATGTTTTGGTTGTAAAACCTTTTATTTGAGAGAGTAATTAAGAGTCTTTTGTCTTAAGAGATAATCAAGATCATTATGATGGGAGAAAAAATATTTATGAAAAACTTTTAGTGATTATAAATTTAGAGTGGATTAGTTATGGAGATTAAAGGTTAAATTAGTTTGAAAAGAAGATCTAAGAGTGATTATATGGGGTACTTAAAAAACTAAGGCACAATGATAATGATAAACTAAGGCATAATAGAAATGCATTATCATAAACTAAGCCATGATAATAATACATTATGATGAACTAAGACATAAATAAAATGCATAATCATACATTAAGGTATAGTAATAAGGCATAATTATAAAACAAAAGAAGATGTGACATAGTCTGTTACAACACCAAAATAACAGACTAATTAGGTTATACTTAAATGAATTGGCTTTCGCGTTGGTTACTTGCATATCACCTAAGCATTATGAACAAGATAAGGGTATGTGCATAGAGTGATGTATCACATTAGCATTGGCCAGAAATGATACATCTAAGCTTTATGTACAAATTAGGTTCGCTGAATACAGGTGCAACTCATCAGCGTTGGCCAGAAGAGAAACACTTGTATATATAAGGCGAATGCTTAATTTTAGTTGATAATCATTGCAAAACAACGAATCAGCTTTGGCCAGAATCAAGGTTTTAAAGATGTTATCAAGTTAAGCAAATAAATTAGTTTAATTAGATAAGTCAACTTGTATTGTAAAGTTTGAATGACATTAGTTAAGATAGTAAATCAGCGTTGGCCAGAATTACCACTTTTAAAGATGTCATCAAATTAATTAAGACAAGTTAATAAATTAATCTAATTTTGATTGTAAATCAGTGTCAATAAGTTGACTTGTAATATGAGGTTAAATGACATTATATATAGGTAACAAATCAGCGTTGGCCAGAATTGCAACCTTATTAGATGTCCTTTATTAACTTGAATAAGACAAGTCAATTTATTAGCTGATGTTAATTGGTGTTAGGTTTTGTAAAAACTTAAGTTTATAAGGTTTATACAAAACATAATTAATAATAAGCCCCCGTTTTCGGTCGGAAATAAGATCTCGGTTGAAAAATGAGTCTCCGGTCGAAAATTAGGTATCTGGTTAGCAAGTTTTCGGTTCGACCGTGAGTTTTTGGTTCGGCCTGGAGGTCTCCGGTTCGGCCTGGAGGGTCTCCGGTTCGGACAGGGAGTTTTCGGAGGAGTCAGGGAGTTTCCGGACGAGTCAGGGAGTTTCCGGACGAGAATTCGGTCCAGTCAGGGAGTTTCCGAACGAGTCAGGGAGTTTCCGATCCGGATGGGGTGTTTCCGGTCCGGATGGGTGTTTCCGGTCTGGCCCTGGGCAAAAACTCAAATTTTGGGTCGAAAACTCGAGTTCATGGGGCGAAACCCTTAATTTTGGACGGAAAACTTGATTTTTCGTATGATTTCGAAAAAAACAAATCTGACCGTCATTAGGGTTGTTTAAGAAAACGATTTTAGAGACATGTAAGGTCTTATGGTCGGATTCGAAAATCACAGTTTATTGATTAGATCTGATTTTCGAAAATCATAGGAGTCAAATATATGAAGAATTCAGATTTATGATTCGTTTAATCAGCATATCGCTCTGATACCACATGTTGAACAAATCCTGAATCGTATGAATAATAAACATGACAAATATTTAAATGTTACCTCATAGCACAGCAACCATAGTCATGTTGTAGGATTCCATCTTGTTACCTGGCCGAGTTCCCGTTTAGGGTGTACGGTTAGGATGGTTGAGGTAGGGAGACCCACGAATTCTAGAGAGGCAGAGAGAGTCTCGCAAATTAGAGAGGGAGGTTAAGGTGTTAACTCTCTGCCTATGATCTCTATTTATACACCCAATGGGAAACGCTAATTATCTAGTAAGGGCAATTACGTCCATCGAATAAATGTCTAAGTAGGGTAATAAGATCAATAATTAATTAAGATAAATGATTATAATGGCCGTTTAATATTAAAGAATATATACCAAATATATATATATATTCTAACAGGCTAACCTCACTTATTTGGCCAAATGGTGGTGGAGGTTCAAAGTGGAAAAGGATGCTCTATGGAGGAGGGTTGTATGGGACATCCACAATACTTCAAGGTCATGGTGTTCGGTGCCTACTAAGTTATCTCTTGCTGGAAATTGGAAACAAGTCCATAAAGCAGTGGTTGACCTTGAAACACTTGGTATATTTGTCAAGCGCCATACAAGGGTGGCTTGGTTCTGGCTCCTCTATTCTCTTCTGGCTCGATTCATGGATTGATGAAATGCCTTTAAAGAACCATTTCCGGATCTGTTAATGTTAGAGGCGAAAAAATCATGCTTTGTTGGGGATCGAGTTGTGTGGAGGAATAATGCTCTAGTATGGAGGTTCCACTGGAAGCGTCCGTCGAAACCCCGTTGGAATTGACGGCTCTTAATCTTCTAACATCCTTGATTTTTTCTGTCAATTTGCAGGGTCATGACGATTCATGGTGGTGGTCAGTTGATGCTTCGGGCCTTTTCTCGGTTAAAAGCATTAAAGGAAAGATTCAAGCCACACAAGCTCCTATCCCGGATTCAACATTTGAATGGAATAACTGGGTACCAAAGAAGGATTCTTTTCTCGTATGGCGAATGTCTCTCAACCGTCTTCCTACTCGATTGGCCCTTATGGATCGTAGGATTGATGTTCCCTCTGTTTTGTGTCCGACCTGTGGTGGTTTTGATGAATCGGTGAACCATATATTTTTTGAATGCGGGTTTGCTCAACTGATATGGGAGGATGTTACTAGATGGTGCAAGATTTCAAGGTTCTTCATTTTTTGTGTCATGGACTTGGTTGATTTCCACAAGCATGTGATTGGGAACTGGAAATACAAGAAGATTATCAATTTGGTGATATAATCAACAATATGGTGTCTTAGGTGCGCACAGAATAAACGAGTTTTTGAGGGTGTTGAAGCCTCTCGTTCTAGGCTGCTGGAGGGGATCAAGATCCTTAGTCACTTATGGATGAAGAACCGAACTAGGTTGAACATTTCTTGGGAATTTTACAGAGACTTTTGTTTCGTATTGTGATGACTAAAGTCTTTTGGTGACCACTATTTAATTCAAAATTTGGTGGCGATATCAAGTGTCTTTTTTTATTAATTAAACTATGATCAAACTTTTTGTTTATTATATAGTATAGAGTATAGATAGATAGATAGATGTAACTTAATAAACTATAATTGGTTATTAAATAATTTAAAATACAATAAATTAATAATGGATATATATATCCAAAATTAGAAGATCCGCTACAATAAATAAATAGTTGATATATATATCCAAAATTATAAGATCCGCTTGTGAATGTTTATTGGCGGGAAAAATTGTTGAGGATGAATGTGATGGTGCCACATGGCAAATTGTGGTGCCAAAAACTTTTCTTTTAATTCAAAATTTTGTGGTGATGTTAAGTTTCTTTTTTTATTAATTAAACTATGACTAAACTTTTTGTTTATTATATAGTATAGAGTACAGATAGATATAGATAAATGTAACTTAATAAACTATATTATATATTAAATTAAAAAATTAAATTATTGGTTATTAAATAATTTAGAAGATAATAAATAAATAGTGGATATATATCCAAATTTAGAAGATCCGCTATAATAAATAAATAGTGGATATATATATCCAAAATTAGAATATCCGCTTGTTAATGTTTATTGGCGGGAAAAATTGTTGAGGATGAATGTGGTGGTGCCACATGACAAATTGTGGTGCCAAAAACTTTTCTTTTATTATATATATATAGATTTTGTTGGTCCTTCAAAAAAAAGGTATTGTACGATAGTTTTCAATTTTAAATGTAAGGGTCGTTATATGTTTTTTATTTTATTTTTTTTAGTATCGTTATAATAATGTAATATTTTTATGTGTACGTAATATTCTTGCGTCAGCACCCAAGTTGCGAAATCTAGTTTAAATACTAAACAAAACTCTTAATCTCGAAAAATTAACTACAAACAATATAAGCATAAAAGAAAAATATATGGACTTAGCCTACTATCAAAGGTGGATTACACTTTTAGGGATTTAAGTAACTTTTAATTTAAAATAGTAATAACAATACCTTCGTTATGCCGAAGAAATAATATAGTACAACACCATAATACAAAACATAAATAAATAATTAAACTAAACGTTACAAAAGGTAAAGTTTACTCAAACTCAATGGGTCTCCAACGGTTGAGTCTTCTTCAACTTTGTTTTTGGCTTCAACAATTAAAAAGGTTGATGTTAGCGGCGGTTGAGGGTTCATGGTAACCACGGGTCCCTTAAAATATATTTCACGTTTCCTCTAAGACGAACACATGTGTCTCCCAGTGTACAAAATCTGAAACATTAATTGTGTATTGTCGGAGATGGTTCTCACACCTGAGAAAGCATCTGAGTCTTATGGTGTTTAGGAATTTAATAGAAAAGGATGAAGATGGTTGCGAAAATTAAAACGTGAGATACACAATCTCTTATAGGCCAGTGAGAGTTCTCGCCTTTATTTGGGTTTCCCTCTAAAGTGTGTTTAACCATAT
This sequence comes from Deinandra increscens subsp. villosa, assembly GCA_039602395.1. Lineage (NCBI taxonomy): Eukaryota > Viridiplantae > Streptophyta > Magnoliopsida > Asterales > Asteraceae > Deinandra > Deinandra increscens. The sequence continues at coordinate 66,792,879 of JBCNJP010000006.1, forward strand.
GTATAAGATGTGTATTAACAAATGGGTTAGACCAAAACATTATGTTTATTCATGACAAGTTGAAAGTAGTGGGATTCTGAATAATAACAACAAACGAGCTTCGGACCGCCTCTAGGTCTTACGATCCATGAAGGTAAATGCGTCTCTGTGTCGTGTACAAGTGCAACACACATAGACTATCTGTCACTTGCAAACCATATGCGTAGTGGTCACACCGGCCTGCCATGCCACCTCATGTCTAGACCTCTGGGCAACGAGTTAAAAATACAAAGGCAACTATCAAGTGGGGCTTTCAGCGATGTGAATTACGTCATCGATACGTCACATTACGCCCATCCCCATTTCTATTCGTGTGCAAGTGAGAGCACAAGTTAGGGCGCGTACTAGTGTGCCCTACTAAATAAAAAAATATATATAAAGAGTGTTCATCCTTATGAACCTCTATAAGGTTTGTTCAACCACCCATATGAGATAACTTCCACTTACATTTAATCCATTTTAAGTTTTCTTTAATGTAAACGCAACTTCGAGCATCAATATATTATCTAAATATATTATGTTTATTATGTTTATTCATGACAAGTTAAGTTGTCATCATGTGTATAGACATGAAGGAAAAAAGAAGAAGAAACACAAAAATTATCTAAATAACCTTTCATTCAATTGAAATTTAATAGTTTTTACATTAGTTCTTAAGTTTGTACGATAAAAATGATTCTTACATGAACTTTACCCTTGGTATAAAATTGATCTTCATGTGAAAATGCATTTGGTTTCCCTCATTTATTCTCCATTAAATTGCATTATGGTGATCGTTTTACTTGATTCATAGATCGTTCGTATGTTTGATTTGCTTGATATTTCGTTCGTATGTTTGATTTGCTAGATATTGAGATTTTTATTAAGATGACGATGAGGTGGATAATGTTATGTCAAAATTAGGTTATGATGATTTGCTTTATATTGAGAAGTTATTTTTTTAAATCGGGAAAATTACTATAAGGTTATACGTAATACCCTGTGGTGGGGCGTTTTAGCCCCTTCACGTCAGAATACGCCCATCACCACTGCTTACACCCCCCCCCCCCCGGGTGTTTCCCTTCCCTCCGTGGTAAGTTTTTTTTTTTCAACCAATCAATTAATTACTAATCAAATAACCACCATTCATACTATCACTAACCCACTATATCATTTTATCACTTTCACATCATATCCTGCATAATACACTTTTCAGCTTTAAACTTCTACACCACTACGAATTTCCTAATACCCTACAAGCATGCTTTCACAACCATTTGAAACTGCATGGATAACAAACGAGTATAATTACAAGAATCTATCCTTTTATGATATGATTGAAAGAATGGGTAAACTACCAGTTTTACTCCTCACGTGCCATCTATATCCATCTGCAATGATTTAACATAACACCTAATTTAAATAGTTGTTACTCAAAAGATATCAATTCGTAATTAAGTTTTGGAAAAAAATGATGCCAAGTAATCAAGTATAATTTTTTTTCTCAAAAGAACTCATTCCATTATTTACGGTAATCATATAACTGGTGAAATTTATAATTATCTCTAGATTAACAATTTAACATGGTTATATGAAATAATTGTTTTAGATAACCATGTTAGAAAAATATCTCACATGCATCCTTGTTCTCTTCTATGATAGGGAGATGTGCCACCTAACCCATTGATCAAGGACTAAAATTAAAATCACAAACCCTTATAAATTCAAGCATATTTCTAACCAATCACAACCACAACAAGATTTAGATACCATAAAAAGAAAAGAAAAAAAGAAAGAAAGATGACTAAACCAACACCATCAGCTCCGGTGGTTCACCAACCTTCTCCACCGGTGGTTCACCTCATTCACCACTCTGTTGTCCAAAACCCATCACCTAATAAACACCACTAATCAATCATGTGGCAGATCTAGTAAGTAACACCATGTGTACCTTGTACAAGTCTTCTGCTATATATCAAGAATGGTGTGTGATCACTACTTGATCACAATATTGTTTTAATTTCTGTTGCTATTTTCTGTGTATCAATAATCATGGTGTTATTTAAGATCTATGATGTGTTGTAACATATATTAACTATAATGAAAGTATTATTTTTATTATCTATATCTATACTATATTATAATTAAGGTTGCAAAAGCCGCTAGGCGCTATCAGGTCGGTCGACAGGGGAGTTGTGAGTACTCGGGTCTAGACGGGGAGTACTCGGGGAGTACTCGGACATGGTAACTATAATATAATTAAATTTCTTGGATTATATACATGTACAAATAATAATATTCATAACAAAATATGTAAAAAATAATATATATCAATAAAAGTTCAACAAGCAAGAACATTATTAGCCTTACATAGTGGCGGAACCAACTTTTTCTTTTATATAAGTCACAATATAAGGCATACCATTAAACTTGTCCGAGTGCGCCCACCCTAGGCGGATTATTGCCAATGCGCCTCGGCAACCCACCGCCTAGCGAGTACTCGGCGAGTACTCGGACGCCTAGACCGACTTTTGCAACAGTGAATTAATACCTATAGCTATGGAGATGATCGGGTGAGTGGGTAATGCCCCCTTTATAGTGATCCAAATTTGCCGTTAAAAAAATAATAAAAAATACTTAGAGATTAAAAATTATAAGGGGGCAAAATAGTCTTTTAAATAGGGAATTAAAATTATCTTTTTAAGATTTGAATCATATAATTGTGAACAAATGTTTCATGAGTTGTGTTTCAACTGATTTGTGTACAATCTCGGGTCAAAACAAAACCAACCACACAAACACTGCTAGCCGACAGTAAAAACACGGACAAAGTATAGCTGTCGACTAGCAGACGGCGGTTTACCAATGAAAGCGTTGTTCAACATCGACAACTTTGATGGATCTGTGGGTTTATGATCAGTTTTTACCAGGTACTTTTTTATAAGGGTTGGGTTCTATAGAAAACCAATATTTTGCAAAAAAACCAAGAAAAAAACTTATTTTTTTAAAAAACTTTTTTTATATGTTTCTTTCCTGATTTTAAGAATACTGAAAAAAGAAAAAACCTTACAAACATTTTCGAGTTTTTTTTAAAAAATAAAATAAAATTCGGATTTTAGCTTGAAATTAATAATACACTATGCAACAATAATATAGAATTGATTTATGAATGTCAATTCTTTGTTTTTTACATTATTCGCATAAACCACCTCCATATTTAAGTTAAGTTTATACTTTTTAAGTAGTTTTAATTATAATGCATTATGTAATACTATTAGTACTATTGCATGATGCACTAATAAAAAATGACCAAACTTTTTATTTTTAAATTTTTCCCCTATAAATAAAGCTAATAAAATTATAGACATTTAGGTGAAATCCTTTTTAGAAATTATTAATATATGAAGAAGTTATAGGGAAAAAAATTAGTTTTTTAGTTTTCCAGATAATTGTTGATTTTCTGTAGATATTTTCCCTTTTTTATAAATGAAATGAAACCCAAAATTTCTTCATCTATGCGATCTTCATCTTATTCATTGCAAAAATCAAATACTTTTGTGTCAGTATGCTTATGATTAAAAATGGGGTTTCTTAGGGACACCTCATCTTTTTTTCAATACACCAACCCTATACGTGAAGGATAGGGCTCTCCTTCACGTATAGGAGGGGTGTCAAAATAAAATAGCTTGCATTTCTCTCTCCCTTTCACGTATAGAGGGGGTGTAAGAATTAAGGGGTGAAGGATAAACCTATCCTTCACGTATAACTGTCAGAGCATGATAGTACAACGTCAGGGAATGTCGGGGGGATGTCTAAGAACCCTCATGTAGAGCTCTATACGTGAAGGTTAGGTCAAAAATATTTATTTTTTAAATTTTTTTTAGTATTGTTCTATAAATTAGATAATTAACAAAATTCCAGAAACATACAATTTTAAGAGGCCTCCCTCCGCTCCATTTTTAGTATTGTTCCATTTAATCGTTTCATAAAAAAGTTATTTTAATTTTTCTTTTTATTTTCAATTTTATCAATTTTTTATCAATTTTGGGAAAACATATTATGACCTGCATTCGTTTATTATTTTATTGTAATTTTCTATTAGTATATACCATAGAGCATTAAGTTTATAACTAGCAGACAAAGTAGAGCTGTCGACTAGCAGACGACGGTTTACCGACGAAAGCGTTGTGCAACATCGACAACTTTGATGGATCGGTGGGTTTATGATCAGTTTTTACCAGGTACTTTTTTATAAGGGTTGGTTCTAAAGAAAATCAATATTTTGCAAAAAACCAAAAAACTGAATTCGTTCAAACTTTGAGGGAACCACTAGCATGAGGTCATATGCCAATAATCTCTACACACAACTCTTTAAAGCCTACCTTAACGCGATCACAAGTGAGTCATCAACCAAACATTGGCTAGGTTCCATGGTGGATCGGGATATGGTTAATCATGATACTAAAGACACGATGAAACTTTTAACACAGAAGCTTGAAAAATATTTTGGCCTTTGAAATTTGCAAACATTAGGACTCTGACTTTATTATTTGGAGTTTTATGGATTAATTACTTTTTATTGCCAATTTTAAGCGCTTTTTATTTCGCTCGCGTGTGTTTTATTCTATAAGTGTATTATGTTAATCTTCTCCAAATAAATATAAAGTACATACCAAACACATCATTCAAATTTAATTATATTACGTTTGTGTTCAATTGGTAAAATACTAAATGAGTTACAAAACCTAGTTACATAACACGGTAAAATACTAAATACTAAAATAATATATATATAAACTAAAAAGCTAAAGTTTCATTACTTTCTGTTATATTAAATCAAACAAATATAGAAAATAACGTGGTTTCTGTGATTGGTGGATGTGCCACCTAACCCATTGATTGAGGGTTGAAATTAACTTAATGATTAAGTACCCACCCCTTTATAAATTCAAACGTTTCTCCAACTAACCACAACTACAAGATTTATTTATCTACCTCAAAACAAGGATGACTAAACCAACACCGCCACCAGCCCACCACACACCACCACCACCTCCCGTCGTCCACCACCCTTCGCCACCAGTGGTTCACACCCCACCGCCACCTCCCGTTGTCCACCACCCTTCACCACCACATAAACACCACTAATTAATCATCATCATGATCGAGATCTAGTTCATCTAGCAATTAAGTAACACCATGTCTTGTAAAAGTCTTCGTCCATCTGCTATATATATCAAGATGATGGACTACTTGATTACATTCTTACTATTCTATTTAATTTGCTGTTTTCTGTATCAATTATTCTTACTATTCTATTTAATTTGCTGTTTTCTGTATCAATAACCGTGGTGTTATTTAATTAAGATATGTGATGTGTACGTTTTCTTCTTATATTAACTATGTATAATGAATTATTATTGTTGTGTATAATTGTCTGTGTGTGAAACATATATGAGGTTGATTCCCTTTTTATTTGAATCATATGCTAGTTAGTGATGAATAATCGTTTAGCCAAAAGAAAAACATAGGTAACGAATTTGTTTGTATGTCGGTGAAAGTCGTATTTTTTAGGGTGAACAATGAGTTTCTCTATGATTGGGTTTTACCGAGATATGATCATCGTCGTAACATAATATGATCATCGCTATAAAGACTCAAATCAGACAAAGGGTTCGGATCTAAGGCATTTAGGCCATAATTGTGGAAACGACATCTCCGCCTTGACGCTGGCAAACCATCACAACCAAAAATAAAAAATTATTGAAATAGAGGGTAAGTCTTCATCAAGCAATAGAAAATCCCTCACAACCGAAGACCGTCATCTAGAATGACAATAGGGGCCGACGGCTAGCCGATGACCACAAACCGTCAGTCACAACAATAATAATGTGTGGGCTAGAAAAAAGAAAGATAGATGTTTTGTCACAACAATCACGCATCCCAAGCGATTTCAAAAGAAGGAATACATCTTCCCTCATAAACGTATGTTACTAATTGAGACGACGGCTCGCTGGCGACCACGAACCGCAGGTCAACAAAGGACTAGAGCCAAGGCACAACGACAATCAAATGGTAGCTCAGAGAGAAGAGAGATAAACAAAACAGAGAGAAGAGAAATAATGAGAGGGAAATATAAGTGACCCAAATAAAGAGAAAATCAAATATTTGCTCACAAAAATAACGTGTGGGCCAGAAGAGAAAGACAATTGCTTAGTTAAAAAAATAACGTGTGGGCCGACCAGTACACACGTATGCAACCCAATCAATTTCAAAAGGAAGAGTAAATCCTCCCTCACAAATGTATCTTACTAAATGTATATTTATATAATTTCTAATTTTATCCCACCATAAATGTGAGGTAAGCTTCCACTGTTTGTGTTCTACGTTTCAAGACTTTTACATGTTCAAACACCCTCCCTCACAAATGTATCTTACTAAATGTATATTTATATAATTTCTAATTTTATCCCACCATAAATGTGAGGTAAGCTTCCACTTTTTTTGTTCTATGTTTCACGACTTTTACAAGTTCAAACACCAAACTTTAAGCATCAATATGTCATTCATCTTAGGTTTGTTTTAGAAATGGATTGATTTGTTGTGAAACTCTTGCATGGTATAAGAACACAAACCCGGTAAAGAAGAACTATGTTAATAGAAATTACATTCAGTTTTTTTTTGGTCAAAAGTTGGTGAAAACCCAATTTTTTAACTTGGTAAAAGAAATTCATTTTCACTGTTTTTCTCGAATATTTTCAAAAGAATGTGTGGTGCTATTAGAGGTTCCAAAACTAGTACCTTATTCTGGCGCTCATATACATTTTGACTACTGATAACTAAACATGTTCTTTTGAGCCGAGGTCTCGGGTTCGAGGACTGGGAATCTAAATTTTCAGCATTGTTTAGTTTTGACCCTCTTCTTTAAGCTAAAATCTGTAAACAAATTATTTGTTACGCGGTGAAAAGATCATATGCGCAGCGCTTACAACACAATGGTTTGGAGTCATGTTCCCGTGAATAATGTTCTCAAGTCCAAATCTTCGGCCTAAAGGCCTAACCCTTTTTTTTAAAGCGTAATCCTTTTTTTTTTCTTTCCAGTATAACCCCCCTCCCACATTGGAATTCTCATGTAGGGGAGCTATTATCATGGACCGAAGTATGTGATGCCTCCAAATACCCTCGAACCCATAATCTCTATTTAGACGGGAAGTTCATTTGGAATAGAAAAGAGTCAAGGATATTCCAATCCAAAGTATCGTAAGCCATCTCGAAATCAGAGTAAGGATCTTGCATTTTTCCCCCCAAAACGTCACCTCGTTAACAATAAGAGCCTCCTCAAGAATATTTCGGCCCGTAATGAAAGCCATTTTCTCCTCGGAAATTAAGGAAACAATTGGCCCTTTGATACGGTTCGTGTGACAACCGTCGGAATCCCAGATTATTCCCGCTCCCGACATATCCTACATACAAGCATATCATACTCAGTAGACTTTAAATTGCATCATTTAACGTCTTACATGCCGTAGCATAATCAGTTTATTCCATTCATGCATCAGTAGTTTAGTAATTACCGAATCACACAACCATTTTAACCAGCACACACGAACGTTGATGACGTTTCCAAATTTTTTTTTGAACAACATGACGTTTCCAATTAAAGGTTCAAATTAACATTTCAATATTTTGCAATATATTTAAATAGTTAAAATATATTTAGGTTACGCCTTATTTTAACACGAACGCTCCAAGCGTTATTATTACTTGATCAAGCCTAGATATGCGCAACAACAATGAATCATTTAACTTGAAATAATATTTTTATTTAATAAAAATATTAGCTATAATAATATACGAGTAAAAGTCTCGCGCGTTGCTGCGGGCTGACATTTTTTGTCAGCGAGATACAAAAGTCAGAGCTCATCTTCAGGGACCAGGAGATGAAAATTGAATTTGCTTTCCATATATCAGCTAATTCTTGAGAAGCCTATCAGCCAAGTCTTGTAGCACCATTCATGTTCCTGAACAACAAAACATAGTTCATAAAAATGGTAACTTTAAAAGTCATTTTTAAAGAAAACATGATTTGTTGAGGCTTTTGTTGAAACCAGTAGGGTTTATGTCTTTTTGCAAATGCAGACTTGTTTTGTTTGTGAGGATACACAAATCCATTTTTTTTCACCGACTTTAGTTGATTTATATAGCAAATTTGAATTTTCAACTAATATTACTAATCAACAAAAGGTAAAAACTTGAAGCCTAAAACAAACAAACCTCTGTCGAAGGACAATTAATCTAGTAAAATTAAAACTAATACCTCTGATTGTAAGGGCAACACCCCAAAACTGCAACAAAAGAAAAAAGTAAAATAACATGAGATAAATTGTAAGAAAATTAGGCAAGAACAGTAGTGCATCAATTCTAGTCTTGGATGAAGTATTAAAATGTAGGCTCATATTATACTATATATACATTTTACCACTTATAGTCTTGGATGAAGTATTAAAATGTAGGCTCATATTATACTATATATACATTTTACCACTTATAGTCCCATCCATAATGCTTAAGTTACAAGACTTTATTGCATACTTTGTAAATGTACAAGTCCTCATTTCATTCCCTTGGTACAATCCCCTTTTGCATATGGATGTGAGGGTGGGGTCACATGGTCGTTGAGGGTTGAGGTTAAGTGGGAGTTATATTTTTTTTATAGAGAAAGGAAGCCTTCATAAGAACATATATAAAATATTCGAGTAATGTTATTTAAATACAAACAAATGTTTTTTCTTAGTCATAGTAAAATACTCACGTAAATTTAGTGCAAAAAAATATTTGACCCACCTTATAAATTTAGTTTACAAACATATATAATAGTTGATTAATTCTAAATAAAATACAATAAGTGTAGTAGCTCAGTAGTTTGGAACAAAATACCTAATTAATAGTAATGTTTTTCTCTAACTAACTCTTAGACTATTCGTAATGGGGCTTAAATATGTTTTTAGCGCCCCTTTCACGCCCTCTCCCATTACGCAGGGGCGCTTAAAGCAAAAAAATTATGAAGGGCTTGAAAAATCCCAACCACTACACATGAGGGGCTTGAAAAATCCCAACCACTACACATAGCCTTAGTAACATTTCTCTCTTTACTTTTTAAATTTGAGGAAGTATTTATGGCTGATTTGATGCTTGAATACTAAGTAATTTGTGTTTATGCTTATATTTGAAGATTTGGGTGGTAGTAGCAAGTTTTTATCAAATTATACCATTGTATCTAACTCTTCTAATTGAATGACATTTATATCTTTGTACTTTTGGATGTATTTTTACTTTGGCTTACACGGTTGAAAATAGGACGTCATAACTCTTAATCGGATCCACTTGATGATCATACCTTCAAGTAAAACCCCGCCGCGAAGCGCGGGTAGTTCATCTTGTTATTTACATGTGACAATTCAAGCCATCATGAATGAGGGCGACTCTATGGCTGCAAAAAGTTATTGCGTCGCCAAAGAGTCAACCCAGTGAAAAATCATAGAAATCATCATAGCCTCGACAGTTCAGATGTAAGGCCCAAATGCCTGAGATGAATCAGTAATAAAGATTGATAATAAGCTCATATTTTACTTACTCATTAGAACATTGGCACAGATCGTGATGAGGGCTGCAATTAAGTGAATGTCTATCGCCTCCGGCTCACCACAACCTTGCTGCCAAGAACAGTGAGAAATCGTAGAAATCATCACAGCCTCGATAGTTCAGATGTAAGGCCCAAATGCCTGAGATGAGGCATGCAGCACCTGCCAAACCAACGGAAATAATTGACATCAGGCTTATTATGACAACTATAACTCATCATGGCCATGTTAAACCCAAATGTCAACATCCCTAAAAAAGAATTCATCATCGGGATTTATAGGCCAGATCCAAAAGGATAACCAGAAAACCCAACAAAGAGAGTTATCACAGACGTGTAGGCTCAAGCTAAGATAACAAATCAAAAATTACACCATCACCATCTCATATCCATGGGTCAAAATCAAGGCGTTGCACCTGTGTCATCATCATTCGGAAATCCAATATGACATAATACATAAATAACTTAGCAATAGGATCCTTCATAGTCTGAAATAACCATCAAAAGTAAGACTCTGAAATGGTAGAGAAGTAAAGAATCCAAAAGAACCAAAATCTGAAATCTTACCGGCGACCTCATAGACGGAGCACGAAGCTCCATCGGCGGCGATCTGAAACCCACCGGAAGTTCTAAAGAGAAATCAGAGAGAGCACAGAGAATCATGTCTCCAAATTGTAGAAAGCAAGAAAAGAGCTTAAAACCCAGCAACACCTAGATCGTCGTTAACTCAACGGAAACAAAGCGACGACACCGTCGCCTCGTCGTTATCGGAGCATAGACAACAACACCTAGATCGTCGTTAACTCAACGGAAACGGAGCGACGACACCGTCGCATCGACGTTATCGGAGCATCGACGTAACCGGCGACCTCATAGATGAAGCACGAAGCTCCATCGCCGGCGATCTGAAGGTCACCGTTACTTCTAGAGAGAGAGCAGAGAGAGCACAGAAAACCATGTCTCCAAATCGTAAGCAAGAAAAGGTTAAAACCCAGCACACATAGAGAATCAAAACTAGCAAAGAGGGAGACGTGTAAAGTCACTTATTCAAATTGATATATACGGTAATTTTAATTGGATAAAATTACGAGCCTTAAAACGGGGCTTTTACATATATACCCTTCTTAATTCATTTTATTCCATATATACCCAAGCCTAAACTTTAATTACATATATCCCCTTCCTAAACCATATATATTACATATTTACCCAATTCATAATTTTTTTATTATTAAATGACTATAATACCCTTAATGCGTATTTACATATTTCTCCTTCTAATATAACCAATTACATATTTATCTTAAAAAATAAAAAAAGCCCCATTTTCACCTTATATATATATATATATTATATTTACATTTTCACATTCTAATTTCATTAATTACATATTTGTCTAAGAAAAACATAAATTATATATTTCACTTTCTACATTACATATTTACAAATCTCACTAAAATTAACTTATTATATGACTTGAAAAACATTTCTAAAAAAATACAAATTCAAGATTTCATTTCAAAACAAGAATCACCCATAATTGAGGAGTGTCTTAAACAAGTGCATATCAAAATACAAAGTGCCAAATATTCACCGCGTCTTAAACAAGTACATATGAAAATACAAAGTGGCAAAATACATATGAAATATCAAGAATTCAATCTCTCAACTTAGATTAATAATTTTCTCGTCCCCTTTTACTTGTTGACTCTTCATCTTGAGAAGCTGCATTTTTGCATGTTTTTTGACGATGTCCATATTCACCACAACGCCCACATTTTTGTCTCTTCTTAGGCTCATCATTTGGTTTGATCCTATTCTTTCTCGGTCTTCCAGGCGGACGTTTGATTGCAGGTGGATATATCTTCTCCCCACTATCCATATGTACCCATTGATCCCTTGCAGGCATAGGAGCAACTTCTAAAGCATAAGCTAATTTAAACTTCTTAATAGTAAAATATGAATCAACAAAGTTGTCCCAATTTTCATCCCTTGTGAAAGTAATAAAAGCTGTTGCATGTATACACGGAACACCTCTAACCTGCCAAACCCGACATGTACATGTTTTGTCATCAACTGAAACATCCCAACGCCTATCCATATATTTCACTTCAGCTCGGTTTTCTCCACTTCTGCAAACTTCATAGATACCCAAATTCTACATAACAAAAAAATATATTAAATTAACTTAAAAATATAATATGAAATATATATAACAAATCATTAAAATATTACACTAACCTTGGAGATTTTGTTGAGATACCTCTTAGTTCTAGGTACCAACGTACCCTTCCAAGTTTTTAGAAGTCTCCTCTTCTTATCTAGCCGTATCATAATCTTCTCCCTAATGCAATCAAGTAGGTCAATTACCGGTTTATAACGTGCATCACCTACCCAAGAATTAAATGCCTCTGAAACATTGTTAGTCATATAATCACACTTTGCCGTTGTCCCAAACTTGCACCGACTCCATATCCTCTTGTGGTTCTCATCAAGATAAATACGTGCATCCTGACATGCTTCAGCAATATCATTTAATACCTTCTCATGCTCGGTTATACTATAGGTTCCGGCAGCTCTCCATAAACTTTTAGAAAAGAATTCACCACGGAAATGTCTCTTAAAGTTACTATACAAGTGTCTAACACATTCTCTATGCTCAGATGTAGGATAAACCTGTGTAATTGCAACCTCTAGGCCCTTTTGCATATCTGATGATATAACTAATCCATTAGGTGCACCAATTGCTTTCTTAAGTAATTCAAGAAACCATATCCATGAGTTTTTATTTTCTGACTCAAGTACACCATAAGCGACTGGAAAAATAGAATTATTACCATCCACACTTGTAGCAGCAACTAGTACACCATTAAACTTCCCTTTTAGATGACATGCATCTAAAGCAATATAGGGACGACAACCATCAAGAAATCCCTTCAAGCAAGCTACTAATGAAATAAAACAACGCAAGAATAGTTTCTTGTTACCTTTCATCTCATAGTCAACATCAACGACACTTCCTGGGTTTCGTCTTAATAACTCCTCTTTAAAATCATTCATTTGCAGGAATGAGTCTTCCCACTTCCCGTACATATCCTTATAAGCTTGTTCTTTCCCTCGAAAGACTCTCATGTACGGCACATCAACATTATAATTTTTCATAATCCACTTCTGGAGTACTATAGGTGAGACATCCCCATCGGATTTTAGTTTATCTTTAAGCACACCTGCAATCCATCCTTGACTTGCCACCTTATTAGCTCCTTTTTTACTTCGGGTGCAAGAACGTGGTTCTACAAGTGTTTTAACCTACATGATTTTATATGAATTTTGAGTTTAATAACAATACTAAAACATACTTGATTTTATTTAACACTTACCTCGAATGTAATTCCGTCTTGCTGGATAGAAGCGTGTATTCTCCAGTTGCATCCTAGGTCGACACACCTTGCTGTGACTCGTGTGGGTTCACTTTTCTCAGTGAAGTATGCAAATTCATTCATGATTGCATAATGGGCCAACACTCTTCTGAATTCAATCACATTCTCAAATGTTGAGTTCACTTTAATATTTCGACAATCCTTTTTATAATGTTCTTCCCCACCTTGTTCTTCATCATCAACTTCAACATCTGTACTATAGGAGCTATGATAACTCTCATCACTTAAAGAATATTCGGATTGTTCCCCACCGTGTTCTTCCCCACCATGTGCTATAAGAACATCATCTTGTACCCTGCAAAAAGATGTGGAATCTCATAAAAAACTAACAAATCGTGAAACTAATTCTAGTAAAAGAACAAACATTTACCTTTGTTGCATCGAACTTGTCTCAACATTAGTATTTGTCGTCACATAAACGGTGGATTCTTTATCCACATGATACATATTAAGCATCAATTGAAACTTGTCATGGGAATCAACCTTTATGAAAGATACATACTCAGAGGTATATTTGTCAATGCAATAAAGCGACAAAGTAAGTTCTCTATTTGAAGGATAATGAGTGGCAACCTCTTCAATCAAATTATCAAAATTGTATACATACGTGTCAATATAAATGCATTTTTGAAAGCCAAAACAATATCGTTTTGTTGATAAGTTCTTAGCTAACCAAAAGTACCCTCCATATCTTAGTTTTATCTTGTACTTGGATGATTGGGTTCCAATAACATCAATATTTTCTTCTTCCATATAAATTAACCTAACAATCATAAACAAAATAAAACAATAATCAACAGCCATGTATTTCCTTTGAATAAAAAATAATAGTGTACTTGCATCCTTCAAAAATAATTAATCAACATGTGCACTACTTGTATCCTTCAAAAATAATCACATAGAGAAAAATACAAAAAATCATCAACAGCCATGTGGGACATCAATATTTAGTTTGAATCCTACACAAACATGTGTCCTTGTATTTCATTTAAATCAACATGAAAAGTAAATAGATGTTTACTTATATTAAAAAAGTGATCGAGGCGGCGATAGATTTTAATTTACATGGAGCAACCCTCGATTAATGGGTAAAAACCCTAAAATTGGAACTGTGGGACGAAGGAAATACAAACCTGGAATAGCTATAGATTTCACGTCAAGATGGAGGCGGCAATAGATTTCACGTACATGAGAGGAGATCGCTCAAGATGGAGGCGGCAATAGATTTCACGTACATGAGAGGAGATCGCTGGAGAAAGGATCGGAGTATGAAGCGTTGTTTTGATTCACGTACAGATGGGAGGGGCGATATATGTGTAATTTCCTTTTATTTTTCCTCTAAAATTGAGAAGGGTAGTTGTGTAATTTTCTTAGTAAAAGGGGAAATATGTAATTGATGTTTAGGACTGGGTATATATGTAATAAAGCCTATTAGCAAGGGGATATATGTAAAAACTCCTAAAATATGGTATATCGGATCCTAAAATTAGAGTAAAGGGCTACGAATCTGAGACCCGCACTCACACCTTAAACCCTTCTCTTGTTTCTCTCTGAAACCCTTTCTCCACTCCTCCACCGTCACTCTCTCCGGCAAAGATTCAGGTTAGCTTTTCTTCTTCACTGTTGTTTATACTAATTTCCATTGATCTATTAGCTTACCTGAATGTGTTTTTCGTTCTGTAAATCCGCATAGAAAACCTAAATAGCTAAATCTAATTAACCCTAAAATCATTGCTACACGAGTTCTTCTTCTAATCTCTACTAGTATTCCACTGGTTTCGCTTTGTGAAACGTGTAAATTTTAGTTTTTGCTTCAAGTATACAGCGATTATCGAAAACCGTTCCTTAGTCTCGTCGTAAATTAGGTCAATTTTCTACCTTACCGTTTCTATAAATTATTGTTTTGAAATGGTGAATCACTTGTTAGGCATGAAATTGCTGAATATGAATCTGATTTGTCATTAGGTTGAACTGAATGTTAATTCATCACTAATACTGTTGTTTATACTAATTTCCATTGATCGATTGGCTGACCTGGATGTGTTTTTCGTTCTGTAAATCCACATAGAAAACCTAAATAACCTAATTAACACTATAATCATTGTTACACGAGTTCTTTCTTGTAATCTCTACTAATATTCCACTAGTTTCGCGTTGTGAAACCTGTTATGTTATTAGCTTTTGATTCAAGTATACAGCGATTATCGAAAATATCGTTCCTTAGTCTTGTTGTAAATTAGGTAAATTTTCAACCTCACCGTTTCTAAAAGTTATTTCTTTTTGTAGTGGAAAATCACGTAATGAATCTGATTTGTCATTAGGTTGACTAAAACTATATGTTTTGGGAGATTGCAGGATGGATGACAGTTTATATGATGAGTTTGGAAACTACATTGGACCTGAAATCGAGTCTGATCAAGAGAGTGATAGAGACGATGAAGACGAGGATCTTCCGGACAAGCTTGAAGCTGAAAGGGCGGATTCTGACGAAGAGAATGCGGCTGCAGGACCCAACGGGTGGTTAACTAATGGTGAAGATGTTGATATGGATAATCAGATTGTTCTTGCAGAGGATAAGAAGTACTACCCTACTGCAGAAGAGGTTTATGGTGATGATGTGGAAACCCTAGTAATGGATGAAGATGAACAGCCCCTCGAGCTTCCCATAATTAAGCCCGTTAGGGATATTAAGTTTGAAGTAGGTCTTAAAGATTCATCCACTTATGTTTCCACTCAGTTTCTTTTAGGCCTTTCTTCAAACCCTACTTTGGTTAGGAATGTTGCTTTGATCGGACACTTGCAGCATGGGAAAACGGTTTTCATGGATATGTTGGTTGAGCAGACTCATCATATATCTACTTTTGATCAAAACAGTGAGAAGCATATGAGGTACACTGATACAAGGGTAGATGAGCAGGAGAGAAGAATATCGATCAAAGCAGTTCCTATGTCACTCGTTCTTGAGGATAGCAATTCTAAATCGTATATGTGTAATATCATGGATACACCAGGGCATGTTAATTTTTCTGATGAAATGACTGCTGCTCTTAGGCTTGCTGATGGTGCAGTGTTGATTGTTGATGCTGCTGAAGGAGTCATGGTAAGTCATTTGCTACATTGTTTACTTGATCTTGCTAAAAATATATAATTTTTATATCTATAGACACAAGTTTCTCACCCCTTTTCATAAAGATATAATTTGACATCAATTCCTCAACAGGTGAACACAGAAAGAGCGATTCGGCATGCAATCCAGGAGCGCCTACCTATAGTAGTTGTGATAAACAAGGTATTCTATCTAACTATTGCTATTTGAAGTCCCAATAATCAGTTTTTAATGCTCGTGCACCTTTATTCTTTTTCTTTCTTCGTTATTTGATAATTTAGGGATCAATTTGTAAACTTTTGATAAACTATTTCTTAGAAGTTGCAACAACTGATTATTGGTACAAGTATAAACTGAAATGTCCTATTTAATTTATCCACCCTTTCTTTAACCAAGTCCTGGAGAATTACTGCCTTTTTACAAAATATCTCCTTTCTTACACATAAATGTCATTTTGGTAATTTGTATATTAAATGCTTGAATAATCAATTTTTTTCACACTCGACGTTTGTTGCAATATCTAAAAATACGTCAAAAAATTATTTTCTACTCTCCAGTCTAATTTACAACTGATTATATGATTTTGATCATTCGTTATTGCACCAGCGCTTTTTTACACTTCTTATACCTTGTACTGCTAGAATAAGATAAGATTTTTTCCATTTATATAGAAGTACTAAGAACTTTTGTACTTCTCGTATTTGTAGGTTGACAGATTAATAACTGAGCTTAAGCTACCTCCAAGAGATGCCTATCATAAGTTAAGGCATACAATTGAAGTCATTAATAACCACATCACTGCAGTCTCTTCAACAGCTGGCAATGTCCAAATCATTCATCCAGCTGCAGGAAACCTTTGTTTTGCTAGTGGTAGTGCAGGATGGTGCTTCACTCTGCAATCATTTGCCAAGTTATATGTTAAACTTCATGGAATTCCTTTTGATGCCAACAAGTTTGCATCTCGACTTTGGGGAGATTACTATTATGACCCTGCTACTAGAACTTTTAAAAAGAATCAACCTTCAAGTGGGGCAGAAAGGTCATTTGTACAGTTCATCCTCGAACCTCTTTACAAGATTTACAGCCAAGTTATTGGAGAGCATAAAAAGAGCGTGGAGACAACACTGGCGGAACTCGGTGTTACTCTAAGCAATGCCGCCTACAAATTGAATGTGAGACCTTTGCTTAGATTAGCCTGCAGCTCGGTTTTTGGGTCAGCTACCGGGTTCACCGACATGCTGGTTCACCACATCCCATCTGCTAAAGAGTCTGCTTCTAAAAAAGTTGACCATATTTACACTGGGCCTAAAAGTTCAAGAATCTACACTGCCATGGCAGATTGCGACCCATCCGGGCCGCTTATGGTCAATATTACCAAACTGTATCCAAAATCAGATTGTAGTGTTTTTGATGCATTTGGTAGGGTTTATAGTGGGGAGATCCATACGGGCCAGAGCGTTCGTGTTCTTGGAGAAGGCTATTCACCTGATGATGAAGAAGATATGACTGTAAAAGAAGTAACAAAACTATGGGTTTATCAAGCTCGTTACAGGATACCTGTTAGTAAGGCCCCACCTGGATCTTGGGTTCTTATCGAAGGTGTTGATGCTTCGATTATGAAAACCGCTACACTTTGTAATTCAGAATATGATGATGATGTGTACATATTCAGGCCTCTTCAATTTAATACGCTTCCTGTTGTAAAAACAGCAACAGAACCGTTGAACCCGAGTGAATTACCGAAAATGGTTGAGGGTCTTAGGAAGATTAGCAAAAGTTACCCTTTAGCAATTACTAAAGTTGAAGAGTCCGGAGAACATACTATTTTAGGTACTGGAGAGTTGTATCTTGATTCTATAATGAAGGATCTCAGGGAACTATATTCAGAAGTTGAAGTGAAGGTATTGTAAATGCTTGTTCTTTTAACTTCTAATATGACTTGTTGACAGGGCAAAATGGACAGAGATTGGTGGGTTGGGTACGGGTTGGGGGTCAAAGGTAGGGTAGAAACAGGTTGGTCTGGTCAGGTAGAACCTGAAATAAGAATATTACCTTTTTTAAATAAATAGTTAGTGTCAAATACGATGCCAGCAGTTTTCATAATTCAATAGCACGTCTAAATTTTTGAATAAAATATTTCGTAGTTCATGCGCTAAAACTACACTTTGGGTGACTCGACTTGTTTGACCTCCTCAACTCCATTTAATCTAGAGAAAAAGCATAACCTGAATTGACCTATTCATAAGTAATTGGGTGAAGATGGCCTTTTTTTGTGAACTGTGTTATATTTGGTTTTGTACATCTTTGATATATTATATATTTCTGCTGGTGACTTGCTTAATTTTGTATATGTTCTTTTTATCTACTTAACAGGTGGCGGACCCAGTTGTCTCATTTTGTGAAACGGTGGTGGAGTCTTCATCAATGAAATGCTTTGCTGAAACGCCTAACAAGAAAAATAAAATTACTATGGTATGTGAGCTGATACTCCTAATTTTATTTACCTTGTTTTCATCTTATAAAACATATATCTTACATTGATTTTTTTTGGTTAGATTGCTGAACCATTGGAGAGAGGCCTCGCAGAAGATATTGAGAATGGTGTTGTAAGTGTGGACTGGCCCAGAAAGAAGCTAGGGGACTTCTTTCAAACTAAATATGATTGGGATCTTCTTGCTGCAAGATCTATATGGGCATTTGGACCAGACAAGCAGGTATAATAAATTTTAGAACTGTTTATTACTTTTTTCACTTTTCTTCTCTCATTTATTGTTCTAAACATATGTTTATTCATCTTGCAGGGACCTAATATATTGTTGGATGATACTCTCTCAAGTGAAGTTGACAAGAGCTTGTTGAATTCTGTGAAGGATTCAATAGTTCAAGGGTAAGTTGTTTCTCTGTTTTCACTACACTGAATGTGTGTGTGGGTGTTATGATGTGTTTTTTATATTAAATTGTAAGAATTAGGTCATTAGTTGTAATAAACCATGCTGCAGGATATAATGTTTGGATGTGATTCCACTATTCGAAGTTGTATAATTAGATGTTTGAGTATTTGGCGAGTTCTGATTATTTAAGTATAATCATAAATTGACCAAAAAATAGCCTATTATTTATTGTTGAAATATTAAGTTGTAGATAGAAATCATAGATCGACCAAAAAATAGCCTGTATATTTATTGTCGAAATATGTATATTTAAGTTTATACATGAAAAAAATTAGACAAGTTTTCTGTCTATGACTCCAACAATTGAGAATTTGACCTTTAAATTAATCACCAGATGAGATCTTTTATCCAAACACTAGAAATTGATCATCTCACCTTGAAGTTGCAATAGTAAGATGATCAAAGTGATAAACTCACATCCAAAGTCCTCATGAGAATCTTGTGTTAATGTTTACAAGGATATTAGATTGTTAGCATGATAGTGGCTAGTCAAATTAGTCACTGCATTTCAAAATACTTTTTATTGTTGAAGAAAACAAAAAATATAAGTGAGAGTAGTTTTGAAGAGAATGCATAATTACCTTCTTTTATATTCTTTATTCTTTATTATAACCAGTACTAATATTAGCCTTTAACAGATTTCAGTGGGGTGCACGTGAGGGTCCACTTTGTGACGAGCCGATCCGTAATGTCAAGTTCAAAATAGTTGATGCCAAAATTGCACCAGAGCCACTACATCGCGGAACCGGTCAAATCATTCCAACAGCTCGACGTGTGGCCTACTCATCTTTTCTTATGGCAACACCCCGCCTTATGGAGCCAGTATATTATGTGGAGGTAATAACTCTGAAACTTGATTAAACTAAGTTTAATAGCTAATATTATCGTCTTCCAGATTCTTTCTAATTTTTAATAAAGTTCATCATTTACGAGCATATTTGTTGATATAAATTGGTTTCTCATGTATAAAAAAATAACATATCATATGTGTGTCCGTGTATTTACATTAAAATTTCAGATCACCTATTGATTGTGTTTCTTAAATTTCAGATACAAACACCCATCGATTGTGTTTCTGCTATATACACGGTGTTATCTCGAAGACGTGGACATATAACTGCTGATGTTCCTCAACCAGGAACCCCTGCCTATATAGTCAAGGTCAGCCTTCTTTATTAGAGTTGGGAAAAGGGGTGGCCAGGTTTGTGTAATGGGTCAAAACTGTATTAGATAGTCTTAATTCTTTCTGATATTGTTTCACTTTTTCTTGAATTTCAGGCGTTCGTTCCTGTAATTGAATCGTTTGGCTTTGAGACGGACTTACGGTATCATACCCAGGGGCAGGCATTTGCTCTATCAACTTTTGATCATTGGTCTATTGTTCCTGGTGACCCACTGGATAAAAGCATTGTATTACGACCACTTGAGCCAGCACCTGTTCAGTATCTTGCACGTGAATTTATGGTGAAAACAAGGCGTAGGAAGGTATGCCCTCTCTTCACTCCTTTTTTTTCCCTTCTGTTTTCTCTCTTTTCCCCTCTGATTTCTAATTATTTCATTAGAATGATTTACGCGGATTTATGTATCAAAGTATACTTTGACTAACTTTCAACCAACTTGACATGTTTCGTTCCGAGTGGCCCATTAGTGATAAAACATAACCCAAATCATTATATGATAAGTAGATGGATCACAATCAATTTGATAATTTTTAGGAAGAAAGTGAACAAGGGACTATCATTTAAGAATTTGGGAAAAATCTACTACATTGTCGGCATAAAGATTTAAGAACCTTCAAGTTTCATCTTGATTGACTACTTTGTTGTTCAATATAAATGCTGCTTTATGAATTAAATGTTAATATTTGACAGGGAATGAGTGAGGATGTGAGTGTCAACAAGTTCTTTGATGAGGCTATGATGTCGGAGCTTGCCCTGCAGGACGCCGATCTGCACCTGCAGATGATCTAGTCGTTGCAGCCTATGTGATGAACCGAATGACCACCCACCATGTTGAATCACTTGTAGCACATTTGTTGTTAAATTGAGTTTTGGTAAGATGGGTGGCTTGTCAACCTGTTTTTAGCCATTAGTTTTTAACACCCAAGGAATCCAGACTTGTATTTTCGAGCTTTTTCTTTGCTGGCAATGTTACATGGAAGAAAATGTTATTGTTTTTTGGTATTATCTTTATCTTTAAAAAGAATGTATACCGTTGGGTAGCACTTGTAGTTAACAATGTTTGTTTTGACATTTTTATGGTTTGACATGGATAAAGTTCCTCAAGATGAAGTTTCAAGTTATACCAAGATGGGTTGGAAAATTGTCTCTACTTAAGGTGGCATTGAAATAAAGTCAAAGTTGGTCAAATGAAAAGTCAACCTTCCATTTTAAGAAATCTAAAATTTTTTAAAACGATGATTAATCATGGTGTTTGGAATTCACATACATCAGTCAGCAACGTTGTTGGATTCATCGTTGTGTCTTTAGTACTAGGTTCGTTGGATCTATCGTTGCGCCTTCAGTACTAGGTTTCTGGTTTCGGTTTCACTTGGGTCGTTGTGAGTTTAGGGTGCAGCTTTTGAGGCCACTTTTAGCTGGATCTATAAATACACGAGGAACTGAGATTTGGAAGGTAAATGAGGGGAAATGGCTTTGGTTTAGTGAATTGCAGAGTTACTAAGGTGTTGAAAATGTTAGATTTTGTCATTTTGAAACTGTTTTTAGAGCAGTTTCAAATGTTCTGATTGTGTATTAGGACATCTAAAACTGTATCAGTTTTAGTTGAGTCCAAAACTGATCCAAACCGAACCATCCATGTATCAACCGTCTATATTTTAATTAGTGATCACTTCTTTTATCTTTTGAATCACATTAGTATAACAATAAACCCAACTTACAAACCATATTGAATTAAAGATTAAATATTAGCTTCTATATGTGCTAATTTTAAGATTAAATGTTAGCTTCTCTATGTGTTATTGTGGACATGAGACACTAGAGACACCCAACTTTTTTTTTGGACACCACCCTTAACCTTGTGGTTTGCCCTTAATGGGGCATTTGTTCACGCCTTAATGGGGGGTTATGCCCTAACTGGGGGGGGGGGGGGGGGGGTTAAGCCTTTAATGCTTAAAAAGC
Organism: Deinandra increscens subsp. villosa; assembly: GCA_039602395.1. Taxonomy (NCBI): domain Eukaryota; kingdom Viridiplantae; phylum Streptophyta; class Magnoliopsida; order Asterales; family Asteraceae; genus Deinandra; species Deinandra increscens. The sequence goes on from JBCNJP010000006.1 coordinate 66,815,174, forward strand.
AACCGAATGTTTTTGGGATCGGTGCCACCAATCATTGGGTTTGAACTGCCAGGTTAAGCCCTTAATGGGGCATTTTGGGTTTTAGAATTTTTTTCTAAGTTATGTTTTTTTTTTTAAAAATAAAGATTAACTATTTTATTTTATAAAAGTTTATAAATTACTCTCGGGAACACTAATATAAACGATCGTATAGTATAAGTTTTTTTTTTAAATTTTTTTAAATAACTCGTTTAACTTTTTAATAACTTACAAATATTAAAACGTTAAATTTTTTATATTCGTAACTAAAAGTTTATAAAGTTCTCTCGGGAACACCAATATAAACGATCGTATAGTATAAGATTTTTTTTTCTATTTTTCTTAATACAACTTAAAATTAAAAAAAAACAAATATTTTTTTCTAATCTTAATGGGGCGTTTAGCCCTTAATGGGGCATTGTGTCACCGATGATTATATAGATATCAGTGTAAATGATTGATTGGAATAATTTTTTAAGCTTAATGGGGTGGTTTGCTCTAAATAGGGCGGTTTGCATGGTGCCTTCCAAATAAATTGAGGTGTCTAAAGAAAAGGGCTTTGAAAATTTTACATTGACTATTTCCATTTGTGGGTTAAATTGCGATTGTTTTTTATTCTTTTTCCTTTTTTTTTTAATTTCCGAAAAAGTTGGATTTTTTTTAAGGGTGTGTTTGATTTCTTGTCTTTTACCCACCACCTCCTGATCGAATAAGCGGTATTTTTTAGGCTGACAGAGTAAGGACCATTTTAGGCATGGTCAACATCAACTTATCGAGTAAGTGAGCTTTTTTAACAGAATCAAACGCGTTGACTGGCAAAAACCTCTGACCGAGTAAGTGGTAAGGGGTTTTGACTGGGTAAGTGCCAAATCAAAGCCCCTAAGAAACCATATAGTTTTCTATTAGTTATGTTTTTCTAAATTCTAATGTATTGTCTAGTGTCGAGTTTTGTTTCTTTGGATATTGGACGTGGACGTTTTTTCTCTGTTTCTTTCCATCATAGAGAGATTGTTTATAGAGGTGCAAATCTCAAACCGGTTTGAAAACCAAACCGGTTTGAAAACCGGTTCTCAAACCGGTCAAAACCGGTTTTGACCAAACCGGTTCCCAAACCGGTCAAACCGAACCGGTTTCAGTCGGTTTGGGGGTTTAGTGAAGAAACCGGTTTTCAAACCGGTTTGGCCCAAACCGGTTTGAAACCGGTTTGGCCCAAACCGGTTTGAAACCGGTTTCTTCACATGATTTTAGGCACTTTTTCTAGCCGTTTGGGGGTGGGTTTGAGCCTAAAAATTGGTATATATACCCCCTTGATGTGTTATAAACGTTACCCCACTTCTCAATCTCTAAAAAAACTCTTAAATTAACAAAGATTATCACTCATTCACTCAAAAAATGGCTCGGTGTCCCCCAATTAGGTAGTTTTGTAATCGTTTAGGTGTAAACTTCTTCTTTTTTGTAATGTTTTATGTTTTTTTTTCAATAAAAAGTATGTTTTTTTTAGTTTTTATAAAGTTTAAAAAAAAAAAAAAAAACCGGTTCAAACCGGTTTGAGATCCCAAACCGGTTCGGTTTGAAACCGGAACCGGTTTGACCGGTTTCTCGAATTCGTCCCCAAAACCGGTTTGGAAACCGAACCGGTTTGGACCCAAACCGGTTTTGACCAAAACCGATTTTGGTCAAAACCGATTTTGGTCAAAACCGGTTTGGAAACCGAACCGGTTTGGTTTTCAAACCGGTTTTTGCACCTCTAATTGTTTATGGTGTTTTTTTATACAATTTTCTTTCTGCTCAGGTTATTTTTTATCGTTGTGCCCACGTATCCATATTAGTTTCAGTCTCCGCCTACGTTTCTTTGGAAATTGGTTCATCATTATTGCAAAACAAAAGTGTTTTGATTATCTCTGTATGCATGTTCATACGTAAAATAGACAGAACGATCCGACGCAACACAACAACATTATAAATAAAAACGTGATTAAATATAACACTATAAACAAAGAAAAAAACTAATAAAGGTGATAACCATATACAATACGTGATAACCATATACAAGAATCATAAAAATAATAATAATGACAAACAACAATACATATTTTCCTTTTAAAATGCCGCCATGAATATTTTTTTTTTTAGCTTAATGTCTGCCCCAGTCGGCGGTAGGATATCGACATAACAAATTAACAATTGTTTATTATACTAAAAGAAATAAATATAAAACTATTATAGTTCAAATGCTAAGCTGGAATAGCTCAGTTGGTTAGAGCGTGTGGCTGTTAACCACAAGGTCGGAGGTTCAACCCCTCCTTCTAGCGTTCTTTTTTTGTCCATTTTTTTCTTCTTTGTTTTGATATTTTACTTGGCCATCATATGATTGGCCTTCAGTTGGGACAGTCTCATTTTGTCATTTATGAAAAACCCAATTTAGTTCCCTCCTTGTTTCCACAAGTTTTAAATTGTCTCTTCTTAAGTTGGCATTGAAATAAAGTCAAAGCTGATAAATGAAAGTCAACCCTCAGTTCTATGAAATCTGAAAAATCTAATGATTAATCATGGGTGTTTCGAATTCACATTCATCCGCCAACTTTTAATCTGGTCTATTGTTGGTTCGGGTTGTTAGTACTTAGAAGTTAAAACAGAGATTAGAAGGAATACTAAGGTGTTGAAAATGTTACATTTTGTCATATTGAAGCTGTTTTTAGGGCAGTTTCAACTTTCAAATGCTCTGATTGTGTATTAGAAGTTTAGAACATCTAAAACCATATTAGTTTTGATTGAGTTTGAATCCAAAACTGACCCAATCCGAACCATCCACATATCAACCTTCTATATTTTAGCCAGTAAGTAGTAATTAATCTACTTCTTTTATCTTTTGAATCACATTCAACAATAACAACAAAGAATACAGATTTTCTTTTTAAAATGCCGCTATGAATATATTATAGTTTCAGTAAAATACAAATTGTTTATTTTACTAAAAATAAATAATAACTTATTACTGTACCAATTAAAAGCTGGAATAGCTCAGTTGGTTAGAGCGTGTGGCTGTTAACCACAAGGTCGGAGGTTCAACCCCTCCTTCTAGCGGAATTTTTTGTCCAATTTTTCCTTCTTTTTTTGTCCAATTTTTCCTTCTTTTTTTGTCCAATTTTTCCTTCTTTATATTATGATATTTTTTACCCACATATGGACACGGTGCCCAACAGTTTCATGTTTCATTATAAAATTTAGAAAGCATGAAAAAAGAATATATATACAAATGTTTAGGGATTTATGAATTTCTTAAAATCATCATTATATAATTAACATAGTACTAATTAAGTGCATAATCTTGTCCCTTAGTCCTAAACACCTCCTGTATTTCCGTATTGCTGTATGATTTAGTTTCATATTTTTATTCCGTACCTTTTATGTGCTTAATCTATTTTTTCCCAATATTTATATTCAATCATTAGATGCCTATCGGGTCATTTGTATTTTGTTCATTCTTGTCATTTTGTACATACACATACTAAAACTTAGTAACTAAAAGAAATAGAATTCTTATTTTACTAATCAATAAAACCAAAATTGGTTCCTAAACAATGATGATTTGGTACCAAAAAAATTCAAACTTATAAATACTGCTAATATACGTAGTACTCGAATAAGATGTAATTTTTGTCATTTTACTCGTGCAAATAGTTATAAAAGGACAATACGTGAAATACAAGAGAAAAAGGTAAAAAATGTTGCAATAAACTTTTGATAAAATTATACCCCTGAGTACATATAACATACTACATACTATTGGGTTAGTGTTCATCTATTACAATTGTATCCTGTCACATAGAAATAAGTCAATAACAATAACAACCTGAGACATGTTAAAAAAATGCAAACACTTAGTGTTTGATATGTTATATTACGACACTTATGCAATAGTTGTAACGAATTAATTGCTCCAAAATGTTTTCTTGAAACATGAATGATGATCAATGGTTAATGACTTCAATGGTGTCTTTGCCGGTGATGTTTTGGTCCGTAGTAGTCTTCGTGAATCTTCGGTAACCAGTGGTCATGATGAGAGTTCTTGGATACTACTTTAGAAAACAATCTTCTGTTCTTTATAAATGTTGTATCTGATGGAAGCCCATTAGTTTTTGCTACCAGTTCATGATCTTGATTGCTTCTTTTTATTGATGAAATCTGTAACAAAATGAGCAAAAGATCATGAGCTATATATAAAGTTGTACCACTGAAAAGGGTGTCAATATATTGCATGAAATTATGGCTAAATTAAGGTACTCACCTTGATGATTTCTTGATTGCTGTTAACTGATAACTTGAGTGAGCTACCCAACCTTGTACCTACATAAAATAAGAAGGAGCCCATGCTTAATTAGATGAAAATACTTTATGATAATTAATCTTTTTGATCCATTTTCTAAATGTAATTATGTGCTTTGCGTATATACATTCTGAATGTTGGAATTAAATTGGTAGAAAACACATTGCACAACCAAACAACAATTTTTAATTATTTTCTAAAACCCAAACAACATAATAATAAACCAATAAACAAAACACAAGTAATTAAACCAACTAAAAACCTCCCCCATATTTCAGCCATCATCAAATCCTTAATTTATTTTCAAGCAATCATGTTTCACATGTGAACAAAATCTAGTTATTTTCTTCCCCGAACCCGTAAGAAGGACCAAAATTAGATTTAGCAATGCCAAGATGACTTCAGAAAATTTGGGTTTAATTATCGCGAGTGAAACATACCTTCAGCCTCATGACTATGGAAGCTTGAGAGAAGAAACATAATAAACATCAGATAAAGCTTCATACTTTGTGATGGCAAACTAAAGGTAAGAGGCTGCAAGATGCAATTTGTGGGTCTCTCTATAGAATCATGAAGCAACTAATAAGATAAACTGAGAATGATTTGAAAGATGGGCATCATCCCAACTTATTTATACAAATAGGCTTAGGGACCCATCTTCATGCTGCTGACTAGCAATAAAATAATGCTGTTTTCTCCTATTCTTTAATGTGTTCCATGTTTTGTGCTCCATTAATTTGATTATTAAATGAGTTGGGGGTTTAGGATAAAAAGGTACATGGGTAAGCAGGGGACAAAAGTGTTCATACCAAAAGTTATTGTTTCCATTTTCTTATAAACTTTAGTAGACAAATTATTCTGTTAAAATATATTAAAACATAATGTTCGAGTTTGACCTATAGGTATTTACTACCATTTGCAAACCATTGATTGATCATAGGCTAAATACTTGTGTTAATTAACCTAGTTAGTGTTAAATTAGTTATGTTAGCCTAATTGTTCATGATATAATTAAGTTCTAGAGGGCTGGAGGGTTCATTTTAAGATAAATATGAGTGTTGATTTGAAAAAGAAGATATTGAAAGAGAGAGGTGTACTCAACTTTTAAGGGATCATTTGGATGACATCATTACCATTTTAAGGTATGTTGTCCGCTTAAAGAGTTTTTGGAATATACAAGTTAGATTTCTTTAATGAACACAAGTACAACATGCACACGAATGACAGCTAGTTTTTGTCACTAAGTGCTGCCATTTGTTGACATCCCTTCACCAAAATATTAATATATATATTTTTTGCAAAGTTATCTCAGATGATTCCTCTTCATGTGCAAGTAAGTCTTGGGCAGCGGTTGCAATAGATTTTCAAGCGGTTAACACAATATCTACCTACAATTTATAGTACACTGCAACCCATTCTTTGGTAAATTACAACTATGGATTAACCAGGGTAGTAGATAATACACCAGGATTATACCAGTTAAAAAGCCTTTAATCCTTAATTGTCTCTAAGGTTTGCCGGTATAAAAAACCTCGGGGGTGATAACACACACCACCAACTATTATTTCACGAAAAATAGATTACAAAGAGCTTGTGGCTTTGCTAAGTGAGTGTGAGTGAGTACAAAAGTGTAGATTAGAGAGCAAAAGTCACGAAAAATTCTTATTTTACTAATCAGTAAAACCAAATTTGTTCCTAAAAATTTGGTTTTTCTTGTGACCGTTGTAGGACTTGGTCTTGCGGATTTTCAGGATTTGGGGTTGACTGGACCGTTACAAGCTTGTTTTGCGCATAAAGGCATTGATCATAAACCTTCGTAACTGAAATAGTCCTAACTGCAGCTGATATCTCGGGATTTCTTCCTGGTCTTCAGTTGACTAGGTTCTTGAGAACGTTTAGAGTATGAACTAGTCATTAAACATGTCACAAAAATCAAATAAATGTTAGTGTTAGTAGCTCATCATGGTGGGACACTTCAGCATGCTAGACTGTCCAGGATGTTTATGTTGTCCCAGATGCTCAATTTGTCCAAGATACTGGACCAAAATCTGAGCCCTAATAATTGCCCCCCATTTTGTTGGATGTGGATAAATCTACATTTGTCAAAATTCAAATCATTTGATCATCATTTTTTTTATCCCGATTATTGTGTACTTATGATGGGAAAAAGAGTATTTTGGGTTTGCTAGAGGTTGTTTCCCAGCGTAAATAAATTTTCTTTTTTTAAACAACTTATTAGACAGCACAAATGCTTAAATAACTACATCCCAGGATTGACAGGTGGTTTATCCTGGTTGCGGGATCATGAATGTAATCATTATGCTTTATACCTAGTATGTCGTATGGATATACGACAGAATCTCATAATAGGAAACTTTAGAGAAAAACTTATCTTTTTTCAGATGCACTCTGAGAAGGACTTCAGAATCTTTAGGTTCCTTGCATATGTAAGCACATCTTTGCTTGCCCCATGTTCGATAGTTTTCATAGGACGTTGAACCAATGTCTTAGAAAAATCTCCGATCAAGGGTCAAAACATAGATATCACATGTGCTTAGTTTAGCATGCTTAGATGCTTTTTCACTAGAATATCCACTACTATAAAAAACAACTTTCTTGACGATTTTTGCGCGCCAAAAAAGGTGCAAGATGACACGCATTTGCGCGTCAAGGAAGACCCTGTCAAGAAGTTTCACGACACAAAAATGCGCGTCATCCCGTTTAGAACGCGCAAAAATGCCTGTCATAAATGTATGTCATAAAATGAGCGTCAAGAAAGCCCCTCTCTAAAGGGAGATGACACGCATTTTACGTGTCATTTTTATGCGTCATGGATTTAAAAAAAAGGCTCAAAAAAATATATTTTTGTAAAATCACTAATTTTCATATTAAATAACAATTAACCTCATAATACAAAATAAAATACACTTAAAGCAAAATTATGCATTTCATATAGATAGCAAAATAATGTGTTTCATACATACTGTTTTAACAAAAAAATTACAGACTTGAATTAAGTGATCAAATTAGTTTGTGTGGTTAGGTGTCCAGGATGCGAGTATGCACCGCAAGCTTAGAAAACAATAAAAATGATATTTAAACCAAGTAAATATGCAAATCCAAGTCACAAACAAAGATCAACCAGGATGAAAGAGCTAGACAACACTAGGATTTATAAGAGAGAAAATCCCTTAATCCTTAGATGTCTTTAATCAATTTTATTTTCTCTATTCTTGTAATTTTGTACAAACACATACTAAATTTTAATAACTAAAAGAAATAAATTCTTATTTTACTAATCAGTAAAACCAAATTTGTTCCTAAACAATGATGATTTGATACGAAAAAAATCAAGCTTATAAATACCGCTAATATAGCACACCGCTAGAAAACTAGACATTTGTTACTAAGAGTGTTGGTAATGCGTTTACCACACTTTTCATTCACCATAATTTTTTTCTATCAACTCAGCGCCACATCATCTTACCACACTTTTACTGTTTTCTTACGTAATGCTCACACTTCACTTTTTCAAATTTCAACCACACACTTTAATTTTTTATTATTATTTTAGATTAGTTTTGGAAAAAAAAGTAAATACTATATAAAATAAACAAATGACGTTAATACTACCAATAAAATAATATTAACGAAAACAAAATGAAACTTAATGAATTCTAACGTGAAAGGTGATTTAAGCTTGGTTTATGCTCGTATGTAATTAAATTTGTTAAAGTGTCTTAATAATTTTAATGCTAACTAATAATATTATAAAACTAGAATTAGAATGATATATATTTAAATAACTATGTAAATCCTAAATAATAAATCCTAAAGTGGAATACAGCTTTAAGCTCTATATTTAAATATAAAAGAACTACATTTCCCGATGTTTCATCATCATCATCATTCCCTTCATATTCTTCTTATCTTGCAAAGAGATATATATCCATCATTTTCGTTAACCGAGTGAAACTCCAGTTATTTAAGACGTATTTCAATAAAAATAGGGGAGAGTACCGCGGCATTCCATCACCGCATTGTCAATTAAAACCGCAGCGTAACACCACACGTAACGGTCTTACCACACCCACCGCACCTCCATGTCATGTCACCGCAGTGTGCAGTAACTGCATTACGAACACCCTAATAATTGGGAAGACAATCACACCACTCTCAAGTTTAACTACGTAAATCAATCCAATCACTCGACCGTTTAATTTTGGGCACACATAATTGCACAACAGTTTTGAAAATGACTATTGTGACTAAAAATACGGTCGCAAATATCAAGTTTTCTGGTAGTGGTAGTGCTCGAAGATGATGTTATTATTGTCATTTTTACTCGTGCAAATAGATTATAAAAAGTACAACGTGTGAAATACAAGAGAAAGAAAGTAAAATTTTTTGCAATAAACTCTTGATAAAATTATACCCTGAGTACATATAACATACTACATACTAGTGGGTTAGTGTTCATCTATTACAATTGTATCCTGTCACATAGAAATAAGTCAATAACAATAACAACCTGAGACTTGTTAAAAAAATGCAAACACTTAGTGTTTGATATTTTATATTCTGACACTTATGCCATTGTTGTAACGAATTAATTAATTGCTCTAAAATGTTTTCTTGAAACATGAATGATGATCAATTAATGGTTAATGATTTCAATGGTGTCTTTGCCGGTGATGTTTTGGTCCGTAGTAGTCTTCGTGAATCTTCGGTAACCAGTGGTATTGATGAGAGTTCTTGGATACTACTTTAGAAAATAATCTTCTGTTCTTTATAAATGTTGTATCTGATGGAAGCCCATTAGTTTTTGCTACCAATTCTACCAATTCATGATCTTGATTGCTTCTATTTATTAATGAAATCTGTAACAAAATGAGAAAAAGATCATGAGCTATATATAAAGTTGTACCACTGAAAAGGGTGTCAATATATTGCATGAAATTATGGCTAAATTAAGGAACTCACCTTGATGATTTCTTGATTGCTGTTAACTGATAAATTGAGTGATCTACCCAACCTTGTACCTACATAAAATAAGCAGGAGCCCATGCTTAATTAGATGAAAATACTTCTTGATATGATAATTAATATTTTTGATCCATTTCTAAATGTAATTATGTGCTTTGCATATATAAATTCTAAATGTTGGAATTAAATTGGTAGAAAAAACATTGCACAACCAACAATTTCTAATAATTATCTAAAACCCAAACAACATAATAATAAACCAATAAACAAACACACAAGTAATTAAACCAACTTAAAACCTCCCTCACATTTCAGCCATCATCCTTAATTTCTTTTCAAGCAATCATGTTTCACATGTGAACAAACTCTAGTTATTTTCTTCCCCGAACCCGTAAGCTAGAAGGACAAAAATAGATTTAGCAATGCGAAAATGACTTCAGAAAAATTGGGTTTAATTATCGCGAGTGAACATACCTTCAGCCTCATGATTATGGAAGCTTGAGAGAAGAAACAAAATAAACATCAGATAAAGCTTCATCCTTTGTGATGGCAAACTAAAGGTAACAGGCTGCAAGAAGCAATTTGTGGGTCTCTCTATAGAATCATGAAGCAATTAATAAGATAAACTGATAATAATGATTTGAAAGATGGGCATCATCCCAACTTATTTATACAAATAGGCTTAGGGACCCATCTTCATGCTGCTGACTAGCAATAAAATAATGCTGTTTTCTCCTATTCTTTAATGTGTTTGCATGTTTTGTGCTCCATTAATTTGATTATTAAATGAGTTGGGGGTTTAGGATGAAAAGGTACATAGGTAAGCAGGGGACAAAAGTGTTCATACCAAAAGTTAATGTTTCCATTTTCTTATAAACTTTAGTAGACAAATTATTCTGTTACAATATATTAGAACATAATGTTCGACAGTTCGAGTTTGACTATCGGTATTATTTACTACCATTTGCAAACCATTGATTGATCATAGGCTAAATACTTGTGTTAATAAACCTAGTTAGCTAGTGTTAAATTAGTTATGTTAGCCTAATGGTTCATGATATAAGTTCTAGAGGCTTCATTTTAAGATAAATCTGAGTGTTGATTTGAAAAAAAAGATATTGGAAAAGAGAGGTGTACTCAACTTTTAAGGGATCATTTGGATGGCATCATTACCGTTTTAAGGTATGATGTCCGCTTAAAGAGATTTTGGAATATACATGTTAGATTTCTTTAATGAACACAAGTACAACATGCACACGAATGACAGCTAGTTTTGTCACTAAGTGCTGCCATTTGTTGACATCCTTCACCAAAATATAAATATATATATTTTTTGTTAGTAATTTTTGGGAATCATTAAGATAACTTGATTGCTTGATAGATCTGAAGTCGTGTAAAGTCACTTTCAGATCAAACAATTCTAGTGGCTACCAATGATTTGATCGGATAAAATCAGAATGATTCAAGATTTTAGTATGAATTGAGAGTTGAGAATTTTTGAGGAACCAATCAATGATCGAGTTATACGGAACAAGAGCGTATTTGCAGTTATCTAAATATCTGCAAATGCGAATTTGAATAAAATACACTTTTAGTTCCTCAAGTTTTATTAATTCAATTTCGGTCCGAAACTAATTTTTGATGCCGCCCCTTGGACCCCGCTCCTCTCGGGGGCGTTGTCCCCTTAGATTCCCCGTTAGTCTCGATGACATTCAAGCAAGCTGCAGTTTTGCTTGAATATTATACGCAATCTTAAATTACACTAAAATATCAAACATTTGTTTGCAAATTTGTCTCGATGACTCCTCTTCTTGTGCAAGTAAGTCTTGGGCAGCGGTTGCAATAAGCGGTTAACACAATATCTACCTACTATTTACACTACGTTGCAACCCACTGTTTGGTAAATTACAACCAATAGTCACAACTAGACATGGTGCATGATAATGTGATATAAGTCGGTTAGAGATGACAAGTCTTCAAAGATAGACTCTTTGAGTGGGTTAGACTCAAAAAAACAAAATTAAATAACAAAATTAGAGAACAAGACTAAATTCTTTCAAATAACTTTTGTGATTGATTTCAAATGAGAAAGAACAATTACATATATAAACTAAAACTAGAAGTGACCTAAGAAAACATACACCACTACATGAGAAGATATTGGAAGCTAAAAATTAACAACTTGCATGGGGATAGTGGGGTCTAAAACGTGGGTTTGGTTAGGAGATCTGCAAAGTATTGAGAATTTATTTACAATTACAGATAAAATATTAGCAACTAATTTTAATTTAGCAAACAAAGTTTTCTCATTGACCTTTAATAAAGCATCGAACAATACTGCAATCATTATAAACTTAAGTTAATACAAACCAAAGCAGCGAGCTTGGGAGGTATGTGGATTTCTATCTCGTATGACCCAACAAGATTTTGAAAGCTTGCTTGGTGGAAAAGAAAATAAATGTTGATTATCAAAAGTTCAAACACACTTTCTTCTAAATTTTCGAATCCATCGAAACCCTAGATATTCTAGAAAACCCTTATTCGTTCTCGCAACTTTAGGTTAACCAAACTCATTATTCGTTTAGGACATCCTTGTACCTGAATCATTCTCGTTTTTTAAGCTAGTATACAAACAATCTAAGGTGAGTTTATAGCCTCTTTTTTTGTTTAATTTTTCCAAACCATTTTGTGGAGGAAAACACGCATAAACATTTTCATTTATCATTACTTTATTTTCAAGTAAATCATATTATTTATCATACTCATCATCATGAATTATTGCGAAACTTTAATCATTCAAACATGTATACTTTTTATAATGCAAAGTCAAATACTGTTGAATACATTTACTTGTATGTATCTGTGTTATCGTCTACTTTACCATCAGTGGCGGACTTATGTTGGTGGGTACGGGTTCGCCCAAAACACCCATGAATTTTTTTCGTGGTGTGTTAATTTTCCGATTTTTTACGAACCGAACCCCAAGAAATTTATGACCGAACCCCATAGAATTTTTACACCGACCCTCAATTTAAAAAAAAATAAGTTTTAATTTTTTTTAACTTAATTTTTTTTAATCACTACTAATTAATAATAATAAACTAAAAATCTATAAAAAAACTAAAAAAAAGTCCAAATCATAGTTTATTGGGTTTGTGTAATTGTGTGGGTCAGTGGGTTACAACTTGCGCATAGGCAAAGGAGCGGGAGAATGTGACAGAGACGAATCAGACGAATAGACGATCGACGCTTCAGTTTTCTTGCCGGATTCAAGCCGGAATTTGTGATCCACACGGCGATGCTACGTGATTTTGCTGGAATCAATCATCGCAGTCGCGGAGTCGCGGCCGCACCGCACGCCCGCACTTGTCTTCTTTTGCGGTTGAAAATTGAAATCGAATAAGAGGTAGGTGTTTAAGCAATTTGTATTCTTTTAAGGTTGAAAATTGAAATCGGATAAGAGGTAGGTGTTTAAGCAATTTTTCTTCTTTTGAAGTTGAAAATCGGATAAGTCATAAGAGGTAGCCAGGTAGGTGTTTTGCTTAAACTATTAAACTCAATTTATGTTTTTTCTATTGTTTATTCAATTTATGAATATTACTTGGCCACTCTTTGAACACGTATATGAATATTACTTAGCCACTGAATCACCGATTGAAAGTAATCAATTACTTAGTCACTGTTTGAACATGTATATGAATATTACATTTACTTAGCCACTGATTGAAAGTAATCAATTACTTAGCCACTATTCTCGAATGCCGATTGATCCGTCACCGACCCGACCCGACCCGAACCGAATCGGTCTAAAAAATTATTTGTATATAGGGTGGACGATAAAAAAAATTGTATAACGATAAAAAAAAGTATACTCTAAAAATTTCCGAACCCCATAAGAAAACTTTCTGGGTCCGCCACTGTTTACCATGCTTGTTATTGTATGTTATTTTGGAACTTTATGCTTAAGGCTCCGGAGCATTAAGCGTGAGGTTCCTTGCGAAGAACTGAACATGATTACGTTGAGGTTCTTGCGAGGGACTGAACGCCGTCCCAACGTTGAGATTTCCTTGCGAGGAATTGAACATGTGGACACATATTCTTACCAATTTTTGGTTTGTGAACCATCAATCAGGCGTATTGTTTATGTGATGAATATGTGTGAAAAGACTTATGCTTATTTGTTTATTTAACAGTATTTCTTTGTAAAGCTCTTATCAAATGTTTTCTATAAGTGTTTCCTATTAAAGGACTCACCAACTATGTAGATAGTTGACCCTTTTTGCATGTTTTTCAGGTCATGAAAACCAAGCGTATTTATAGCTAGGAAGCTTATGGACCTAGTTAGATTTATGTTATCTTTTAAGTGTTTGCCTTGTAATAGACATTTAAGTTTTGAATTATTAATAAAATATGGTAATCATTTCATATCGTTGCGCTTCTATACTCTTTTCGTGACACCTTAATGTTTTCGCGATCAGTTGTGATGTTACATAAAGTTGTGATGTTACATAAATCTTGAAAACAAGTCCCAAAATAATCCTAATTTTAAACCTTAACATCTTCAAGTTTGGCACATGAACAAACTGATTACGAAAAGAAGATAAGACATATTTTTATGATGGAATCCACCATGAGGATCAAAATGAAAAATATTGTTTTAAGAAAAAACCGAGGTTAAAACGGTGACGTTTAGAACGTGAAAACCCTAATAAATATTTACCAAGTGTTTTGGAAACCCAAAACGTCATAAGACGAGTCATAAGAGTACGAAACCGTCTTTAGGAAAACTTGAAGCATACCGATTTATATTTTGGGTTAACTTGACATGAAAATATATTATTTTTATGAGACTTTACTATTTTGTAAAATCATTAGAAAATATCATGTATTTAACACGCGATAGAAAAATGTATATTTTGGACACCTACTATAAATAACTTTATTATTTTCTAAGTTTTCCAAAAACATAATAATATTTAACGACTTTAAATATTATGTTTAGTTTCACATTGACCGGCGATTTTTTTTTATATATTTGCTCAATATATAATTCTTTGGTAATTTTTCCGAACGCGAACCAACATTTTATATATTTATCTGAGCAATAAATATATTTTCCAACACTTACATATTTATTTGTACAATAAATATTCTTTTCAAACACTTATATATCTATTTGAATAATAAATATATTTTTGAACAAATAACTTTCAACACTACTAACGGGATACCAAAGTCAAGACTTGACCAAGTTCATTGGGTGACATAGAGTTGACCCAATTGAAAAAACCTAAAGTTGTCTTATATTATTTTAGGATACCGCTAGGTCATACCATACAGTGCGATACCATTTCGTTCACCTTGCTCAAGCGAGTCTCACGGCGCCTTTAGTTATTGTTTTAAACATTTTGGGGATAATTCATTGAAATCATTAAACATTAAATATTGTTTGATATTATTTATTGTTTTAAACGTATTGATTACATGTTCTGTTCATTACCCCAATCTTTATATCATGTTGATTCATGCTATACCAAATCCCACTATTAATTGAATTCGATTAGTTCTATACGAAACAGTGACTAATGAATACATCTATTGGGTTGACGTCTCTACCTGTGATTAGTCGCTCCAATCCCGACTCTAATGTTATAGTCAATAGGTACATGTCATTTATTCTTGTCCATTCAGTAATCAATTTTATTGGAGAAGATGTTATAAGTTGGTAAACAGTTAATGTCAGGAATCAAGGTTTATGGTAATATTTACAACCACTTTATCATAACTAATGTCAAAACTATCATTTATCTGTTCAAACGTTTTCTCATTGTGTCCTTAAACCTGTAAATTCTTAGGTAATTGATTGCTGCATGCTTGGACTATCATACACTTTAGGACCTGCATTTGTATTGTGTCATAGTCATCATGGTCATCATTCAACACTTTTGGAGATTTCATTACATAATGCCTTTTAGTTATCATGTTTTTAAATCTCAACATATAAAACTTGTATTTTGAAACAATGTCCTACTAGCATACTTTCCGCTGCCACGTGTAAGACATATTTTATTTCTATCAAACGAGGCTTTTGTTTAATTATTTAGTGGTCATTTATTGTAATTGCGACAATGACTCCATGATGTCACATGTCTCTAATACCGTGTGATCAGGGTGTGGCATAATTTGATAAACATCCGGATCTCTGAGCCATATTAAAAGCCTAAATCATGTAATCTTTACATAAATTGTCTGATTATAAGGAACCATGGATGTTTCGATTACAATTTACAAGGAATCTTGGATGTTCCGATTACAAGAAAGACAACAATAAACTTACAAATGAAGAGGACAACCAGAGGAGTAGAGGACTGAGGAGGGCTGAACGAAAGCTGGAGATCCGGAGGAGGCAGGTGAGGGTGACGGTCCGGCGGAGGAGGGTAGAGGCTGGGATTGGGAGAGCGACACGATGTTTGATGTGATGTGAAGAATGAACCGTGAACTCGTGAAGACCCTGATATGTTTATAATAAGTTATAAAATATTAGAAGTATTAGTGTTAAGATGATAATTAAAAAGTAAAAACATGAAAATACATTTAGATTTAACCAACAGGTATACAAACAAACACAAGCGAAAGGATGAAACGATTGAACATTCACGAACACATCTACCAAATCTTCACAAGCACAAATGAACGAACCAAGCCTTTGTTCGTGTTCGTTTGTTAAGCTAAACGAACGAAAATTTTTGTTCATGTTCGTTCATTTATTAAACGAAGGAACAAAAATGAACTTCTCACCGAACTGTTCACGAACACTTCGCTAAACGTTTGGTTTATTTACAACCCTAATTATTAGTGTAAATTATTATTAGTGTCGTGGTTTGAACATTTATCTCTATCAAAGAGGCTTTGCTTCTTACCACTGGACTTCAACCTAAGTGGTTAGAAAATCTTTATTGTTAGAAGTGGTTTGGTAATTCATCCAAAATTTTTCATTAATTTTAGTTTTTTTTTATTGACAGCCGACAGGGGTCCAAAGTTTTTCATCAATTATTAATAGAGGTAGTTTGGTCATTCATAAAAAATAAGGATAGGTTGGCCATTCCTTTTTTTTTAAACGACCAACAAACATTGAATTGTCTAGGTACTTATGTACGGGATGACCCAATGGCAAAAGGCCATCGCCAGCTGGCATAACCCAGCCGCACGGAGCCCTTAAGCACACCAAGTTATCTCCAGTTCCGAGGAAAACCCACCCACCCAAAGGCCCACTGGTGGTAAAACCCAGACGCCCTCAGGATCGAACTGGAGATCACAAAGATCCCAGTCTTCCTTCATTGAGCCACCATGCCCCCTCCAAAGTGATAATAGTGAGATTCGAACTTGAGTCTCAAGTAGAGAACTCAAGCCTCCTACCACTACACCACAATGGAAGTTGCGTTCATCATTCATTAACAATTTAATTTTACACGGGTAGTTTGGTCATTCATCCATAAGTTTTCACTTTTCACCAATTTTAGTTTATTATTAAGTTTAGTCATTCATCTAAATATAACAGAAAATCTAGAAAATCTGGATCATCGTAGATGAGACAAATTAAAAATCCACAAGAGTGAAATTAATACAATTAAAGCTTTTAAAATAAAATCGTTATTTGACCTAAACCACCACGACTAAAATCAAAGTTTACTTAAAGAAGAAGAAAAAGAAAAAAAGATAACCATGATAGAAAAATAATGTATCACATGCATCCTTGTTCCCTTCTATGATTGAGAGACGTGCCACCTAACCCATTGAGGGTTGAAAATGACAATCACGACCCTTATAAATTAAATCATCATATCTCCAACCAACCACCACAACAAAATCAAAAGCTAAGATACCACAAAATCAAAAGAAAGATGACTAAACCAACCCCACCCCACCACCACACACCACCACCTCCGGCGGTTCACCATCCTCCACCACCGGTGGTTCACGTTGTTCACCACCCTTCACCACCGGTGGTTCACACCCCTCCACCTCCCGTTGTCCACCACCCACCACCACATAAACACCACTAATCATCATCATGATCGAGATCTAGCAATTAAGTAACACCATGTGTTGTAAAAGTCTTATATGCTATATATATATATCAAGATGATGGCTACTACTTGATCGATCACAATATTATTTTAGTTTCGGTTGCTATGTTCTGTATCAATAATCATGGTGTTATTTAAGATCTATGATGTGTTGTAAGTTGTAACATGTATTATTAACTATATATATGATGAATTTCTTCTTATTCTTATTATTATTATGTATGTATATGATTATATGTGTGTGAAACATATGATCCAACTAACGAGGTTGAATCTGAATCTGGTCCCTTTTTTATTTGAATCCTATATATAATTGAGAATAAATGTTTCATGGATTGTCTTCCAAGTGTTTTGTGTATGATCGGGTCGAAAGAAAGCCCCTTTTTAAGGACGATTCTGATGGGTTTCTTTATCATCAGATTTTACCTGGAGGTTATAGATCATGAACTGAAACCCGCAATTTCTTCATCGATCTATTGATCTTCGTCTTCTTCATTGCAAAGACCAGAGAATTCATATAAATCGATGACCCCACAACTTGTATTTCCAGATCTTTTGACCGGTTATTTGATTATCTAATATCACACGACCATTAGCGAAGCTTCGAAAGTTTGGAGGGCGAAAAGTCACGGATCCTAATCCTGGGGACGGTTCTCAATATACATAAAAAAAAATTAAAAAACCGCAAAAATTAACACTACTGGTGCACACGACACTAAATATATGTATGAATAGTTTTTAACTATGTGCGTGTTGTGGCGTGGCATTACGGGTAAAGAACATTAAAAACAAGTTTAATTTATATAAAAAGTAATTGTAAAACAAGTTTAATTTATATAAAAAGTAATTGTATATTTTTTTACACGATACAGTTAATAAACATAAAATAGATATCGGAACCTTGGATTCGGGGTTGTCTTCGTTCTTCCCGTGCTTCGGTGCTTGTTAACGGATCTCCAACTTTGGAGTTCCGATGTTTTCGTGGCCTCCGGTAAGGCGATCCTCTATCCTCTTTCCTCTTTTTAATCGTCATGGAATCTTTTACACGTTCTCTCTTTGGGTTAAACTGTGATGCTGTTGAATGGCAAATTAAAGGAAGGCTGTTTTTCTTAGATGTAGGGGGTGATCTACCCTTTGCTCATTGTTAGAAATCCAGTAACGATTCGAGCACTTGTTCGATCAATTACAATACAGAATAACCACCGGCGAAGCTTAGTGGAGACTGGGAGGGGCGACCGCCCCTCCGGTTTTTTTCGGCCGTAATGCTAATTTTTATGATTTTTGATTTTTTTATATATTGAGAACTGTTGGGTTATATAACTATTTATCAAAACACGAGTACGCAGCGGAAAGAAACCTATGAATTAATCTAACTAACCGGTTTTAGAACGTGTACCTTTTTAGCTCGGCAAGACTTGATCTCTTGGAGGATTTGATACAAATCCCTCTACGATCGCACACACGACACACCAATGCTATGTGCTAGCAACCGATCACGAACTCCTCTTGATGTAGGCTTGGTCGAACCACACAAGAATCGAAACCCCCCTTGGGTTTTCTTGTTGCCGAATTCGAGAGAGTAGAGAGAGAATTAGAGTTTTCTTTTATCTGATAAAAGCAGCAGCTAATCCTTAAACTCAGAGGGTCTATTTATAGGATTAGAATACTTGATAAACAAGCAAAAGGGATAGGCATAAGAGCCCTAGCCGAATTCGGCCTAGAGGCCTTATCCACAACCTTTTCTCAATTGTAATCCAATTACAATTCTCTCTAATTACAACTAACACCCCTCTGTTAACAATTAACTGTCAGTTTTTAACGAAACCTCGTTAAATGTTCGTGATAAATATTAATTAACCATTAATTAATATTAATACATTTGGTGTCGAGACGTGTGACCCCGTAGGCTTAAATAACTTCCGGACATACGCTTACTATTACATGATCATATCCCTACAAGAACCGCCTCCCGGATTAGGATCCGTGACTTTTCGTCCCCCCAAACTTTTCGCCGAAGCTTCGCCAATGAGAATAACAACAATAAATGGAAATACAATTGAGATAAACAGTAAGCGTAAACACCACAGAAATCTAAAAAAAGGGCTATTTCTACAATAAGTGTTTCAAAAAAAGGACGAGAAACGTAATAAATTGGGTTAAAAGGCACATTTTATAAGTTATCTTAATAAAGGAAAATATATGTAATTTACTCTGGAAATTATAAAAACAATGGCATCTTTTGTAGCAGGTCATATCATTCTATGGAATAATAAAAGGAAATAAATAAAGAAAATTGACTTCTACTTTGAGTTTTTAGATTGTTCCTTTTCACATGTTCACATCTGAAGTGTCTTTACATTTACCTGTTTTTTCCTTTGTTGTTTATAAAATCATTGTTATGAATCAACTTGGGTTTTTATAAAATCACTATTATAGAAATAAAGTCACTCTTATAGATTACTTATATTTACCCAAAGTTACCTGCTACAGTTTAAATACGATTTCTTTATATACATAGTTGTTATTATATCACTGTTATAATAAAAACCAATCTCTTTTGAATATATAAACAAGATATAACAACATGCATTTTGTAGTCCAATCGGTCTTAATATGGAATATGTATAAGCATCAAACCTTTAGAACAAAAACAAAAATGAAGGAAATGCGGAATTAGATAAGGGGGAGCCAGCTTTTGGTTTGTAAATATGTTTGATCTATTAGTTCTTAATTAGTTTGAGGCAATGTTTTAAAACCCTCTTTGAACCGGTCGGTTCGACCGGTTGAACGGTGACTGGAGACTAAGCCGGTTCGGGTGTCTCCGGTTTAGTCTAATTCCAGGCTAAGTTTTGACCCGACAATTTTTACAATTCAAGCAGCTGAAACTCGAAACCTCGAACAATCGCATCTGATTTTCTTTGTAATTAAGTAACATTTGAGCCCCCCCCCCCCCTCACACCACCCACACGTAACAAACAAACCACACCTAGTTACACACAAACACACCTTTTTATGTGTAAAAAAAGACAATAATTATCATGATGGCCGCCCAACGACGTCTAGCTCAACTGGTTAGAGACATGTTGGTCAGTGATAGGAGGTCTGGAGAACTCATATTCGATCCTTGAGGCAACCGGGTTTTACCATTAATTGATCGTCGCGTCTACGGACGGGCGGGTTTTCCCCAAAGCTGGTGTAACATTGGGCGCTTAAAGGGCTCTGTACGGCTGGGTTTAGCCAGCTGGCGGTGACATTTTGCCATTGGGCACCCTGTAAGGGTACCTGAGTGATGTTAGTCCAATTTGTCGTCATTATTGTGCTTAATTTGTTATATTTATTTATAGTAATGGTTGGATTACGTTGCATTTTCACGAGTTTTATGTTTTGGGGTACCGAATGCTTAATAAGTCAAATTGGAGCAGTTATGAGAGAATTGGAAAAGCTGCTGGTACAAGGATCGAGAATCGAACCGGAACGAGTGAAGATTTAGAAGAAAATCAAGAAAGTTCCTGAGATCCAGATCTGGGCGGTACGCCCAGAAGAGAAGAAACCAGGGCGGTACGCCCTAAAAGTTAGAGAAGCAGCCGAGTTTTGCAATCCGGGCGGTACGCCCAGAGTTACATATTTTGGGGCGGTACGCCCCGAATTGGCCGACAGTAGAAATTTTTAGGGTTTAGTATTTAAACTTGTTTTCTTAAGTTTAGTTGATATCTATCATTGTTCTAGACGACCAGAGGCTAGGTTTTTGTGAATTTCACCTTGTTTTGGGAGTTTTGTGGAGCAATCAATCATTCGGTACATTTATTTTATGCAATCTTTAATTACAATCATATCTGTTTCATTAGCCATGTCCGGCTAATCACCACTAACCGCTTTTGGTGATTGGTTGGTGGATTCGTTCTATGATTAATCTATTGCTTAACTAGTTGTTCCGGAATACTTGCTACCGTTGAACACCCGCATGCAGAATTGTTTAATCTAACTAGTAACCTAGGGTTTTAGTGGTCCACTGTTTATTGATCTAGCACTTTCTTGCGGCAGGACTAATCAGCCCATTAGGAACTTAGGTTGTTAGGTCAAGGAAGCAATTGGGGGGCATGTCTATGTGTCACTAGTTAGTAATTAGGTTTTTCTAGATCGGTAGCCAACCAGGATCCAGAAGTGGTTAGATTTGTCTCATTTGATAGTTCAAGTAATTTTCTAGGTTAAAGTTAGTAACTTTGTTAGTTAAACCACCTCAACAAATCAAAACAGCTAAGTGGCAATTTTAGTTAACTTTAGGTAATCAGTAATTTAGGTTAATTTAGTAATCAATTAGTCAATTTCCACATATTCCCTTGGTTCGATAACCCTGACTTACCACTACTACAAATCAATTTAGTTGGGGATTTGAAACGGCCTGACAAACCGTTATCACTGAGCAGCTTCCGTTTCTTGCATGTTCAATTTTTTTTTATCACGATGGCCTCTACTTCCTGTTTCTTTTGAAAGTTCCTCTTGATCGGAAAAACAAACCGGACACCGATTTCTGCATTTCTTCTACAGGCAACTCAAGGGTTACAAACCCTAATCACGAATCGTTTTTAGTGCAATCGTGTATTCAATGAACCAAAGCTCTGATGCCACTTGGTAGGTTCATGGCTATCAGAAGAGACAACACACACACAAACGATCAAAAAATATAAACCACTGGCACAAGAATTTAACATGGTTCGGTCGATGTGGCTTACGTCCATTGACTGTAACTAGGGTTTTCTCTTTTATCAGCTCATTGTGCAAAATATTACAATTACATGACTATGATATATATAATAGAAATTAGAACAACACTAGAAACCTCTTGCTTCTCAAAAGTCGTCAATATCAATCTATCCTTCTTCAAGTTATCAAAAGTTGATCGTTTATATCATTAGTCTTTTATCGATTCGAATGAAGCTTGTCTTTGGCAATGGTTGTTTATTAATTGAATACAAATTGTTATTGCTTACCTTGTTATACAAGTTGTTTTCATTCACAAATCGCAAGAAAGTTCGATGAATATGACTATTAAAATTATTGAATGTTAAATTTATTAAAAAGCAATGAAAAATGGATATATTTAGATCTTGAGACCTTTTTCTGGAACCCAAAATATGTTTTTTTGTTGCTATACTTTGGGCTTCCTTGATTGCTAAATGGGTCTTTATTTTGGGCTTGAAGTTTTGTTTATTGTGACTAAAAAAACAATAGCCCGATGGTAACAGAGGAGAGGGGGAGAGTTGGAGTTCACGGCAAAATTAGTTAAATGAGCAATTCATAGTAGAGAGTCCTATAAATCTACAAGTATAGTCTCTAAAATTTGGGGTGTTGTTGTGAGTAGAGAAAAGATAAACTGTTACTGTTCATCACTAAAATTGAGGAAAAAAACTGATGATTATCTAAAATTTAAAGTTTGGTTGTGATTGAAGAGAGAGAAAGGTAATGATAAGTGTATAAAAAATATTATTTAATTGTGATTGTGAGTGAATGAAAGAGAACAAACAATAATAATAGTATAAATTATAGAGATGTGAATGAGAAATCTACTCTCAATGCTTAGTTCTTGAGAGCTTTTTCTGAAACATAGGATCAGGCTAAATCATGGACTTATTAAGAAACGTTTTCATGAGTAAAAATTTTTCGGTATACATTTAAGTATGGGTAAGTATTAATTTTTTCAATCGGGTTTTGATCATGTTATTTTAACAAATTCAAACTCAAATCAAGTAATAACCAACAAGGTAGTATCATATTAAAAAATATTCAATCAACAATCTAAGCATTCCCCGACCAATAACCAACAATTTTACATAAAGAAAATTAGTAATTAAAGTATAAATCAAATAGTCATAATAAAGTAAAACTTAGAGAGTGCTTTTTCCTAAAAAGAAATATCTAAACTAAGGATTCAAGAATGTTTAGAATCTATAGAAAGTGGGCGGCTCCATTAGTTACAAAAAAAATTGAAAGTAAGAGCCGAGTGGCACTAGCTTAGCCTAGTGGCAAATGTGTATGACCTCTTATCAAGAGATGTTTGTAACAAAAAAAAAGAGAGTTATTAGTTGGGTCAGGGAGTTTTTTCACCAGTGGTGAGTTTTCTCCTGATGGGGATTGAAGATGATCGGGTGAGTGCCCGGGTGGGGTAATTTCTCCGTCAATGATCCAAATTTACCGTTCAAAAAAAATATAGATGATTGTTCGTCCCTTCAATTATAAGGATGGGCGGAAATAAATATGCGAAAGTTATGTAAAAAATTTAACACGTGTGTATTATTTTTTTAATTGTCCCTAATAAGATTATATGAAATAGGTTTTGTTTGATATATTAATAATTAGGCTAAAATCTACATGTGTGGACTTTAAGGTTTAAGTAAATAGTCATTAAGTATTTGGATAAATGGATAGTAGGGTTTTAGTTAACTGGGTTGCTTGTATAACTTATGAAATTTAACGAAGTAACGGGCATAATTGCTTATATAGTTATTCTGTTTATATTTGTGAAATTATAATTTTTCTTTATATTGGTCTTAAAGTTTTATAGTGCAAATTGAAAATTTCATTTTAATTGATGTTAAAACTTTTTGGGATCGGTCAAAATTAGATAGTACTGGCAGACAACTTAGAAGAGTAAGTTGACATCTTGACCCGGGAAGAAGAAATCATCACATAACAAATCTGAATCGGAGAAGTCAATCTTTTACACAAACCTTCAAGTGTAGCTAGCTAGCTGGTGGATTTTTTTAGAATATTATTCTTAGATGTAATTAATTTGCAGACATTTTGGATGTTGCAATTTTATATCACATATTGTCCCCGAGTTTGCATTACAACAGAACAATTGTCGGTATCTTTATGCATATCTTTAATTAGTTGGTTTATTAGTTTATTGTTTTGGCAAGCTTTTGAGTCAATTAAGGTAAGTATATGCATGCTTCATAGTTGTAGATTTGTATTATAATTCATGTTATTTAATAGTGTAAATAGAGGGTTAAGCTTTATTGTATTGTTTTGAATGCTATTTCTTGGATTGTTACACAAAATCGTTGAGTTCGTTTGCTACCGTTTGTTTTTGCTAACACAATATTAGTGATATCAAATATTCTTAAACTTTAAGGAGGTTATTTGTGGGTGCTAAGAAGAGTAAGAACAAAAGGACAACTAACTTGTATATTTATACATTTACTATTACAAAAGCATCACCAATAATAACATAGCAATCTAAATTGCAAGTCTTATACACAAAATCGTATATCATCTTAAGCTTATAGAAATTGTAGCATTTCTGCAATGTGTTTATAAGTTTGATCGATCTAATGCCATTTTTCATTCATACTATATATTATTTCCAAAATATTTATATATGCTTTGAATAACGTATACTATATAATCCTTGTTATATATTTCTTTGAAACTTATCAATTGTGTATAGGAGACTTCTTCCTAGCTGGAGTATAATCCATTTCCGCAATATCCGAATAATATTGCTCAGTGATGACACGATGTTTCGAGTTTTGTAGCGACGAATTGGATGACGTCTCCTCCTTCTTCCCTGCTAATTGATGAGTAGATTTGATCACTTGTGGTTTTGGATCATGTTCACTCTTCTGATTCTGTGCATGAAACAAGCTTTACAAAGTTAAAAAAAAAAAAAAAAAAATCTAACTGTTTCTTTCATTTATCTTTTAATTAATCTCTTATTAATGTTTTTAAGTTGATGAATATTTTGGTGATTAAGATAAACCCAACCTCTGAGTCGTTCGTGGTAGTTAAAAAGGAAGTAATTTTTGTCATAAGGTTTCTTTTTATTCCTGCAAAAGAAAGAAATAGGACTTAGAACAAACTAGCTAAAGGTTTTCAGATAATTTAGGGAAATAATTAAGCAAGTTTAATAAATGAACAAACTAACTAAAGTCCGTTCTAAAACCTTAAAAATATCTAAAAACATGCCCCATATCCTATTTCCATCAATACTTAAAACACATATTTTCTCTTATATAATTTAATCAATCCTACAAAAATCCTCATAGATCTTATATTTTCACAATTTCACATCAACATCCATATTTAGAAATGCAATAATTTACATTTAAATAGCATTAATTAACTGATCATATTTAAAACTAAAAAATAAGATTTTTTTTTTAAAAAGCTCTCCAGTTCCTGTTTTTTGGGTATTGAACCTCCTCCTCCTTGTCAAAAGATTGAACGAATGTTTAATTTCTTTTAAAACTTTTCAAAACAACGTTTCTAAACGCTGGTATAAAATAGCTTAAAAATCAAAGATTAAAAAGGTAAAACTTTTAAAGATAGTTAAATGGCTCTTTCAATGTGATTTATACTGAAAAGATAGTGTCGGATTAGATTTATTTATTAGTTGGGAAGATAACAGCTCCCTTAATAAAAGTTGGTGTTGGCCACTGAAAAATTATGGCAAAATATAGGTTGCAATATAGATCCAAACCGTCTCCAATTCTGTCGCTCTACTATCGCCAAATCCATGCCATCACCATTAATCGTACGTGTAGTTGGTAAAATGTTGGATTTTCTTTTTACGTGTGTTACCTCTTAAATTTTTTTTTTTGTATGTGTAGTATCTCTTAATAAATTTTCTAGTTTCGCTTCTGGTTACTTCTGATTTTTTATTGCAAAATCTGATTAGGGACGATGTTTTTCTCATGACCAAAAGTGCAGTGGCTGGAAAAGTGATATATATAAAAAGATAGTAAATTATAGTTTTTAATCATGCATGTTAAACAATTTTGAAACCAATGTTTACTTAAGAAGGTGGAGGGTTCCAAAATGGTGTCTTCATGAACCTTAGCTAGGTACTCTAATTAAGATAATCTGCTTGTATTACTTATATAATATTAATATTAATTGTGGTACCTGATGAAAATATATCACTCTTTGCTAGCAATTGATCATGTTGAACACTTTCTTTTACGGCTGTTGATGAAATCTACATGCAGCAAATTCATAACCAAAATACCATTAGACGATTTATATATACAAAATTGCAAGAAATGTTGGTTTAATTTCTACATAAATTATTGAATACTTAGTTATATACCTACCTTGAGGATGTCTTGATTATTGTTGCTAGCTGATAAAGCAACTTTTCCCAGCCTTATACCTTCATAAAATCAGCAGAGAAGCACAACTTATTTGCATTACTTAAGAAATGGGAATCAACTTCCATTAAATATACATAGAAATCTGATCTTATAATATTTTGAAAGTTAAAAAGATTGACAAAAATATGTACCTTGAGTTATATAGGGTAGGAAACTTGACAAAACCAAAAGGGCCATCAGATAATTAATCAGCTTCATACTTTGTAAAGATGCAAATTTCAGCTGGTCCACAAATTAATTAATTTGTTCTTTCTCTCTCTCTCTTTCTAGCTAGGATCACAACTAATGCAAGAGAGATTGTGAATGTGTGTAAGATATGCGTTATCTGAGATATCGTATATATAGCGATGAGATGGGGGACCCACATCTCAGGTTGCTATTTATTAGGGTTTCTAACTGTCTTTCACACTTCTATATATAGTCGTTAGCCTTCAAACTTTTGAAATGCTACGTACCAAGGAGTGAATCTACCAAAGAGATTACAATGTATCGATAATATATATATATAGGGTAAGGATTAAGTGAAAATAACTCCTAATGCGAAAACACGAAAACAAATATTAAAACATTTATAACTTTTTCATACGTTAATATTTTTAAAAAAAATTGCACCAAAATCCTTAAAATTATATTATATTTAGTTCTGGAAAAAATTAAAAAAAATCAATTTTTTTTAAAATATTATTGCACAGGTACAATAATTTTTTTATTATCATTATTGCACATATGCAATAATATTAAAACCTTTATAACTTTTTCATATGTTAAAATTTTTTATAAAAAAAATTGCACTATAAATCTTATAATTCTGTTATCTTTAATTCTGGAGAAAATTAAAAAAAAATTCAACAATTTTTAAATTTTTTTATTATTGCACATGTGCAATAAAAAATTATTATTGCACATGTGCAATAATATTAAAACCTTATAACTTTTTCATACGTTAATATTTTTGATAAAAAATTGTATCATAGATCTTATAATTCTGTTATCTTTAATTCTTGAAAAAATTAATAAAAAATTAATGTTTTTTGTTAATATTGCACATGTGTAATATAATTAATACGTATTATTGCACATGTGCAATAATAAAAAAAATCACGAAATTTTATATGTTTAACTTTTTTTTTCCAGAATTAAAGGTGACATAATTTTAAAACTTTTGGTGCAAATTTTTAAAAAAATATATTAACGTATGAGGAAGTTATAGAGGTTTTAATATTTGTTTTCGTGTTTTCGCAATAACATCTTGTTTTTATTTGATCCTTCCCATATATATATATTATATATATATATATATATATATATATATATATATATATATATATATATATAGAGAGAGAGAGAGAGAGAGAGAAAATCATTTGAGAACCAATTGAGTTTGAGAACTAAAAAGAACTAATCTTAGCCACTAGTTTATATATACGGAAAACCCCCATGAATTATAGTGGTCACCATCTGAAATTAGTGGTTGAGATTTAGTTCTCAAAAGTTCTCAAAAGAAGAAGTTCTCATTTGAACCTAACCCTATATATATATGTAGGGAGGAGATTATTTGAGAACCAATTGGGTTTGAGAACTTTTGAGAACCATTTTAAGCCACTAGTTTATATATATGGAAAAACCCCCCATGAATTATAGTGGTCCCCACCTAATATTAGTGGTTGAGATTTAGTTTTCAAAAGTTCTCATTTGAACCTAACCCTATATATGTGTGTATATATATATATATATATATAAATTTTTTTTTTGAACGACATGTATCGATAATATTGATGTGTTTAAATGCGTTAAAGAAAAGTATGGAGTAGTGTTGACTTGATTATTAATATCTAGAAGTTAATTGGTAAAAAGATGCATGGCGTAAGGGTATATTTGAAAATTAAGGAGAAGCTACGTTTTGTAAAATGAGGGTTAAGAAAACATAAAAGCATATTTAACAAAAATTAAGATATATCTTATTCAATAAATTTATGATTGAAACGTAAACCGGCTAAGTTTGTAATAAAATTTATACCTAATTGGAGATAAAATAAACAAGTTATAACTTATATTTGGGATTTTATATAAAACATTATATTTATTTTAAGGGTAAAATATAGTCAGATATAAATTTTAAAAATGAAGTAGTTAACAATCAATTTAAAGAAAAAAAAATAAAAAGATGACTCGTGTGACATTAATAGAAAACAGCGGTAAACAGAAAAAGAAGGTGTGTCGTGAGACTTGAACCCGCTTTCTTTGTTTATGTGTAGACACTAGATGACGTGAGGTGTAAAACCAAAGGTAAATTAATTACAATCTCGATCCATGACTTGGAATTTCAATCTTTTTGCAAGCGGCTCAGAACAATTACATCTTTGAAAATATTGTCAGTTTAGTCGGCTTTAGTTCCTTTCACGACTTCATTTGGTTTTCGGTCTTGGTTTCTAGAATAATAAACATGGTTACGTGGCTAGATCCCAATCAAGCATCGGTTCCATCGTAGTCGGAATTTATGAGGTAGAAGAGTGAAGAAAAGCTTCTTAGAAAAGAAGCATCTCGACAACCGGTGACCGTGGTTGTGCGATGGTGTGTCGAGCTGTTAGGCAACAGTATCTTAGATCCGTAGATCGAAAGATGAGATCTGTAGATCTAATAAAGAAAGATGGCAAAGGCCGGGGACCATGATCGAAAGATGATACCATGTAAGAATAATAGAATAACTAAATTGATTTTATTAATAAGTCAGTTTACATTGTATAGAGAACATAAATAACCCTAAAATCTTAAATAGCCCTATGGGCTCAATTCTAACAATAATAACTAATAATAATATATTCCAATAGTTAGATTGTTTGTTTGTAATATTCAATCATTACGAGGATAATATAATTCAACGACTACCAATCAAGCCAGAAGCATTTTTGATAATGGTAAAAGAGGTAACTTATGGGTCATGTTAGGTACACCATGGTGTACCCAAGGTTAGGTACACCATGGTATAATTAAGGTATAATAATAATAAGTGTAGTATCTTATGTACTTTGAGAATTGTGTTTTATAATTTGTCAAATCATTTGACTTTATTCCCATACTAGTTTATTCATAAATTTTTATAAAAATAAAATTGTAATTTTATTAAAAATCTGTTTTAGAAAAAAAAATATTTTTTTAAATAACTCTTTTAAACAGTTTATAAAAACGTTTTCTAAGTTTTTTTTAATGTTTTTTTTAAAACGTTTTAATTGTTTAATATTTTTGAATTATTTGAATCGATTTCTTTAACATATGTTTATTTTTGTAAATTTGTTTTTAATTCTTTGTAAAAGACAAAAAAAGGTTTATATATGAAAGAAAAGTTGAATAAATGTATATAAAAACTTTTTTTTATTTAAAAAGGAACATGACTAAAACTTTTATGCTCTAGCATTTTTAAAGAATTAAGATTTTTTTAAAAAAAATTGAAATTGTTCTATAAAGATGTTCCGTTTACCATAAAAGTTCTATAAACATGTTATGTTTAAAACAATGTTTTTATAATCACTTCTTCAACTTTTCATTTATATATAAACCTTTTTTTTTGTCTTTTACGAAGAATAAAAAACACATTTTCCAAAATAAACGTATGTTAAAGAAAACGATTTAAATAATTTAAAAATATTAAACAATTAAAACATTAAAAATACGACGCAATCCAATATGAACGTAGAGGCTCCAACCCTACCTCCCCGGTTGATTTAGACCCGATGGGATTAACATAAATCTTGTTGTTGTTCCACATTAACGTAAAGTATTTAAAATTTATTATTATTATTATTATTGTTGTTATTGTTATTATTATTATTATTATTATTATTATTATTATTATTATTGTTATTTATTATTATTTTTATATTATTATTATTTAGAAACCATACAAAAAGATACGACATATGTTATGAGTATGACTTTTATTTTGTTCATTCACGTATACGTACGTACGCCTACATACCGGTATAAAATACAATCTTATAATATATGTGACGTAGTACGATACGGTCGCCGTTTCAAATTATAATAAAATAAATATAAAATTTATGGTTATAATAACAATAATAATAACAATAATAATAATATTAATAATAATAATAATAATAATAATAATTGTTAGGTAATTATAATAAAATAACAATTAAATATTATGTATGTAGTAATCATTGTTAGACACACCACTCTATGCTAATCATTATTAGATACACTATTAAATACTAATCATTGTTAGGTACACCATGGTGTACCCAAGTTAGGTACACCATGGTGTCCCTAAGATTTCCCTAACTTATTTAAGATTATGTATAGTCATGGAGCCTCTTCAAGGGCATTATCCATCCTGTGACAATCCATTCAGCAAATGAGCTTCATTATTTTTATTTTTAAATCTTCTATCAAATATGTTAACCAATCAAAATTTAGATTGTGTAAAACGCTATGCAGATCATGCCGTTGAGGGTTTTAAGCCCCATAGCGCCCCCGAGACATTATGGAAACGCTATCTTCAGGACATCACGTCTATTACACATAACATAATAAAAAAGAAAATAACATTATAAAAAAAACTACTTTATAGAAACCTATAGTTTTAATATACATATTGAATACATGAATATTAATTGATTGAAACAAAATGTGTTGGGGGTTTCAGTTAAATTAAAACTTCAATTTGGAACGAGGGGACAAAACCGTCAACACAAAAATTTGGATTTTCATTCCCTTGAAGATATATATATTTTTGTCCCTCTTTATTGACAAGACAAATAATTAGAAGATGGATCTATAGTGAGAAACTGTTGCAATTAAATATGAGTTTGTCCTGAACCTTTAGGGGTCAGCAACATGACTTCATTACCCTTTTGATATACAAAATGTCCCCTTAATTAAAGAGCCTTTGCAATATCTATATTGGATTTCTATATTGACCACACACTACAGCAGACAAACATGCCATGCCAGTTCTTGTCAATCAATGCCACTCTTTTTCACACCTCTTTCATCAAAAGAAGCCTATGATGCTTCCTTGTCTCACTTTTCTTCTTGGGCAATGAGAGTTTATCTTAACTTGGCCTTCTTTTATTAGTTTATTGGTAATCAAAGGTGCATCAAATTATGTGTTTAATTCCTAACTCAAAACGAATTCAGTGTCTTATGAGGGTGTGTTTGTTATGGTCTCATTCGAGATGACCATAAAGAGGATAGATATTGAATCTATCCTCTGGGCCTTACGGGAGTCGGATCAAACCCACATGCAGTCCGCCCAACAGGTTAAGCCCACACCCGCAAGGTCCGTTGAATTCAGTTTAGGTAAGGATATTGCTTAACGTACAACCTATAGGATTTTGTGGGATCCTTGACCAATCAATCTCTCTTCTGAATAAGGAATGTTTTAACGTCTTCCACGAGCTCATGTCACCATAGGTGAGGCAAACCCTATTCAAAATCTATAGTATAGGAGGTATATTTCTTGTCTATGTTATTTCTCTCTAGCTCTCTACAAACCCTAATCACATAAACTCCTCTTATGAGTTACTGATTCTCATGCGGTAGTTACCGTTACAAGACCATTATCTCAATCTACTGCGTTAACGTTTATTTCTTGTGTAGGTTGGCTAGAGTTTAAGTAGACAATTCATCTCTCCCATCAAGATTCGATCCCGACATTGGTGGTTCGAAGAGCTTATTAAATATTTGGTGTAATTGGCCGGACGATCATCCTTGATTTCTGTAGACCACCCTCCAAATAATAGCGTGGAGAAAAGAGAATGAGGAAGATGACGGCTTTATTCGAGACAATCTATAAGAAATGATAGACAAAGAAGATCGAAGATAATCCCTCATGGGTTTGTAACACAACTAATAAGAATTACAAATTCGAATAATACTTTGACTTCTCCCGAAGTTTATCTTGTTGAAATCAACACCAAGATCAACAATGATAAACGAAATTGAGAACTTGAAATCTTTATTAGAATCAATACGAAAAGAGAATTACAATCAATTTCAAGAAGTGAACTAACTAAACAATATGCCTAATTTGCTACTTATCGATCACAACGACGACCTAACGGACTCTGGTTACCGCCCAGGTTAAGAGACTTAACCAAGGTTAAGATCAACGGCTTTAAACAGAAGTTACAGAATGCACCCTCGAAGTTCCAGCAACGTGACACTTTATACCCAACAGTCTAAAAACCTTTAACCATTGAATTATTCTCTACAAATCTCCACCTTAATTCAATGTTAAAAGCATTTAACAACAAAACCTCCATAACAAGTAGCAGTAACACCACAGTGTAAGGCCACAAAATCAAACAGACACATTTGACCCGATAAGCACTTTGAGTTCTCAACACTCAAGAAATCAGAAAACTAAACAAACTAGCTACATGATTATCAAAATTAACACCTAATAACAGCGGTCCAATGGACTTGAATACCATGGTGTGTTTTCAAACCCATCACTAGTTGTTTATAAAAACTGAAAAACTTGAGTTAGCCAATTCCCACTAACTTTAAGCAATTTTCAAACTTTGAACATGGGAGAGCTTTGGTTAACATGTCTGATGCATTTTCATCAGACCTGACATTCTCAACCTTCACCTCACCAGCCTTAATGATATCCCTAATAAAGTGTAATTTGACATTGATATGCTTTGTCTTGTCAAATTTCACATTAAACTTTGAAAGCTGAACAACACCTTGATTATCACATTTAATAACAGTTTTACTCTGACTCAGTCTTAGCTCATTGACAAAACCTCTGAGCCATATACCCTCTTTAACTGCTTCAGTGAGGGAAACATATTCTGCTTCAGTGGTACTTAAAGCAACTACATTTTGTAATGCAACCCTCCAACTAACAACTCCACCTGAAACTGAGAATATGTATCCTGTCATAGACCTGCCCCTATCAAGATCCTTAGCATAATCAGCATCTACATAACCATATATGCCCTCTGCATGATGATTCATATCTCCAAATATTAATCCTAAAGAACTAGTACCATTCAAGTACTTAAGAAGCCACTTGACAACTTGCCAATGTGTTTTTCCAGGATTTGCAAGATACCTACTAACTAAACTAACCCCATAACCTGTATCAGGTCTTGTGCATACCATGAGATACATAAGACTACCTACTATACTTGAATATGGGATTTGATCCATAAATTCTTGAGCTTCTTTAGTTGTAGGGCTATCTTGAGCTGATAATTTGAAGTGCTAAGCCATAGGTGTTTTGACTGGCCTGCTATTGTAAAAACCATACTTTGTTAACAACTTTTCCAAGTATGCAGACTGACTTAGCTTCAGAATACCACTGACTCTATCCCTTTCAATTACCATCCCTAAAATCCTTTTTGCAGCTCCTAAATCCTTCATTTCAAATTCTGTACTTAACATGTGCTTAGTTGCTGCAATTTCTTCTATATCCTCACATGCTATAAGCATATCATCAACATAAAGCAGCAAAACATATTTATCTGATTTATATTCTTTAAAGTATACACTAGAATCATAATCAGACCTGTTAAAACCTTGAGATAAGATATAATCATCAAACCTGACATACCATTGCCTAGGAGCTTGTTTAAGTCCATAGAGAGACTTTTCAAGTCTGCAAACCTTGTGTTCACTCCCTTTAACTTCAAACCCAAATGGCTGAGTCATATATATCTCCTCTTCTATAAAACCATGTAAAAAGGTTGTCTTCACATCCATTTGTTCTAATTCCATGTCTTTGACTACAACAATAGACAAAATTAACCTTATAGATGTATGTTTAACAACAGGAGAGAAAATCTCATTGTAATCAATGCCTTCTCTCTGTGTAAACCCTTTAGCAACAAGCCTAGCCTTGTATCTTGCTGGCTCACCTCCTACAGTCCCTTCTTTGATCTTATAGAGCCATTTGCAGGGAATGACCTTTTTACCCTTGGGTTTGTTAACAATTTCCAAGTATTATTTTTATGCAGAGAGCTTATTTCATCCTCCATTGCAGCTAACCATTTGAGCTTATCACTTGATTCAACTGCCTCTTGATAGGTCTTAGGTACTATAGAGTTCTCAAGGTCATCAGCAAGAAAAACAAAAGCTGATACATCCTCATCATCAGACCTGTACCTGATAGGCTTTACACCTTGCCTCCCTGTCCTACCAAGAGCTATTGAGTATCTTTGAGGTGATGAACTATTACCATCTCCTGCAGTTTGGCCAATGACTTCATTGTGATCATTGCTACTTGTATCATAACTTTTGTTACCTGACATCTCCACCTCAACTTGACCTGTCTCATCTTGTTGACCTTTGTCTTCAATTTCAATGTCTTTCTTCCCAATTGTGTCTTTGTAATACACCTTTTCTTGAAATATAACATCTCTACTGAGTATGACCCTGGGTCCATTACCTTCTAGTCTCCAAAGTTTGTATCCTTTCACACCCTCTGGATAACCTAAGAAAATGCACTTTTGTGCTCTTGGATCCAATTTTCCTTCTTTCACATGTGCATATGCCACAGTACCAAATACTCTAAGTGTACTATAGTCTTGTTTAGCACCTGTCCACATCTCCATTGGTGTTTTCATCTCTATAGCTGTTGAGGGACTTCTATTTACTAAGTATGTTGCTGTAACAACAGCTTCAGCCCAGAAAGATTTAGGAAGACCAGAACTATGCAACATACACCTTACCTTGTTTAGAAGAGTTCTGTTCATTCTTTCCACCAAGCCATTCTGCTGTGGTGTTCCTGGAACTGTATGGTTCCTAATAACACCAAATTCTTTGCAGAATTGATCAAATTGAGAGTTACAGAACTCTAACCCATTATCAGTTCTTAACTTCTTCAATTTCTTACCATATTGGTTTTCAACAGCTATTTTCCATTCCTTAAATCTTCTAAATGCTTCATCTTTGGTTTTTAGGATAATGACCCATACTCTCCTACTAAAGTCATCTATAATGGATAAAAAATACCTGGCACCTCCTAAAGATTCAGTTCTTGCAGGACCCCACAAGTCAGCATGAGCATAATCAAGAATACCCTTTGAATTATGCTTTCCTTTTATGAATTTTACTCTATGTGATTTCCCATCAGACAATGTTCACAAAACCCTAGACCTGTCCCTTTGTACCCTTTTAGAACCTGTTGCTTCTTTAATTCCATTAGGCCTTGGTCACTAATGTGGCCAAGCCTGTTATGCCACAAAATACTATCACTATCCTCACTATGTGTAACAGCATTATTTAATTCCACTTTTACCCTTCCATCTAAGAGATACACATTATTCTCACATCTAGTACCAGTAAGAACTACCATAGATCCCTTAATGATTTTAGCCTTCCCATTCTTTAAACTTACATTAAAACCATTCTTCTCAAAGGTTCCAAGTGATAACAAATTTCTAGTCAAATCAGGGATATACCTAACTTTGTCAAGTTGCAAATGAGTGCCATTATCAAGAACTAATTCTACAATCCCTTGACCCATGATCTTACATGGCCTACTGTCTCCTAACTTGACAGTTACCATGTCTATCAAGTCAAGCTTAGAGAAAAAATGTTTGTGGGGTGTCATATGATATGAACACCCTGAATCTAATATCCAATTCTGATCTATATCAGTTGACGACACAACTAAAACATCTGAACTATCATATCCATCTAAAGGATCTGAAGTAGACACATTACCTTGATCTTTAGAATAGGATGATGATTCATATTTCTTTTTCCTTTCTAGACAATCTCTCTTGAGATGCTTGTCTGAATTGCAAACATAGCATCTTGTCTTCCCTCTTGACTTGGATCTACCTTGACTTCTATTTCTGAATCCCCTTTGTTCACTCCTGCCTCTCACATATAGGCCATCGCCACTGCTTTCTTTGGGTTCAACCTTCCTCTTCAATTCTCTAGAATTGAGAGCAGCCATTAGTCCATTACATCTTCTATTGCCAAATCCTCCCTGCCATACATTAGTGTTTCCACAAAATTGTCATAGGAACTTGGCAGGGAAGTCAAGAACAATATAGCCTGATCCTCATCTTCCACCTTGATATCTATATTTTCTAATCCCAATATGATTTTATTGAATTCATCAGAGTGTTCATCAAGAGACTTATCTGCATTCATTGAGAATGTATATAATTTCTTCTTTAGATACATGCGATTGGCAAGACTTTTGGTCATGTACAGATTCTCTAATTTTGACCACATTGAAGCAGCTGATGCTTCTCGAGATACTTCTCTCAAGACCTTATCCCCTAGACTCAAAATGATGGCACTCTTGGCTTTTGCGAGTTTCTCATTCCACTTTGCATCAGTAATCCCCTCTGGTCGCTCCAATAAGGCATCGGCAATCCCCTGATACACCAGCAGCGCTTTCATCTTAACTCTCCAAAGGCCAAAATCATTTTTTCCATCAAACTTCTCAATTTCATACTTCGTCGTAGACATGATGGAATCAGAATGATTCAATGCCACTCCTGAATCAATGATACAGACGATTGATCTTGATCACGAGCTAGTCACCATAGCTCTGATACCAATTGTTGAAATCAACACCAAGATCAACAATGATAAACGAAATTGAGAACTTGAAATCTTTATTAGAATCAATACGAAAAGAGAATTACAATCAATATCAAGAAGTGAACTAACTAAACAATATGCCTAATCTGCTACTTATCGATCACAACGACGACCTAACAAACTCTGGTTACCGCCCAGGTTAAGAGACTTAACCAAGGTTAAGATCAACGGCTTTAAACAGAAGTTACAGAATGCACCCTCGAAGTTCCAGCAACGTTACATTTTATACCCAACAGTCTAAAAACCTTTAACCATTGAATTATTCTCTACATATCTCTATCTTCATGAAACGGGTGGGGTAACAACTTGCATGTAGCTTGAACCGTTAAATTGTTACTTACACCTTGGGTCTTATAATTATATATAATCTCAATTAAACGCTACTTTATTTAGATGATGTATGTTCGTTCTCGAGATGGGTGGTTGAGCTTGCACTCATAAAATAACCATTGGATGACATCATGTTAAACTTGGAGAATCCAACTAAAACTTGCTTAAAAATGAATGACATTAAGTTAAGAATCTCAAAAGTCATTATCATTATTTTTGGTGTAGTGGATATACATTTGCCTTCCAATGTGGAGGTCAAGGGTTCAAATCCCACCAGACACAAAAAATGAATGATGAATGAAAAATTATAGAGGTCGGTCAAAGGTTTTATCACTTACAGTGAGCCTTTAGGTGGTGGGTTTCCTCTGGAATGGATGTGTAACATAAAGGGTAGCATCGTTTGACATGATGAGACCCCCGAGTAATCGAGTGTTTGCCGTTCAAAAAAAAATTAGCATTATTTTTCTTGAATGGCACTACTTAAATATATAAAAGAAAGAGATTGTATCAAATAAGAAATTGATTTTGCCTAAAAAAAATTAGAAATCATTATAATTTTAACATGTGACACAATTAAAAAATAAGTAATGATATCTTTGTCTTAAAACAAAAATCACAATCATGTTATCTTATGGTTCATCGATCTTTTGAGAAAACTAAGAAAGCTGCTCGATCTCAACCAAATAAATTGTTTTTTTTTCTTTTTATTATTTTTAGTGTGTGCTAAATTTCATCCCAAAGTCCTGGTTTTATATAAAACTTAAAAATCAACTATTCACAAAGAAAGCGAAGGTAAATGGGTAAAAAGTTGCACCGCTAAACCTTTTTGTATAGCAAAACTAAGCCGTTTAAAAACTACATTCATGGATCTTTGTGTCATAACATTATTATGCATGACACGTTTGACTCTGCCAAGTAATTCCACAACCTTGGGTGCAAGAAAGCCAAATGTATCAAATACAAATGATATGAACATGGCATATTCCATCAATAGGAAATAGGGGATCATGAGGCGGTATTTGAGAATAGTACGGTACTCCATCGGCAACATATGCTGACCTAATCCATCTATAGGGATAGAAAGGAAAAAATCCTGAGCATGTGGTGCTTGTAAACACATAAAAATAGTTTTTTGTCTAGTTGTCACGTCGAAGTGAACTTCCATATCCTAGACAATTTTACTAATGAGGACACTCGCCAATGCATGTTGGGCTTTAAAGGGGGCGGTGTCCTTGTCAGTGAAATCGTTAAAGTCAAAGCTTGGGATCATATCACGAAGACAAGCCAAAACACAAGCATAGTCAGAATCCATGCCGGATATACCACTGTCCCATAAGATATGGTTTTGCAACACCCAAGATTGGGCCCACGATGTCATAAATGCATAAGATGAAGCCTCAACTGCTGAATACAACCCAAACCCCCAGACCTAATAGACAAAGAAGCATATCTCCATTGGAGGTTTTCAAAGAAAAGACCCCCACAAACCACAATATCCTCAATCACCCCGCGCAATCCATAAAGTCCTTAAATATTTCTTAAAACCATAAGTTGTATCTTTTAAACTAATTCATAAAAGTCATTAGTTTAGGTTTATTTAATTAATCAAACACATTTGATACAGCTGATATATAAGTGGTATACATATGGATGAATTATTTGAAAACCCCTAAAAACCCCCGATTTAAAAATCCCATGAAAACTTTTTAAAATTACAGTAAAAAGATCGTTTTTTTCTTTCATTTTTGTATGGTGGTTCTATAGATTAGAGGCTACCCTAAGGTGAAAAAAAAATCAAAAAAACACCAATGGTTTTTCTATAAAAAATTTTATATAAAAACTGTGTTGTTACTTGTAACATTTGTACATAATGTTACATATGTAACAACACATTTTTAGTATATTTTTCTTGAAAAAAACTCCTCAGTGTTTTTTTATTTGTTCTCACCTTGTGGTAGCCTATAACCTAGAAAACCACCATAAAAATTTTAAAAAATAATTCTTAATTTGACCCCGTCTTCACAGGGTTTCATTTTATCTTTTCCCTATATATAATTATTTATACAATTTATAATATATTATAATACATATAAGGAGGATAAACTTATCTTTTACTTAAAAAAATTAAGAGTTGAAGGGGTAAAATCGTCTTTGACTGTAATGTTATTTAGTACACAAAAGAAAATAAAATAAGAAATTAATATCGAAATTAAATTAGATCTCTAATTATATAACAATGTTTAACTAAATTTTAAAAATGATTTTTTTATTTAGGAGGACAATTCATCTCCCCTTGTTGAAACATTTTACCAGTGTATTTATGTTAATGTGTTGTGTTCCCCGCCGTATTATTGCTCAGACACCCCACCAGTCTTAGTAATACAAATAGTAAATAAACATTAATTAATTAAACAAATAAACAACTATTGCTAAATAATGGGAAAAATGGAGTTTAATAATATATGTCACACCTCCAAATTAACCACTAATGGAGTTTATACCGTTAAGGGGTGCGAGCAAACCAGGACCACAACCATTAGTTACAAATACTAAACGAATCAGAGTAAAGTCCAAACATTCATCATAAAACAGTTTAAGAGTTTGCAGCGGAAAGAAAACATGAGTGTCTTAGCACTAACCACGTGCTTTAATTACAAAACATAAATTGTCGTTCAATTCCCAAATTTAAGTTCAAAAGAAATAAGTAACTTCGGGTGCCATGCCAACCTCCGGTGGATACTCCTCAGCGATCTGCAAAAGTGAAAACCACACAAGTGTCAACCCAACGGTTGGTGAGTTCACAGTGGGCATGTCATGCAGCGGCCCGGTCTCATAAGCGTATGTATCAACATATAATTAGGTAATAGTTTTGCAAACAATGCCAAGTGCTGAATTATCGAATATGTACTAGTTAAGTAAAGATTAAAGCGGTCAACCGATATCGCGGGTAGCTAATCTGGTTTCCATGCACTAAGGAAGTTCGTACCAAAGCTGACGTAACAGAGTTCGGCATTTGCCGATGGTTTGTGCCTCCAGTTGTGTTCCTCATGGGACCCACAACAAAAATAGGCTGATATTGCACTCCGTTCGGCCTCCAACCGGTTGGCTAAACATTTGTGTACCGCGGAGCAGGGTTTGTCAAACCCTCAGTAGATCTACCCAACATCCCCTCGCTTTGCAAATTAATGGTACTAAATTGTTGAGGACTTTTAAGTTTTAAGGCATCCTTAAAAATTATGTGATATCATTTGGTTTAGACTTTAACCTACACTAGTCATATTAAAACCGTTTATTCTGGATTTCATTTGAAATCCTAAAAAGAGTTTAAGTGTCAAAATGGTTGTTCCGGATTTCATTTGAAATCCCAAATGAGTTTAAGTATCAAATAGTTGGTTGCGGATTTCATTTGAAACCCCAAGGATTGACAGTTGCAAGTGCTTTCCATAAAACACTCCATCTTCCATAACAGATATCCCATTTGACAATACCTCAAAATGTCAGCGTTGTTTTCCGTTAAGTAAATTCGTTGTGACCCAAACGGGCTCACAATTAAAGGGCTAGTGAAACTCACCTTAGGTTGCTCAGCTTACACTTCAAATAATCCAATTATGATTGCTAACGAAGACCTAATAATCACATTAAGGTCTTAGGTGTTAGGTTGTGTCTAAACTTTAACTACGTCACTATGGCCCATAACATAGCACGTTGAAACTACGACTCGACATACCGACACACGACACCGATGGTTGATCATAAACGAGGGTTCACATCACTTAGAAGTCAAAGCATGTTTCATTATTGCATAATCAGGTAAGTCATGGCATAACATTCAAATAAGTTGCACAAGTTTGGGTTTTGGGTCTGGCACAGTTTCGCTACACAGTTTCGCTAGCTAGTTTCGCTCGAAACTGATGACACAGTTTCGCTAGCATAGATTCGCTCGAAACTGGTTTGAACTTTCGTTCATAGAAGGCACAGTTTCGCTAGATAGTTTCGCTAGAAACTGATGACACAGTTTCGCTATCTAGTTTCGCTCGAAACTGATTTGAACTTTCGTTCAGGAGTCTATGGTTGTTTCGCTCGGTAGTTTCGTTCGAGCAATGCACTTAGTTTCACAGGCGACACTATAGTTTCGCTGTATAGTGTCGCTGGAAGAATATTCAAACAGTTTGCGAAACTGCAGTTTCGCCTAACGAATCTGTTAGTTTCGCTAGTCGCAGAAAACTCGTAAATTTGACAAAAAATCAATCTAACAGCTTCCATACTTCATATAATTCAGTATCTAGCATGCATAAACATTTACCAACATTACACAAGCAAATTTAACACCTTAAACATGGATTTTCACCATCAAATCTCCAAGAACACTTTTAAGCATAAAGTGACCTAACTAGCATGGATCTTCATTATGACATGATTTTACACGTAAAGTTGTAGACTTTAGGCTAGATCTAACATTCCTAAGCATCATATCAGAAGATCAAACGATTCCATGAAGGTTTACACATTCTTTTTAAAAAACACAAAGAAAAGGCATGAAAAGTTCATGGGACTCACGGTTGGGTTTCCAAGATTGATGGATGATCTTCAAGGCTGAGATCACGGTGATCCTTGGTGGTTCAAGGCTGACCAGAAGTGGCTGGTTCACGAGAGAGAGAGAGAGAGGATGGAGAGTGTGTGTGTGTTTTGTGGTGGAGCATGCAAAATGGGAAAGTTAGGGTTTTATTTCTCTTAAATACTAAAGCCTTGGTGGGCTTTCATTGGGATTTGGGCCCCAATGAT
Source organism: Deinandra increscens subsp. villosa (assembly GCA_039602395.1). Classification (NCBI taxonomy): domain Eukaryota; kingdom Viridiplantae; phylum Streptophyta; class Magnoliopsida; order Asterales; family Asteraceae; genus Deinandra; species Deinandra increscens. The sequence goes on from JBCNJP010000006.1 coordinate 66,857,452, forward strand.
CAGCAAGTGATTAGCCCAAGATTAACATGTATGCATACACCCTAATTACTTGATTAATCACATAAATACACAATTAAGCGATTTGTCACATAATTCAACAAGTAAGCAAATAATCATGCTTTTGATAATAATCATGCATTTAAATCACGTTGCACATAATTCCACATAGTGGCAATAATTAAATATAATTAAATAAACATATAACACATATGGACGGGTTCGGTGATCAACCAAAGGTCGTGGACGTATTCGGCCTAGTTAAGCATTAGTTACCTAGTTAACACTCATAACGTAACTAACGGAGATTGTCTAACGGAAGTTAACCTTGGAATTCTCGGATGTCACATCATTTGTTAGGGTTTCGCCTAGAAGCCGCAACTCCGTTTCCTTCTTCCTCCGGCGAAAACCCAGCGACAGTCGCAACGACGAAAACCCTTCCTCCCCTGCTCGAAATCAAGCGACGAGGGTGGTGGGTTCATTCTCCCCGTTGATTCCGATAACCACGATGATGAAGTTGGAGGACGATGGTAGGTCACCGGCATGAGGACGATGGTAGGTCGCCTTTCTCCCTGTTCTTCTTCTTTTCTTTTTCCTAACTTTTTTTTATTAATGTTTAGAAATTACATAAACAGTCCTTGCATTTTAATTACTTTGTTAAAAGAAACATGTAGTTGTCACGTCAACAAAAATTAACACCGTTACTAAAAAACTAACGGTGTATCATTACAATCCAATACCTACAAAACTCGTATTATTGTGAGAATTTTTTAAAACTCGTATTATTATCCGCCAACAAGGCAAAACTTGTATTATTAAAAACCATTTTTCCTAAATAATGTTATGTTAAAAGTAGGGTTGTTATATTTAAACACACACATTTGATATACACACTTGATACGATCATTTGGGATAAAACGACCCAATACGGTTGTCTTGAACAAAACGACCCGACGCGGTGGATCGACGACGACCGCATAAAATTCACGCCGGGGGTGGGGGGGGGGGTATTTATATAATAAAATATAAAATTTTGGTTTTGGACCCAACGACCTCTCCATATGATTATTTTGTACAAAAGAACCGTATGTAGTGTTTATGGATATCAAGGGTATGTGTTTAAATAGCCGAATCCTAAAAGTAACAAGTATTATTCCATATAATAATCACTTATTATTAAAGGATTATATCTCCCTTATATGATTGGGTTGGACATTTAAAATCATTTAAACATTTTAGTTGTCTACGTTACTTTAAGTATCAAAATCATTGATTTAATTATGTTGATATTTGAGCATACCATGCCAACACATTTTACATTCCACATCTCACAAATAAGTTATATTACATTTCTAACAACTTTTAAATAATTTACATTTCATTTCCACATCAATAAACTACATTTACAGATATGCATAAAAAACCAACTTTATATATAGGTGCACTCATGCAGGGGCGGACCCAGTAAGGCCCAGGGGTAGCGCCCGCTACCCCTGAACTTTTACCCCGACGTGCAAATTTTTTTTTTATAGGTTTTCGGTTTTTCGCGACCCCTGAAACGAATTTTTCGCGACCCCTGGAAGAAATTTTATGGCTTTTACTTAAAAATATGATCAAAAACCTCTTAAAAATATGATTAAAAGCCCGTTAACTACCTAAAAAAAAATTCGGGGGCGCTGCCCCCCAACCCCGTTAGTCCCCGCTACCCCTGATATTATTTCCTGGATCCGCCACTGCACTCATGTAAGAAATTGCAAACATAAAATATAATGATAGGGTATTTGGACCACTCACCTGATCATCTCCATTTCAAGTGCGACTAGAAACTGGCACGTCCCCGCATGACAACTCGTACATCAGGCCATCACTCACTTGGACATCAATTCTTGATAAAACTTGACATAAGCCAAGAAAAGCCCCCACGTTAGGTTCAAACTTCACACCTTTGAGTCCCAAGCCCTTCACCTCCCCCAACGTCCATTACACAAAAGTTGCGGGACCAAAAGAAAAAAAAAATTCAATTAACTAAGGTTTAGAACCATAAATCTCGCATATCCTAATTAAGATTGAACACGTAGATGATGAGTGGTGTGACCAAATCCTATTGAGTCAAGATTGGGTAGTCACTGTCATTCAGGTGCACTTGATTCGTTAATCTCGAACAAATGCACGTGAATACCATGGAAATTATTTGTCGTGTGTCGATACCACCTGATTATATATAATTAATTGGATTCAAATAATTGATGGGATATGATGATTTAGCATTAATTGGATGATTGTCACAATACACATGGAATGTTACCATTTGGTTAACATGGGCTTGGATTGTGATAGGGTAAGGGTGCATGGGTTGGTCACCTGCCCTGCTAGACAACAATGCGTGATCAAGGCCTTTTAATTTTAGCCTTGTATACAAACGACTTATTTGCAAAATGTCTTGTCGTCCCAAAGCTAAAATTTAATATGTTAGATGATGGGTTTCTTGTCAACATGACATGATATGTGTTGACATGCTTTAGTTTATAGTTTATAGTTAAAAGGGAAAATCACAAAAATATCTGGTGGACTAGATTTTTTTTATTTTTGTGATTTTTTTATTTTATCATCATAATTTACACTTTTTAAAATGTCCTTTGAATCCTCTTACCAATAACAAAACGATGTAAGATTACAGAATACTGAAAAAAACTTAATCATTCTTATTGATAGGTTACAATATATAGAGTTCAGAAAAAACCATACACCTAACTGAGCTCGTGGACGCATACTAATAAACCTTGATAAAACTAATTAATGATAATATAAATTCTAATACCCCCCCCCCCCCCCCCGGCAATCATAGAGGTAGGAAATCGGAAGTTCAGACTGAAAAACAATAAAAACATAAAGATGATAAAAACTAAAAAACTACTAGCTTCAATCTCGGTTCTCGACTCCAAATCCCAATCTTTTATCAATCAAACCATAGTGTGCATGAATGTGCCAAATTATATTATTCAGTGTCATGGATCCCGCAGTCCTCTATAAAAAATCTTCAGTGCAGCATTGCAACAACATAGTTTAGGACCGTAGTCCGAAAGGCAGTGTCATGTTAGTAATCGGTGGTCTCTTGGATACATATATCAAGAGACGAGATCCGTGGACCGAAAAAGAAAAGAAAAGCTGGTGATCGTGGTCAATGACGATCACCTGATTCGTAGATCATGAGATGCGTAGAGCAAATCAACAGAGGTGGTGAATTAAGGCCGATGACCATGATCAAACGACGACCCTTCGATAGAGAGAAATTGAGGAAAAAAAAGATAGAGATCCGATCCACCATGATTAGTTCGGTTAAAATTGATGATAATAAACTGTGGTTCGATGAGAAAGCCAAATTGAAAACCAAATAGCAGAAGGAAAAAAGAACCTTCAAACACCGACCTACAAATTGAATAATACGCACAAAAAACGGCAGCGACAAGAGTGTTATTGTGCGACAGAACTAGCAAGAAATTTTAGTAGCGATAAAAAAAAGACGGAAAGGAAGACAAACGGAAAACGATGACAGCAAAAAGATGTCACAATAGGATTTTGTTGAGAGTAGTTGGAATCTTGAAAACGAAGCGTTATTTGAACGGAAACAGAAAAATAAACCAAGATGGGACAGGGCGGGGCGCCACACCGCCCTGTCTAGGGTTTGAACTTGGTGGCGACGACTAGGGTTTGGATCTTTTAGGCTGTGATGCCATGTAAGATTACAGAATACTGAAATAATTGAATCATTCTTATATAGGTTATGTTACGGCATAGAAAGGTCATAAGAAACCCTAAACCTAACTGGTCGATCCCGTGGGCTCATAAATATATAGTGTTTAGCATCCGATGGCTAAAACATATGCCACGTTGTCGGAACGAGCCACTAACGTGCTATCACGTAAGGCCGCCGACAAACACTGCAAGTTTGGGTGCCCACGTGATATTCCATCCAATTATTGATTATTCCTTGCTCCGACTCTCTAGCTACTAATATGACGCCACATGTACTAGCTAGAAGGCTAAATTAGCGGCGATTAATTGTGGCGGTTGCTGATTGGCTGCATGGTGGGGCCAAAAACTATTCAATGCACGTCGACGCCCCCTTGTTGTCGTTGCCGACAGTCCTACGTTGCTACAAGTTAGTAGCTAGTTTAGGACACATGATAGAATATTTTAGCCATTTTCGTTTAGGTGTACCTTTTAATTGGTACCATTGGTCAATAGTTATTTAGTGAATGCTAAAATATGATGGTTTTGATAAATTAAATAAAAAAGATCAACTTGATTATTTTTTATGATTTTCCGATAATTAAAACACAAATGTATATTTCACATGAAATTGGCCGTTACCATTAACAATATTACGTTTTTTGGGTCGTTTTTGAGAGTTATCACCATTGTGATGGTTTTGAAAACGAAGTTTGTTCATGACCATGAACGCCACAAATGGGTGGAAGGTACGTGGGTTCCTTAGGAATTTTATTTATTTATATTAAAGATGGAGAGGGAGAGAGTTCATTTAAAAATTAAAAATAGAAGTGGTGATAATGTTTTAATACTTTTTGGGTTCTTTTGTATTCTTATCGAGGTGTTTTTGATTTTTTTTAGCCCTGTTCTATTCGTATCGGAAATTTTTTTCTATGCACCGGTCCTAAACGAGGCATTAAGGCCTCTACGTCTCATTTAGGTCCTAAACGGGGCATTGAGGCCTCCACGCCCCATTTAAATCTTAAAATAAAATTCATGTTAAATTAACTAGTTTTATTATTTAAAAAAGGCAAACGAGCAAAGAGTACGACTAACGAGTAACATATAACGAGTATTATTATTTTTTAAATGTCAAACAAGCAACGAGCAAAGAGTAACGAGTAACGAGTATTACTTAAAAAAGTCAAACGAGTAACGAGTAACAAATAACTAGTTTTATTATTTAAAAAAAGCAAACGAGCAAAGAGTACGAATAACGAGTAACATATAACGGGTATTATTTTTTTAAAAAGGTCAAACGAGCAACGAGCAAAGAGTAACGAGTAACGAGTAACGAGTATGTTACTCGTTAGACTTTTTTAAATAATACTCGTTACTCGTTACTCTTTGCTCGTTACTCTTTGCTCGTTGCTCGTTTGACCTTTTTAAAAAAATAATACTCGTTATATGTTACCTGTTAGTCGTACTCTTTGCTCGTTTGCCTTTTTTAAATAATAAAACTAGTTATTTGTTACTCGTTAACTTTTTTAAATAATACTCGTTACTCGTTAGTCGTACTCTTTGCTCGTTTGCCTTTTTTAAATAATAAAACTAGTTATTTGTTACTCGTTACTCGTCTGACTTTTTTAAATAATACTCGTTACTCGTTACTCTTTGCTCGTTGCTCGTTTGACATTTAAAAATAATAATACTCGTTATATGTTACTCGTTACTAACGAGATGTCAAACGAGCAACGAGCAAAGAGTAACGAGTAACGAGTATTATTTAAAAAAATCAAACGAGTAACGAGTAACAAATAACTAGTTTTATTATTTAAAATATGCAAACGAGCAAAGAGTACGAATAACGAGTAACATATAACGATATGTTACTCGTTAGTCGTACTCTTTGCTCGTTTGTCTTTTTTAAATAATAAAATTATTTAATTTAACATGAATTTTATTTTAAGACTTAAATGGGGCGTGGAGGCCTCAATGCCCCGTATAGGACCAGTGCAGATCAATAAATGACCCGGTACGAATAGCAGGACCCTTTTTTTAAAGAACGAGGGTTCATATGATGTGACAGTTCATTTATAATGTGACAGTTGATTTATAATGTGACAATTGAGTAGTTATGATTTTAAGTGTTTTTACCTCTTCTTGTCGTGATGCTCTATAATGTGACTATGTTGTATATACAATATTTTACTTTTAGGATGTATTTCTGATCTAATAATACAAGAAAAAAGATGCCTTGTCGATTCTCTAATAATGTTCGGTGTTTTTACCTCTCCGGGATAAAAAATAGAGTAGATGATATAATGATATCTGTATTAATGTTAACAAGAGACATCCTTCTAGTAAGTTTTTATAACGGTAAATTTTGATCACTGGCAGGTTATTGGTCCAACCGATCATCTTTACTATTCGAGTACAAGACCCGAAGAACACCCTCAAGAAAAAACTCACTATAGATGAGAAAATCATCTACCCAACTTGGATCTCCCTGTGTTTTGTAATAGGTGGGACTTGAACGCGATATTTGGATGCCTAACTTCAACCACTTAGATTATAGATCATTTAGCTTTGTAGTAAGCTCCTTTTATTTTTACATTTTTTGACATCAAAATTTTATTTCACGAATAGCACTAATTTTGCATATTTAAGAATTTGAACACTAACACTTTTATAAGGGGGAATTCACCACACCACTATAAATGTTTGTTGAATTCAATTGTTAAAAGTAGATTATGTTACATGTAGAATAAGGGTATCCCGACCAGTCGGAATGGCTGCTCCAAGGATGGACCAACTGGTATACGGCTCGACTATATATCGTTTGGAGCTCTCGCTCGGATATCTTCACTCGTACTTCGTGTGACATTCTGGCCCGTCGGGTAGGACCTGAACCTCAAAAACGGACAAAACTGATAAAACCAGCCAATCCGAAATCACGTATATAAGCGTAATATGTCAATTAAGGTATTAGAAGGTATTAGAAGAATCTAGTAGCCATAAAACACTTCACAAACATTGTACACAAGTTTGAGTTTCGAAACATTGGTGATTAACTAAAAACCGATATGTACCATGACTTATGTGCAAAACTGCTACGTGAAATTGATTGTGTTAACATGTTATGATATATTGCATGTTTATATTCGTCTTAATCGTGTCGAATGTGGCAATATGATAAGATGTTAATAAACACAAGAAACTATAGAAAACCGCAACTGAAAAGTCAAAAAACGAACAAACGAGCACACAAAATGAGAAAAACAAAACAAGAGGCTGGACAGGGATCCGCTTCGACACGCGATGATACCCAGTCGGGCAGAAATCCTAAATCCCCATTATAAGTTCGTCATTAGCCTTATTTCTCTAATTGTGCTCCTCCAAACGTCCATCAGCTCTAGGGTTCTGTCCAAAGCATTCTTGGTCCTAAAGATTGAGTTTTTGGTGTTTAAGTTTAAGAAACAACCTCGGTTCATCCCTGACCGTTAATACATCAAAGTATGGTCATATCTTGTGTTTTCTTTTCATGAAAATGATAAAGGTTGCACCTTATTTACGCTAGATCTAAGATTATTTGATGATGATATGATGATTATATGTTTAGATCTAGTGTTTACATGAATAAAGTTTGGATCTTTAAGATGAAAATGTGATTTTTATGGTGATTATGGTAACTTATGTTAGATTTAGGGTTTTTCATTGCATCATGATGATAAAGTTTGGGTTTTGATGTATGATTCATGTCCTAGATGCTTGATGATGATAGATATATGATCGTTATGCAATAAAGTCATATGAGCATGCTAGATATAGGGTTAGGATTGTTGATCCATGTCCGATCTATGATAAAGTGACTTGATATATATTGTTGGGTGCAAATAGGATGATAAAGTTGACTTTTAGTTGATAACTTGAATGAAAAATAATATATTTAAATAAATATTTATTGATATCGTACGAAACGTGATCGTAGGATGATATGACTTGCATGCATATTATTGAAAACAACTAATATGAATTGAATTATGCTAAACGTGATTTCCTGTGGCTGAACGTGCAATAACAATGTGGTTTTGACATGAACTTAGCTATTACGTCGTAAGTATATTTTTACCGGAAAAGTAAATAACTATGTGATGCATATGTATGATCATGTAATTGTTTGGTCATGTGTTTATGTGCTATTGATCAAATTAATTATGAGCTATACGTGTGTACAAGTCCCAAGTATCCTACCTCGGCGGGAATGACAAGATTTTGTACAATCGGCCCGTCGATCGTACATCGTATACACGGGATAATGTCGTAATAAATTATGACGCATTAATATTTGTCGTGATGTAACATGTTATATGTGATATACGTGTTAGGATGAATATTAGAAAACCTAAAATGATCACCAATGTGTATTCGAGTCAACTTGTCTATTGTCCGTGCATAGTCAAGACGGTTGGTCAACACAGTCAACAATCACACTATTATACGTCTTAGGTGAAGTCTAAGAAGATTCATTTCTTTCGTCGGTTGACCATTTGTATTACTAAATTGCACCCTAAGGTGAGTTCATAGCCCCACTTTTAACTTTTAATGTTTTTGGGGGAGAAGACATGTGGTAACTATTTCTATTGAGAAATGCAAAACTTTATTTTATGTACTAGTTTGTGAACCATAGATGAAAACATGCGGAAAGTCCTTCCACTAATAACGTGTGCCATTAGTGTTAGTTTAATAACGGAGGAATGTGAGACATATATGTTGGGTTTGACGAGCCCTGCCCGAGCTAGTTGCTCTAGCCCCAGTTTGTCCATCGGGGGAGAGGAACGGGTATTATATTGTCCTTTAACGGGGTCATTGCTTCGCATTGTAGCATGGTCATGAAGGAAAAGTAACTGTCAATGTCACACCGCGTAATTTATTGTGTCGGGTGCGAGCGAGATGGATCATAGTCAAGATTACATAGAACGACCTCTGGATGATTAAACAACTAGAGCCGTTTAACAAGTTAAGTTAATTCAAAAGGTGGAGTTTCATTCAAAGTTGCAGCGGAAATAGTAGTGAAAACATGTTTGTCTTAATTGTTAATAAAACAATTACATTTCAAAAAGATTTGAGAACATGACACCGTTAGGTGTTATGCAATGAAATCTCCAAAAGTGCAGCTCGGTTTGACCATGACTCCAGAAATAGAAAATGCAGGTCCTAAATGATATGATGTCTTGAATGCAGCAGAGTTCAATCACCTGAGAATTCATATACTAAAACGAGTCAACATAAAGTTGGTGAGTTCACAGGTTTAGATAGCATGCATGTAAATTTTGATAAACAAGTTTGATCGAATCATTCCATCGTTTGACAATATGTTTAGATACTGTTTTATAAATTACCATGAACCTTGAATACCGAAACTAACTGATTACCCACTCATGATACTATGTCCAATAGTACCGCATGGTCAAATATAACTGTATGTACTCTTCTGACTATTAAAACGGAGCCAGGATTGGAGCTACCAATCAGAGTAGGGGCGTTAACCCAATAGATCTATCCACGAGTCATCGTTTCTGTTTGTAAATTAACCGGATTCAATAATAGTGGGGTTTCATCATAACATGAACAAGCATGATACAATATGATTTGGACTAGAAAAGCTCATGTAATCAATATGGTAACAAGTAATCTATCTGTCAGGAAATGATTTATGTTTGTAATGAATTCTCCCCCAAGTATTAAAACTGTAAAAGAAAGGGGCCGTGAAAACTCACCTGAATACAAGTAATTCAGTAAGGTAGGCAAGTAAGCAGTCCTATACAATGTTACAAGACAACTTAGAATATAAAAATTGGGTTGACATCTAAGTCACTCCAATTTGGTTGGTCAAGTCTTGGTGTTATGGTAACCCGTTAATATATTACGATATCGTTGACCTAATTAAAATATTTATTGAAAATAAATATTTATTGCGCGATAATAAAATATTATTTATTTTCATGATAAAAATTAGTCTAGAAATAGTTTATATTTCCCAAATAAATATCATGTGAGTTCAAAGGACATTTATAGGACGAAATGACGGTTTAAGGTCAAAACGGGCTTTTTGCCGGTTTCTATCCGCATTTCACGTTATTTGTATATACGACTAAGGCAATGATCAAACAAATAAATACAAATTTATTTTCATCATAGAATCATATCAATTCAGAAAATTTAAGTTCAAAAGTCTAAGTTCATAGTTTTGTCGGTTTTGCCGGTATGTGTCCGTTTTAGCCGGTTTTGATCCTGTGACTCGTTCTAGGGTTTTGTAAACTACCAAAACACTTTGTAAACCTATTATAAGTCATCTAAAGTCCTTAAAGGTATTCAAGATCAGTTGTAATCTTTGTTTACATATCTTTACAAAAATGGGTTTTCCGGGCCCGTAAAGTGTCCATTTTTGGTCCCGTTTTTCCCCAAATTTAGCTATTTTCAAAAGGGATCTTGTACTAGGGTTTTTAAGGCTAAAGACATATTTTAAAATCACTTTAGGAGGGGTCAAATTTTCTGACCTAAAATGGCTCTAATTTAACTATAGTTTCTGGGACTTTTTAGTGGGTTATTTTTATAGATTTAGCCGTCCAAACATATCAATAAGTCGTATGGTGCTATCCACAACCTTCTAACATGTTAAAAAATTTCGGACCTAGGGTTCAAGAGTCATAAATTTCGGATCTAGTAGTTTGTTCATAAAACCAAGGCATATCATACACATACTAGCATATCAACACATGTTTTTCTATAGATCTACATAATGTAGCATATGAGGGGTTCAAAATATATGAAATCACTAGTAGAAACACAAGATATACTAGATCTAACATGAATAAGAACAAACATGTAGGTTATTATCATCATAGAAGAAAATATAAGTTTAAAGTCACCACTTTTAACCAAGACTTGTGTTAGGAGTGTTAGATGGAAAATATGACTAGTTAACATGATTAACTAGAGAAAAATTAAGAAAATGAGGTCTACTAACTTGAGAAAACCGAAAATGAGGGTGATGGAGGCTTGATCTTGCTTCCTTGAGTCTCCTAGTAGCTTTGATCTTCAAGTGTTATAGTGTTTTGATGTAGAAAAGCTAGAGAGAGAGTAGAGAGAGAGAGGGCCGACGGGTTTGGGGAGAGGGAGAGAAAGAGTGTGTGTTTGATGGTGGGAGGCAAAAGAAGGTGTGTCTAGGGTTTCCTATTTAAGTTGGTTTATATATGATTGCACAAAAGAAGGAAAGAAAGGGTTTGGTTTAAATGGAAAGGTGGTGGTGGCGGTTTGTGGTTCAAACCGTGAGGGAGAGGGAGCAAGGGAGGGGGGCCGGTTCTAGGGAAGCAAGGAGGGATGAGGAGGAAAGTCAAGGGGAATCTTGGTGGTACATGTAGGGTGGTGTAAGGGTTTTCTAGGGTGGCTACTTGATGATGATGTTCTAGTAAGGTACACATGAATAGTGCATAGCTAAATTAGTAGGAGATTAGTAGTAGGTTAAGATAAAGGGGGTGGATTACTACTAATGTTGATTACTAATTGTCGGGTGTCGGGTTTTGATCACGAAAGACAATATGATCAAAGGTGACAATTGAATTTGATAATGCATGGAAATGAATATGCATGGAGGATAATAAATCATAGTTGGGAAAAATAAAGGATACAAGTCTTGTTTAAAGGTCAAACGGTGTTAAATGGTGAAAAACGTTTACGTTGATTGCTTTATATAAAAACCTAATGGTTTTTCGCTATAAAAATACTAAACGTTAAAATGATTTATTATTTGACGTAGTCGGTAAATAAATGGGTAACGTTATCGTTAAATGATTATTTTACGTCAAATAGTGACACGAACTTTGAACGTATGCAAAATACTACAAAGGTGACGAGATAATATAAAAACTCTTTTTATATCAGAATACATATATTGTTGTGAAATGTTTCTTATTATTAAAGTTCCACCGATCATATATATAATGTTCTTGTTTTTAAGGTCGATTGTCGAGATATTAAATTAGGGTTACACCAAGACTAACGGGTAGATGCACATTACGTTATCTACGTTAACTAAAACACAGATTTATGCACACAGAAACATGTAATTACACGTATTATTATATGATTGGACTCAGGAAACTTACGGGTTGTCACAGTCAAGAATGGAGTTGACGAAGGCCTAAGGATTTACAAATGTCGTGGTCTAGCTAACTCAAGTATATAAAATGCTATACAACTTTTTTCCAGGATGTGTGATTCCGGGGGGGGGGGGGGGGGTTACGCCTCATTGAGTGTAACTGGTTAACTTACTGTTTTTTAGAAAATTATTAATTTTCTACTTGTTAAACTCAGTGAATTCATCAACCTCGCCTTAACAGTTTACATGTTTCTTCTTAGGTCCTTATGAGAGCTAAGGAGCACGCTAGGATCATAACTTTGGTTTGCTTTGCATGGTTTGTTAAACTTTTAAACATCTTTTTTCGTCTTGAGCAAAATCAGTTAAACTTGGTTGTTTTAAATTTGTTCCCGCTAAACTTTGTTTGCTTAAATTCGCTTCCGCAATAACTTTGATAAACTCTTATAAACTCGTTTTAAACAACTGTACTGTTAAAACGTTATTATAACGTTTGTCGTGCATGTAGAATGTTCCTTGTGTCAGGCGAAACAGATCCTGGTATTTCACGCCCTCGTTCGCAGTGATACCCCGTGGGTGGATTTTTAGGGGTGTGATATGATAACGGTTTGTCAGGCCGTTTCAAATCCCCAACCTAATTTGATTTTGTAGTAGTGGAAGTTAGGGTATCGAACCTAGGGAATATGTGGAAATTGATTAATTGACTAACTAAGTTAACTAAAATTACTAATTACCTAAAATTAACTAAAATTGCCACTTGGCTGTTTTGAATGGTTGGGTTGAATTAACTAACAAATTAACTAACTTTAACTAGAAAATTGATTAAATTATCAAATGAAACAAATCTAACCACTTTTGGATCCTGGTTGGCTACCGATCTAGACAAACCTAATTACTAACTAGTGACACATAGACATGCCCCACAATTGCTTCCTTGACCTAATAACCTAAGTTCCTAATGGGCTGATTAGTCCTTCCGCAAGAAAGTGCTATATCAATAAACAGTGGACCACTAAAACCCTAGGTTACTAGTTAGATTAAACAGTTTAGCATGCGGGTGTTCAACGGTAGCAAGTATTCCGGAACAACTAGTTAAGTAATCGATTAGGAATAGAACGATTTTACCAACCAATCACCAAAAGCAGTTAGAGGTGATTAGCCGGACATGGCTAATAATGAAAACATGATTATAATGAAAGATTGCATAAAAATAATGTACCGAATGATTGCAAGACTTCAAGATCCTCAACAATGGTGGAAAAGTCGAAAATCCTCAAGCTCTGGTCGCACAATAATGAGATAGATAAGTCTAATAACTTTACAAACAAGTTTAAATACTAAACCCTAGAAAAATCTTCTGATGACCAATTCGGGGCGTACCGCCCCAAAATGTGGGATTCTGGGCGTACCGCCCGGATGGTAAAACTCGGTCGCTTCTCTAAACTTTAGGGCGTACCGCCCTGAACTCTGCATCCCTGAGCGTACCGCCCAGGTCTTCATTTCAGGAACTTTTCTTTATTTTCTTCTAAGTCTTCACTTGTTCCCGCTCAATTCTCGAACCTTGTACCAATCAGCTTCAGGCCTCTTGATGTGTTGCAAACACATCCGATTTTCCTAAGTCTTTTGTTATGTATTTGAGTCAATTTTGAGTCGGTTTCCATTTGTTTTAGTGGTTTCCAGTTAAGTTTGAGTCTTTGGGGTCTTGTTCATGTTTTTATAAGTTTTACAGGATTTTGATGAAGTCCCGAGGCCAAGAGGAGAAAATGAGGAAAAGATGAAGAAGTGCTGAACAAGCTGTCCCAGGCGTATCGCCTGGGACCTGATGACCAATAAGCGATACGCTTTGATGGAGAAAGTCAACGGAGCTTTAAGTCGGTTTGACCGACTAAACTGTCGCGACATGAGCTGAAAGCGTATCGCCTGGAGAGGACATACCTCTAAGCGATACGCTTGGAGGTCTAAAACCCGCAAAAGAAGCAATTCGAGTATAAATTCGATTTTAGGGTTCTAATTCGATATTCACGACTTCCAGACGAATTCCAGAGCGATTAAGGGCGATTTTCAGAGGAGAAGAGAGCTGGGATCAAGGAGAAGCATTGGGAGATCGGAATTGCACTACAAATCATTCACCGGTTCTTCCAATTACTTCGTTTTCGTTTTAAACTATTAGTTACCATCATGTTTTTGAATCAAGTTCCAGACCTTATGATGTTTATTTTTCAGACCATGATTGTAGGCTAAACTAATTATGCCATCTAGACCGTTGTGATGAGTAATTGATATTTTAACTTTATTCTCGGTTTTGACTAATTGATTGATGTATTTTCCTATTAAACCCCATGATTGCTATGATTGAATGCGTTTGTGTATTGTGATTGGATTTAGAATTGTTGATTAATGCACTCTTTACCTTCGAATGTCTTTCGGTCTAGGTAATTTGTCTAAAGTAGCTAGCTTTAGGGTTGGTTGCGATAGAGTAGTTTAGGAGACGTCTTGAACTATTGTGTTGATTAATGATTGTTTATTTGATTGCAATTTGCTTCCCTAATTAGACAAGCCGGAAGGTGATAGCTAGGTAGGTTAGTTGGGTTGCTTAGTGGAATAGGATGACATCGCCATCGGAAGAGGGATGCCCTAGGAAATTAGGTAACTTGCTAATTCTTGTCAGTCGTAGTAATTCGTGGTAGCTCCTGCTAGCTTAGGGTGCCTTAGATTGTTTCGAGGGTGGCTAGGTTTAGTTGAGGTTGGATGTACCCGCAAGGTGAACTCCTGTTCGAGCGTTAGGATTGTCAGCTAGGAAGAACTTAAAAGGTGAACTAGCCACCATCAGATTAGTTAGAGCCGAGGTAAAGTTAAGTGTCGATTGCGAGTCTAGGTCTAGGTGGTATATCTTTCTCTCATTTAATTTTCCCCAAGGTTTCCTGCGTTCGTCTGTTTGCTCGTTGCATTAGTTAATTTTAGTTAAATCAAATCTTAAATCAAAACCAAAAATTACTCAGTATTTCCATTTCTTAGGTCTAAGTTAAGTCTTGTTTTTAGAGTGTCCTAGGTTCGATATTCCGGTCTTACCTTAGCTTTACTATAATCTGACAGGTTCACTACCTTAGGGTTCGGTTCGGTTAGGTCATTTCGGTAAAATTAGGTGTGTCTTAGGTCTAGGTTTAGGTCTATTTTATTAGTGTTTTTAGGTACGTTCCGAGCACATCAAGTTTTTGGCGCCGTTGCCGGGGACACTTGGCAATTGGCAAGATTAACTTAGGTCATCGTTAGGAAATTTTGAGTCTTTTTGGTTTTTCCGTGTCTAGAGTCTTAGGATTCCCGTTCTTGAGTCTAGATTTTTAGGTATATTTTTCCTTTTTATTTTTTCCTTTGAGTCAGTTTTCCCATTTTATGCCACACACCCGTTCACGAGGTCCCCCATTTTATGCCACACAGACCACACGCGACACCAAACCCATCCCATTTTCCGATCTTTCATCCATGGCGGCACGTCGCACCGTCCACGAACAGGCTAGCGCCGGAGTCATCGAGGCCCGGTTTGCTATTGCACAGCCTGCTATTGCCAACACCGCGAATTGGCAAGTTCCGTCCCACGTCATCAACGCTTTGACGCATTCGATCCAGTTTCATGGACGTGAGGACGAAGATGCACCGACGCATATTTCTCGCTTCATTCGTATCTGCAACACGTTCGGACTCACCGGAGTCGCGAACGAAATCATCTACTTGCGTTTATTTCCATTCTCCCTTACGTCTCGAGCCGCCGAGTGGCTTGAGACGCTTCCGCCTAACTCGATCGCCACCTGGGACGATCTGATGTTAAAATTCCTGAAGAAGTATCATCCCCCAGCCAAGGCTTCACGTACTCGGGAGGAAATCCACTCTTTCAAGATGGACCCCGATGAGCCTTATTCGGTTGCTTACGGAAGATTCAATACCCTTCTGAGTAGATGTCCGCAACATGGGTTGACGGACTGGGCGATCATAGAAAAGTTCTATAATGGACTTCCTTATCCTGTTCAGAAGGATTTCAATATTTCGGCTGGAGGGCATATGATGGAGAATCTCACGGTGGATGAATGCAAACAACTGTTTGAGAGCTTCGCACTTGCTGAACAGCAGGCACCCGGAGGTCGGAGAGCCACCTTGGCCCCAACTAGATCACTTGTTCCTTCTACATCCACCCGGGGTGTCAATCACATTGGCTCAGAAACCATGTCACCTAGGGAGTTAGAGAATATTTACAAATCTTTAGAAGAAATCAAACTCCACATTAAAGCCAAGTGTGAGCTGTGCAGAGGCACTCATGACACTCGAGACTGCCCGCTTACTCCCACTGAGCAAGTGGATTATATTGGAAACCGAAACCAGTTCGGTAATTCGTTCCAGTCTGGGTGGAGGAGTGGCCAAAATTCAGGATGGCGAGAGGGAGGAAATCCACCTGGTTTTCAGCCGAGGTATAATAAGAGTGGTGGAGGAACTGAAGGGCCGACTATGAAGGAGCTTACAGAGCTGGTCATGAATCAAACGCAGATTTTGCAGCAGATGAACGCGAGAGATGAGGCCACACAGAAGAAGCTGGCGGAGCATGATACGTTACTGAGAAATCAACAAGCTTCGTTCCTGGATTTGAAGAGGTCGGTCGGTGACATAGCGAAGCAGCTGAAGGAGCTCAATTCCCGTGGGGGTCAGTTTTCAGGTAGTACTTATAAGAACCCCAATGCTAATGTGAATGCCATCACCACTAGGAGCGGGAGAGTTGTCCAGAGTCCATCGCCGGCGGTAGTTGATGAGGAGCCGGTCGATGAGGAGATTGAGTTGGAGACGCCGGACGGGAGGGTGCACGAGAGTGTTACGCCAGCAAGTATCGCACCAAACGTCGAGGCTGAGGTAGTGAAAGAGAAGCCGCTGAAGTGGGAGGCTGTTAAAGAGAAGAAGAGAGTGAGATTTGCGCCTCGACCAATCACAACCGATGATTTGAAGAAAGTGCCGTATCCTGAACGTCTGGTTCAACAGAAGAATGCGCGTGAGTATAATCAGTTTTTAGAGCTTCTTAAGCAACTTAGGGTCACTTTACCTTTCACTGATGTTATTAAACAAATGCCTAAGTATGCTAAATTTTTAAAAGATATGTTAACTAATAAGAAGAAGCTTGAAAATTTTTCGGATGTCACTCTTGATGCTAATTGTTCTGCTGTAGTTCAAAATAAATTGCCTGAAAAATTGACTGATCCTGGTACATTTAGAATTCCGTGCTCTTTTGGTGATTCATCTGTTACATGTGCTTTAGCTGATCTAGGTGCCTCGATTAATGTTATGCCATATTCTGTTTTCATGCACCTAGGATTAGGCGAGTTGGAACCGACTAGGATGACAATTTCTTTGGCGGATAGATCGATTGTTAGACCCAAAGGAATAGTGGAGAATGTTCTAGTTAAAATTGATAAATTTTTGTTCCCTATAGACTTTGTGGTAGTTGACTGTGCATATGATGCTAGTTGCCCTTTGATTTTAGGTAGACCTTTCCTTAGGACCGCCCGGGCGCTAGTTGATGTTTTTGCGGGAACGATTACTTTGAGGGTTGACCATGAGAGTGTAGTGTTTGAAGTGGGTAGACGTAAGGATAGGGGCACCGAATCGGTTTGCTTGATAGGTACTTTTATGTCCTTTATAGATTTGGTGGTTGTAGGAAATCGGTTGGATGATGATGAATTTGAAGAGGATGAGTGTGGAGAGGACACCGGGGGGTTAGTTGAGTTAGTTGCTAAAAATGAAAATTTTGACCCATTAGAAGAACCCGGTGAGGTAGTTGAGGATGAAGTGGTGATAGTGGATAAATGTGGGGAAGATCTAGGAGGGTTAGAGATTTTAGTTGATAAGAGTGATCATTTTGACCCGTTAGGAGAACCCGGAGAGTTGGTAACTGTGGAGAGTGAAATGGTGGTTGAGGAGGTAGATAGAAAAGCCACACTTGGCGATTTAGGTATTTTGAATGATGAGGTTGAGCTTAGACCAAGTGTGGGAAGGTTAGATGTGATTGTTGCCACCCATGACCCGGAGTTGAGTTTTTTAGGTAAAGTTGGTTTTCTTCCGGGTAGATACAAACATTGGAAGGTTAGGATGTTGTTGAGAGTGGTAAAGTTAGTTACTTTAAGGACTAGGAAGTTGGTAGATGGTTGGTTGGATAGGAACCGGGTGCAACCCGGTAGTTTTGTGAGCAAAGATGTGAAATCGAAGCCTCCGGATGGTTTGGGAGGTTCTTTTTCTGATTTGAGTTAATTGATTAGTACCCGGTTTGTACATTTTGTATTTGTGTCTTTCAATTTCTGCATTTTTTTCTGTTTTCGTGCATGTTGCGTTTTTTGTTTTTGTGTTTTTGGTGTTTGCAGGTGATTCTGGAGATTCAAGCTTTGGGAAATGTGAGTTGTGCAGCCAAAAATGCAGGGTGTTGCTGAGTTTTTCGACTATAGGAGCTGATGTTGGAGCAAAAAGAGATAGAAAATTTTTGGGGTCAAATTCCAAAAATTCTCTGGAAATCACGTTCCAAGCGTATCGCCTGGAGGTTGGTAGGTTATAGGCGATACGCTTGCATCCTTTGGCGGGCCGGTTGTGTGCAGTCCCATGCGTATCGCCTGGGAGATGCATGGTTGTAGGCGATACGCCTGGAGAAGGTAAATCAGAAAAATTTTTAAATTTTAAATTTTTATTATTTCTGTTTACCGGAGTGCGGTGTTTCGCTGCGGTTGCTGTGCTGAGTCTTTGGAGTTTCAGGTGAACGCGTTTCAACTTATTTTAGTTTATTTATTTTATTTCTGATTTGTTTTTGTTCCATTCCACATTGAGGGCAATGAGTGATTCAAGTGTGGGGATGGGATACTTTCGTATTGAGTCAGTCTTTTATTAGTTTTTTATTTTTGGTGTGTTATTGAGTCAAATTTTTTTTTTTTGAAAAATTGAAAAAAATTGAAAAAATAGTTCAAAAATGTCCAAGATTCTGGCTGCAATTAAATGGAAAATGATAGGTAAAACTGGGATTTGATTTTCTAATTTTGTGCTTAAATGATAAATTAATCATAAATAATTTGGTAAAGTGATAAGTATGGTGAGAATGGAAAACATTACTAGTCTATGATGTGTCGGTAGGCCCAGCTGACCTAGGAGTAGCTTAAATAGCCTGTGTGTTTATTTGTTGTATAAATATGATAATCAGTCTGCTAGTGGGGTCCCATTTTAGGAGTGATAGGAATTCTGAATCTGATAATTAGGAGGAAAGAGACCGCTTTAGGCTAGATACTCCTATGTCCTTAGAATTTCAAATGAGCATGTAGTTAATAATCTGGTTAATGAATTAGAGTGAAGGGGCAAAATACTCATGTACGAACTAAGGATAGTATCCCGTGGTAAGTGCCTCTGATGATGTTCCGGATCTCGCGGGCAAAATACTCATGTATGATTTCGGGGGTAAGACCTTGTGAAAAAGTACCTCTGGTGATGTCCGTTGGTAATTTTAGGTAAAAGTAACCAATTATAATTGAAAAAAAAAGAAAAAAAAACAAATGAAAAAAATGAGAAAAAGAAAAAAATGAAGAAAAATGATAGCTTAGAGGAATAAATGCTCAATAAGTTGCATATAAATAAACAGTTATTCCTTGGACATCTTAGTATCTGGTTTAAGGGGGGTTGGAGAAAATATATAAATTTAAATCAATTATACCCTTTGCTTTGACTGAATATGATTCGGTAATAGGTTGAACTTGACCTTTCTTTAGTGGGATCCATAGGCAGCTGAACTTATATCTGGTAATTTCATAAACACATGGGGGCGAAAGAAAATGTTGGTGGTTGGGTTTAATCGGA
This sequence comes from Deinandra increscens subsp. villosa, assembly GCA_039602395.1. NCBI lineage: Eukaryota > Viridiplantae > Streptophyta > Magnoliopsida > Asterales > Asteraceae > Deinandra > Deinandra increscens. The sequence continues at coordinate 66,877,172 of JBCNJP010000006.1, forward strand.
TAGAAATATCGACAATCGTAGCTAGTGTGTTAATACATTATGGAATGTGGAATTGATTAGTGGCTGTTGAAGTCTTAATGTTAAATGTTTAAAAGTCAATTTCCTGGTTATGATTCCATTGCAGTATTTTTCGAGGACGAAAAAAGAGTCAGTGTGGGGATGTTTGATGTGTTGCAAACACATCCGATTTTCCTAAGTCTTTTGTTATGTATTTGAGTCAATTTTGAGTCGGTTTCCATTTGTTTTAGTGGTTTTCAGTTAAGTTTGAGTCTTTGGGGTCTTGTTCATGTTTTTATAAGTTTTACAGGATTTTGATGAAGTCCCGAGGCCAAGAGGAGAAAATGAGGAAAAGATGAAGAAGTGCTGAACAAGCTGTCCCAGGCGTATCGCCTGGGACCTGATGACCAATAAGCGATACGCTTAGATGGAGAAAGTCAACGGAGCTTTAAGTCGGTTTGACCGACTAAACTGTCGCGACATGAGCTGAAAGCGTATCGCCTGGAGAGGACATACCTCTAAGCGATACGCTTGGAGGTCTAAAACCCGCAAAAGAAGCAATTCGAGTATAAATTCGATTTTAGGGTTCTAATTCGATATTCACGACTTCCAGACGAATTCCAGAGCGATTAAGGGCGATTTTTAGAGGAGAAGAGAGCTGGGATCAAGGAGAAGCATTGGGAGATCGGAATTGCACTACAAATCATTCACCGGTTCTTCCAATTACTTCGTTTTCGTTTTAAACTATTAGTTACCATCATGTTTTTGAATCAAGTTCCAGACCTTATGATGTTTATTTTTCAGACCATGATTGTAGGCTAAACTAATTATGCCATCTAGACCGTTGTGATGAGTAATTGATATTTTAACTTTATTCTCGGTTTTGACTAATTGATTGATGTACTTTCCTATTAAACCCCATGATTGCTATGATTGAATGCGTTTGTGTATTGTGATTGGATTTAGAATTGTTGATTAATGCACTCTTTACCTTCGAATGTCTTTCGGTCTAGGTAATTTGTCTAAAGTAGCTAGCTTTAGGGTTGGTTGCGATAGAGTAGTTTAGGAGACGTCTTGAACTATTGTGTTGATTAATGATTGTTTATTTGATTGCAATTTGCTGCCCTAATTAGACAAGCCGGAATGTGATAGCTAGGTAGGTTAGTTGGGTTGCTTAGTGGAATAGGATGACATCGCCATCGGAAGAGGGATGCCCTAGGAAATTAGGTAACTTGCTAATTCTTGTCAGTCGTAGTAATTCGTGGTAGCTCCTGCTAGCTTAGGGTGCCTTAGATTGTTTCGAGGGTGGCTAGGTTTAGTTGAGGTTGGATGTACCCGCAAGGTGAACTCCTGTTCGAGCGTTAGGATTGTCAGCTAGGAAGAACTTAAAAGGTGAACTAGCCACCATCAGATTAGTTAGAGCCGAGGTAAAGTTAAGTGTCGATTGCGAGTCTAGGTCTAGGTGGTATATCTTTCTCTCATTTGATTTTCCCCAAGGTTTCCTGCGTTCGTCTGTTTGCTCGTTGCATTAGTTAATTTTAGTTAAATCAAATCTTAAATCAAAACCAAAAATTACTCAGTATTTCCATTTCTTAGGTCTAAGTTAAGTCTTGTTTTTAGAGTGTCCTAGGTTCGATATTCCGGTCTTACCTTAGCTTTACTATAATCCGACAGGTTCACTGCCTTAGGGTTCGGTTCGGTTAGGTCATTTCGGTAAAATTAGGTGTGTCTTAGGTCTAGGTTTAGGTCTATTTTATTAGTGTTTTTAGGTACGTTCCGAGCACATCACCTCTTCATAAAACTCCACTTTTATCCCATTAAGCTTACGGTACCTCAAAACACAAAACTAATGAAAATGCAACGTAATCCAATCATTATTATAAATAAATAAGACAAATTAAGCACAATAATGACGACAAATTGGACTAACATCACATCCCCACACTTGACTTTTTCCGTCTCGGAAAAACTGCCATGGAATCATAATCAGGAATCAATCTCAAAATCTTTTGACTTTTCACTTTATCAACCATTCTCATTCCACATTCCAAATGTAATCACATATACTAATTGTAATTGTCGATATTTCAGCCCGACTAAACCCAACCACTGATCTTTGATCCCCCAAGGTGTTCACATAAATTACCAAACATTTGTATTAACCTACCAATGTGTCCCACATTTAGAAAGTCTTAGCTCAATCTAATCCCGATTCATATTCGGTCAAAGTAAAGGGTAATAAAGATGTATTATTTATATTTTCCTCACCCTAGTTAAACTAGATACTCATATATCCCAAGAATGATGGATTTGAATGGACAGTGAAATTGGTTGAGCATTTATTTCACTACTATTTCTTTTTTTTTTCATTTTCTTTTTCTCTTTTTTTTTCTCTCTCTTTTTTTTATTTTATAGTTGGTTAATTTTAACTATACTTACCAACGGACATCATCAGAGGCATTCTTTCACAAGGTCTTACCCCCGAAATCATACGTGAGTGTTTTGCCCGCGAGATCCGGAACATCATCAGAGGCACTTACCACGGGATACCATCCTTAGTTCGTACGTGAGTATTTTGTCCCTTCACTCTAAAATTATTAACCCAATTATTACCTACTATGCTCAAAAAAATGGAATGATGGGCCGCCGTTATTTCTCGGATTTGCTTTCGCAAAAAGATCATAACGTGCCAGGTATTCTGAGGATATATAAGTCTCTAATCTAAAAAGGTCTTTTTCCTCCTAATCATCAGTTTCAATCTCACTCTAATTCCTAAAATGGGAACCCACTAGCAGACTGAATTATTTACATATTTATACACAAATAAACACCAAGGGATAATTAAGCTTTACTAAATCAGTTGGGCCTACCGACACATCACAAATTAGATATATTTTCCATTATCTCCTTTTCTTACCACTTTCCCTTTTCTTTCTTTATTTGTATCTTAATTTTTATTCTGAAAATCGACTCCCAATTGTACTATCATTTTCCATGTTTTTTGCAATTAATCCAGAGACATTTTTTCAACTTTTTTGAACTTTTTTTTTTTGAAAACACAAAAATAAAAACACACTAAAATGTTATCTCCTCCCCACACTTGAGATACACATTGCCCTTAATGTGAACAAAGAAACAACAAAAATAAAGAAGAATAAAAAATAAACAATTTTGCAAAAGTAAAGCTACAAGAGTATGGAAAGAGTACATCGACCTGATTATAGCCGAACTTGTTGAAATAGCAGGCGCTCCCGTAACTCCTCCTCACACTTAAACTCTGCCAAGCAAACTGCAAAACTACAAACACACTAAAAAAAATTAAATGCAAATAATAAAAAAAATCCTAAACTCACTTTCGTAGGAATCACGATTGCATTTAGCGTATGCAACAAGCCTTTTAAACCCCTCAGTAGCCCGAGTGGACGAGTGAAGTCTCGTGAGGGTTTCTAGTGAACACACCCACAAAGTTCTCGGGTTGCCTCACGGAAGCGCTAAATTTTAGGTCTTCAGCCAGACCTGTTACCTGATTTGCTTCATGGTGGTCTCAATGAACATTTTCCTACCGAATTTCCAGTGAAGGCTCGGTATTTGACTCGCCTCTTCAGTTTCTTCAGGCGACTCTTGCCAATTGCATTACCGAGGAACGCTCGGTATTTCACACACCTCTTTATTTTTTTCTTTATGCTTGCCATGTGAAAAATATTAAACCAAAAATGAAAAACAAATTTGTCATGGATCGAACACTTAGCTGCCGAATTTCCCACGTATGCTCGGTAGTTGACATGTCGAATCCAATCTAGCATTTGCACACGTGACACCTCTAAGTCATCACTGCGGAGTTTTTTATTGATTGGTATCTGCCCAACATCATTTTCCTCCACCTTCCTCTTTTTCACCGGCTTTTCCTCAGTCACCTGCACAATAAATAAAGAAGGTGGGGAAACAATATTACCTTGCGGGATCTCAGTCTCTTGCTCATCAACTACATCTTCAACCATACTCTCACAACCAACTGGTTCTACAATACCATCAACCTCTATTTCTATTTCATCAATATCCTCAACCTCTGAAAGCACCTCTTCTCGCTCAATGTCAATCATCTCACCAGTTCCTTCAACAATCAGGGTAATCGGTGTGGTATTATCCTCCACCACCTCTTCCCCAACTTCATGTATATTGGAATCTGGAACAAACTCTTCAATTTGTAACAGGTTACTGGAAGCTATATCCTCATCGAGTTGAACTATGTCATCAGCTAGTTGGTCAGCTGCCCTTACTATGCTCTTGATGCACTCAAATAAAACTTCCAATTCATTGTTCAATGATCTAGAATTATTATCCACCTGACTGTTGCAACTCTTTGTTGTTCCTTGGTTGTAAGCCTGATATGGAATTGAATAGTCTATCGGCCTTCATTCTTTCCTTCCAATAATCTGGATTCTTCCAAAACACCCTGCAATCCTCATCTGTGTGGACTCGGCCGCAACAAAAGCACGAATCTCTAGCCCCATGGTTAAACTCATACGGAACCCCGTATGCCGGTTGAGAGTAATTGTTTCCATATCCATCATCATATCCTGCAAAAGATGAAAAGTTAGAATTATAATTATTATTATTATTATTAGAATATATATCATGATTCAAATAATTATAATTCTTGGATTGAGAATATCCCTGATTGTAAGATGAAGATGGTCTTTGATATTGAGAATATACGCTTGTGTCTTCATATTCCGTTTGAGGATGTCTTTGAGCAGCTTCTCTTTTTTCCTACGTGCATACTCTTCCACCTTCTTTTTATTCCAAGTGTCGAACTCTGGGCACCTATGAGTCATATGATTGAGACTCCCACAACTTAAACACGGATCGCCAAACTCCAACCCATGGTGATATTTATTTCCTTGAGTCACTACTAAGCCTGCAAAAAAAAAATGACATGCGCAAACAAACTCGAAACCCACGGTAAAAACGAACAAAAGATATAATAAAGAAAAATAACAAATAACAAAAAGAAAAAGTTTTTTTTTTTTAAACTACACTAACAAAAATAAAAATTGCAAAACAAAAAGAAAATATTTATGAGTTTTTTTTTTTTAATTTAATTTTTTTTTTGAGTTTTAAGAAAAACAAAGAAAACAAGAAATTAACTAAAAAAAACTAAAATCACTAACAAGCGCACATACTCCCCGGCAACGGCGCCAATTTGATAACGGTTTGTCAGGCCGTTTCAAATCCCCAACCTAATTTGATTTTGTAGTAGTGGAAGTTAGGGTATCGAACCTAGGGAATATGTGGAAATTGATTAATTGACTAACTAAGTTAACTAAAATTACTGATTACCTAAAATTAACTAAAATTGCCACTTGGCTGTTTTGAATGGTTGGGTTGAATTAACTAACAAATTAACTAACTTTAACTAGAAAATTGATTAAATTATCAAATGAAACAAATCTAACAACTTTTGGATCCTGGTTGGCTACCGATCTAGACAAACCTAATTACTAACTAGTGACACATAGACATGCCCCCCAATTGCTTCCTTGACCTAATAACTTAAGTTCCTAATGGGCTGATTAGTCCTGCCGCAAGAAAGTGCTAGATCAATAAACAGTGGACCACTAAAACCCTAGGTTACTAGTTAGATTAAACAGTTTAGCATGCGGGTGTTCAACGGTAGCAAGTATTCCGGAACAACTAGTTAAGTAATCGATTAGGAATAGAACGATTTTACCAACCAATCACCAAAAGCAGTTAGAGGTGATTAGCCGGACATGGCTAATAATGAAAACATGATTATAATGAAAGATTGCATAAAAATAATGTACCGAATGATTGCAAGACTTCAAGATCCTCAACAATGGTGGAAAAGTCGAAAATCCTCAAGCTCTGGTCACACAATAATGAGATAGATAAGTCTAATAACTTTACAAACAAGTTTAAATACTAAACCCTAGAAAAATCTTCTGACGACCAATTCGGGGCGTACCGCCCCAAAATGTGGGATTCTGGGCGTACCGCCCGGATGGTAAAACTCAGCCGCTTCTCTAAACTTTAGGGCGTACCGCCCTGAACTCTGCATCCCTGGGCGTACCGCCCAGGTCTTCATTTCAGGAACTTTTCTTTATTTTCTTCTAAGTCTTCACTTGTTCCCGCTCAATTCTCGAACCTTGTACCAATCAGCTTCAGGCCTCTTCATAAAACTCCACTTTTATCCCATTAAGCTTACGGTACCTCAAAACACAAAACTAATGAAAATGCAACGTAATCCAATCATTATTATAAATAAATAAGACAAATTAAGCACAATAATGACGACAAATTGGACTAACATCATGATACTTCGGACCTAAGGCAATTACAACATAATTAGCAAGTGAAGGGAGGGAGTAGATCCTCCGGCTCAGACCAGGGTTACCGCCTTCATCATAGACATCAGAAGTCTTCCCTCGTGCAAATAAGTGTGAACGTACATGCTAGGAAGAAAGGAAGACTAAAATTAGGTATGTAGGTATGTGTTTGTATACGATCGAAGCAAATATGTCGGGCGGACTTAGTGATCCCCACCTTAGGTAGTTGAGGGGTACTTATACTTAAGCTTTTGTCTTAAGCGTCCTAATGCATTACCCAATTTGGCGATGAGTAGGCACCTAGGCCGGACAACGTATGAACCTATATCTAGTAATAACGGTTAATGACTAACATTACATGTGTGTCTGGTCTGGAAAGATTTATTCCATACCAATTGAGCTTAATTTGTTGTCCGGACCGAAATCGTCTGTTGTCCGGACCGGACTCGTCTATTGTCTGGACCGGACTCGTCTGTTATCCGAACCATGCTTTGTGTAGAATCATTTGTTTTGGTTCGACCATGTGACCCTGATGTTGACCGGACCGACCCATCCCTTGTGAGGCTGGCCCGGTGGCGTGTTATACAAGTGTTGTTATTTTGAGTTGATCAGATGTGTTTTTGGATTGTTTGGCCTTTATATGAAGGCTATCTGATACGGACATACGTCATCAGTCCCCTAGTCCGAAGCGCTATGGTTCGGACATGGAGGTTCAGACTCTTTTCTTCTTGGGTCGTCAGTTGGCCCTCCGTCTATGGGCTCTAGACAACTGTCTTGGTGACATTTCGTATTGTGACTTATTGATGGGACAGTTCCTGGGGCGGTTTAGGAAACCTAATTGTCACCACTTGTTATCCTCTCTCGCTCTCTCTCTCTCTCTCTCTCTCTATATATATATATATATATATATATATATATATGCCCCTTTTCACTTCAGATGGGTTTACGCTTACAACTATCTTTATGCATTTGCTTCATGCATTATTCCAAACCAAATTTCCTACGGTGAGTCCTTCATACTTTTCTGAGGGGTTTACGCTTACAACTATCTTTCCTACAGTCTGTTCGAAGCGCTATGGTCCGGACAGGGAGGTTCAGACTCTTTTCTTCTTGGGTCATCAGTTGGCCCTCCGTCTATGGGCTCTGGACAATTGTCTTGGTGACATGTCGTATTATGACTTATTTATGGGAAGGTTCCCGTGGCAGTTCAGGAAGCCTAACCGTCACCAGTTATTATACATATATATGCCACTTTTCTGCTTCGGAGGGGTTTATGCTTACAACTATCTTTCTGCATTTCCTTCCTGTGTTATTCCGAACCAAATTTCCTTCAGTGCGTCCTACATCCCATTCCGATTTTACCTTTGTTGCATTATGGCCGATGGTTGTAAGAAAGATACGGGTATCCAATATAATGTGCTGACCTCGACTAAGCTAGCCGAAGAGGTCAATTGGTATGGTATATCTAACCTTCTTCATCCCTAATTGCCGGAGAATAACCATTTGATCACTAATTATCCGAAGGGAAATATTGGTGAATGGTTTCACCATTTTTCATACTGCAGTTGCGAATCCCTTTTACCAAGTTTTTCTTGACCGTCCTTCAGGCCCTTAGGGTAGATATACGCTAACTGTCTTCCTTGGTCGTAGCGAGGATAATTGTCTGGAATAATGGTATATGAATTGGTTGGGTTGGTTGCTTTCATTCAGTGTTGCAGGTGTGTAGCCACTAGTTCTGATGATCAGTGGTGTGTCACGACTTGACATATAGGCTGGTCGTGTGTTGCCACCCAAGCCGAACATTGGTACGTCGCAATAAAGTTGCTTCCATTGTTGCATTGCCCAAAAGGGAAATACACGGGCAGAAGTTGAGATGAAGTAGCAGTGAAGTTCATCAGAGGTGTCCGGAATGTCCCTTCCGGCTGGTTTTATGTGATGGTCGAACCAGGATTCATTCCTCGTTCCGATCCAGAGGCTTGGGATCTTATTGGTTTGGACATCTGAACCGTGATCACTATACTTAGGGTTTAGACTCCCCTTTGAAGTGTTGTTGTGTGGCTGAAGTTCAAATGCGGTGGTGAGTTCGTTCTAACTGGATCAACATCTTCATATTCGTCTTCTCCCCCTATGTTCGAGAATTAGAGTTGTAGTTGTACACCCTTAAGTTTATATTCTCGGACATGGTTCCTCGTCATCTCTTAGACTTGTGTGAAATTATTCTAGATCAACTCTGGCGTGATGCCGCTTGGTTTTGATGCTACTGCGTCTGATCTAATAAACCAGTGTTCAGCAGCGGAGTTGTTGGAGTATTTCTACATCCTCAAGAATTCATTGTCTTTTGGTAGTGATTTTGTATTGCTGTGTGAGCACGGATCGCACCAATGTAGATCGGGATATACCAGCCAGTTAGAGTGGATGTGCCAAGGATGGACCAACTGGTATACGGTTCGACTACAGATCGTTGGGAGTTCTCCCTCAGATGTCTTCACTTGTGCTTCAGAACTAAGGCATTTACAACGTGATTGGCAAAAGAAGGGAGAGAGGAGATCCTCCGGCTCAAACCCGGGTTACCGGCTTCATCACAGCCATCACAAGCCTTCCCTCGTGCATATTAGTGTGAAAATACATGCACGGAAGAAATGAAGACTAAGCTTGGGTATGTAAGTAAGTGTTTGTATACGACTGAAGCAAAGATGTCAGACGAACTTAATGATCCGGTAATTAGGTAGTTGTAGGGTATTTATAATACTTAACCTTTTGTCTTGAGCGTCATTAAAGCATTACCCGATTTGGCGATGAGTAGGCACCTAGGCTAGACAACATAGATACCTATATCAAGTAATGGCCGTTAATGATTGGCATTAAATGTGTGTCTAGTCCGAAATGAGTTTTTCCGAGCCAGTTGAGCTTAGTCTGAACCATGCTTCGTGTAGTATTTGTTTTGGTTCGGCCATTTGACCCTAATGTTGACCGAACTGAACCTTGTGAGGCTGGTTATACAAGTGTTTTTGTTCCGAGTTGATCAGATGCGTGTTTGGATCGTTTAGCCTTTGTATGAAGGGCTATCTGATCCAAACATAAGTCATTACCGTTTTTTAAAGGAATAAAAATCTAATATGCATATTTTCTATTTTTGAGAGTTAGAGTCCTACATTATGAATGTTCGATAAATTCAATTATTAAAAGTAGATTATGTTACCGTGTTTTGAATAGCCCACTCCTTGGCCCAAAGAGGAACCCAACCCAAACACAAAGAAATCCAATAACCCAAGTATAAAGACAAGCATTGAACGAGCTTGGGTAGAGCAACTTCCATTGTGGTGTAGTGGTAAGAAGCCTATGTTCTCTACTTGAGACACAGGTTCGATTCTTACGGACAACACTTTGGAAGGGGCATTGGCGATGAGGGGAGACTTGGGGCTGTAAGGTCACAAGTTCGATCCCTGAGCTCCCAGGTTTTACCACCCGGCCGCTCGCGGAGGTGGATTTTTCCTGGAATGAGCTCAACTGGTGTAAATAGTCCCCGGGTTTTCCGGGGCATTCGTTGGCCGTTCAAAAAAAAAACGAGCTTGGGTAGAGAAAATTGATATTTGATTGTGCTTCTTCTTGCCCATCCCCATCTCTGTTTCTGATTTCCTCATCCCCATTCGGTTTGGTTACTCATCACTTGTAGTTCAAGTTGTGAAACATTATCAAATCTCGTGGGTTACATAAATTTAGTCAACATCACTACTATGTCAAAATTGGTTCATTACATACCGCTTCTTAAATAAAATAGTAACATCCATATGATCTTGGAAAATTGGATTTAAATAATCCCAAGTTCTGAGGGTTGGCCGACAATAATCTCACTTTTAATAATAACTCCCAATGGTCCCAACTTTCAACTTATTTATTTTTAATGGTCCTGCCGTTAGAAAACTTAACACCGTTAAGTTTATTGCCGAGGTGGCACATGAGTTGGATATTTATTTATCTTTTTATTTTTTAATATTTGCCACATCATATTAACCTAGCCAAACACTCCCCTTATTAACCAAGCCAAACACTTTCTTCTTTTCTTTGTCTTTTGTCTTTGTGTGTTGAGAGAAACAGCAGCAACAGAAAACCGGTGGCCGTTGAAAATCGTGTTTTATTCTTTAAACTCATTGATGAAAATCATTGGGTTGATAATTGTTTCTTGTGCCTAAGATATTTTTATGTAAATTTATTTCTTGAAATTGAAATTCAAGCCGGAAGCTTCAACTTTCAACGGCATTACCGTCGTCATCATCATCGTTGTAACGTATCTTCGGCGGCGACCTCGATCTAACGATTGTTTCCCTACACGGCGACCTCGATCTAACGATTGCCGGAGCTCGATGTTTGCCGAATATGGATTTGTTAGTGACCGGGACTTGACGGTGAGCGTCGGAGGAGCCACCGTCACGCGGTAACGCCCTGTGAGTTGATCGACGACTGATTCCCTATAATTTGTTCCCTACAAAGGTCTCTGATTTCTCGTGCCAGATGGTCGCTGGATAGTCGCCGGATAGTCGTCGGATAGTCGTCGGATGGTCGCCGGATAGTCACCGGTTTTCTGTTACATCTGTTTTCCTTCGACACTTACAAAACAAAGAAAAGAAGGGGAGTGTTTGGTTTCTCTCAACACACACAAAGACAAAAAAAGAAGGGTGGTGTTTGGCTGACTTAATATGGCTTAATATGATGTGGCAAGAATTAAAAAAATAAAAAGATAAATAAATATCCAACTCAGGTGCCACCTCAGCAACAAACTTAACGGTGTTAAGTTTTTTAACGGCAGGACCATTAAAAATAAATAGGTTGAAAGTTGGGACTATGGGAAGTTATTATTAAAAGTGGGATTATTGCCGGCCAAATCTCAAAACTTAGGATTATTTAAATCCAATTTTCCTATGATCTTTTCTAACAAATGTTGTGAAATACTCGTGGAATTCTAAGGGTGTGTTTGGTTGTGGAAAACGTTTTTCAGTTTTTCATTTTCAGTTTTTTAGAAAATGAAATGGGTTTTCCATCTCTAAAAAACACATGAAAATTTTTGAAAACGCGTTATAAACCAAAAGATGGGTTTTCCATTTTCCAAAATAGAAAACTAGAAAACGAAAACGGAAAATGGAAAGCAAAAAAAAGTGTTTCCCAATTTTAGTTTAAAAGTTGGAAAACACTGTTTTCTGTTTTCCTGGAAAACTACAATTTGAACGCGTTTTATGTTTCCATGTTTTCTTAGAAAACAGAAATGGAAAACATGGTGTGTTTTCCACAACCAAACGCACCCCAAGAAACCCGTATTAATATTTCTGATCCTAAACACCAAGCGGTGCTTGTTTTTTAAGAGCAAAATCAATTGACTTTTAACTTGTATATAAGAGATGATCTTTTGTTTGACAAGAAATAAATTTTGCTTTGTAAAACAATAAATTCTTTTACCACCTCGGTTCCTTCTTTCCTTAGTTTTTATAACCTCAACTTTAAATCACCGTTCACAACTTTATAAATATAATACTATATAAAAGGAAAAGTTTTATGATGAAAGGAAAATCACTATACAAATTACAAAAGAAATCAAAATTACAAAGAATGGGTATAAGCAGAATCTCAAGACCCATGTTTGAAATAGTTCTCTGAAAATAAATTTTAGATTTTCTAAAAGAATTCGTTTGTTTTCGGGAATACAACAACTTAAACACATTGTATTAACAAAGTTAACCTTTTTAGCATGAAAGGGCACCAAAAAGTTCCTAGAATTTAGATGAAGAATGGATATTTCAAGAGTGCTAAGGCTATCTAAAGGGTGGTTTTCAATTAATCGTTTCAAGGTGTTTTAGTGGCTTAGTAGACTTGTTTATACAAATGGTATTCAATAACCTTCATTTAGTTTTGTTTTTTGTAAAACTTTTGGGGCTTCAGCATTGGGCTTAGTTTAAGTTCACATAAATAAATCTATCACATTTTTAAGGCATTCTGCCTTTTGATAAGGCCGATTGGTTTGGGGCCTTGGGCTGTTTTTTCTTTTATTATCGTTTTAAATAAAACTATATTGTACTATGCGTTGCCACTTGCCAGAGATAAAATGTGCATACAAAATAGTATGTTATATTGCGCAACGTAAAGAAATAAGAAAATATAAATAAAAAAGTAACATAACAACATTAAAATTAGAAGTCTGATTAACTATAACACTAAAACAATTAAATATCTAAAGGCAACAATGCAAAACTAAAATTAAACCAATAAAACGCTTAAAAATAATGAAAAAAAATACTAATAAGAGTGTTGGTGAGGGGATACGCAGACAAACAAAACAGTTGCATTGCTATAATGCTACGTAAAAAAATCAAAAAAAAAAGAAGTTGTGTAACAACCAAAATGCTTAAACTATTGAGTTTACGACGTAAAAGCTATATTACACGACTGTACCTATTACACCACCAACTTGTGTGCTAAATTGTTGAGATTGAAAATAAAAAGATTAAAAAAATCTACGTGACACAACTGTATCTATTATACGACCAAATCCTTTGCTAAACTCGTTACGCTCGAATAAAAAATTCAAACAAAAAAATAATAAAGACAAAAGAAAAAACAAAAAAAGTTACAAAATCACTAAAACACAAATTGTGCTTTGTATATATAGGTAATATTCTATTTTTTAAGGTAACTTATTTCCTTTAAGAATTCATATTAGGTATATCATATATGGCTCTTCGTTTTTATTCAAACCTGATCAATCCAACCGATATCCGAATCTGAAACACGTAGATTGGGATAAATGTTCGGTCTTAGGGTGTGGATTCTAACATTTGCATGAACCCAAATAATACAAGATAGATTCTTTTATGATAAAATCACGAATTATGCCATGGTGTTGGCGAGTTGATCTATATG
>JBCNJP010000006.1:66890921-66920092 GCA_039602395.1 Deinandra increscens subsp. villosa
AATACCGTCTCATGCTCCCCTTATTTCCTATTGATGGAATATGCCATGTTTATATCATTTGCATTCGATACATTTGGCTTTCTCGCACCCAAGGTTGTGGAGTTACTTGGCAGAGTCCAACGTGTCATGCATAGTAATGTTATGACACAAAGATCCATGAATGTACTTTTTAAACGACTTAATTTCACTATACAAAAAGATTTGGCGGCACAACTTTTTACCCATTTATCTTCACTTTCCTTGTGAATAGTTGATTTTTAAGTTTGATATAAAACCAAGACTTTAGGGTGGAATTTAGCACACACTAAAAATAATAAAAAGAAAAAAAAACAATTTTAAATTGGTTGAGATCGAGCAGCTTTCTTAGTTTTCTCAAAAGATCGATAAACTATAAGACAACATGATTGTATTTTTTGTTTTAAGACAAAAATATCATTACTTATTTTTTAATTGTGTCACATGTTAAAATTATAAAAGTTTCTAACTTTTCTTAGGCAAAATCAATTTCTTACTTGATACAATCTCTTTCTTTTTATATATTTCAGTAGTGCTATTCAAGAAAAACATTGCTAATGACTTTTGAGATTTTTAACTTAATGTCATTCATTTTTAGCAAGTTTTAGTTGGATTTTCCAAGTTTAATATGATGTCATCGAATGGTTATTTTATGAGTGCAACCACCCATCTCGAGAACGAACAACCATTAGGACTTGTCCTGGTGGTTACCCCTTCGGCTCTTAGGGCTTTAGTCACTATGTGATCCGGGTTCTAATCTAAGGGGAGACAGTTTTATCCCATGTTATCCCAAGATGGAGTTTCTGCCAGGAGAAAGCTTCAGGAGGGGGTGTCTTGGTTCTCACGGAGATCCGAGTAATTGAGCTTGAACATAGCCCCGCAAGGATAGGTTTACACGTGAGACAAGGTCGCCTGATCGATGCCGTTCCAAAAAAAAAGTCTCGAGAACGAACATACATCATCTAAATAAATAGCGTTTAATTGAGATTATATATAATTACCCAAGGTGTAATTAATAATTTAACGGTTCAAGCTACATGCAAGTTGTTAGGGTTTAGAGAAAGAGAGAGATAACATAGACAAAAAATATACCTCCTATGCATGTACTATAGATTTTGAATTAGGGTTTGCCTCACCTGTGGTGACATGAGCTCGTGGAAGACGTTAAAACTTTCCTTATTCAAAAGACAGATTGATTGGTCAAGGATCCTACAAAATCCTATAGGTTGTACGTTAAGCGATATCCTTACCTAAACTGAATTAATTCAATGGACCTTACGGGCATGGGCTTAACCTGTTGGGCAGACTGCGTGTGTGCATGATCCGACTCTCGTAAGACGCAAAGAATAGATTCAATATTTATCCTCTTCATGGTCATCTCGAATTAGATCATAACAGACACATGCACCCTCATAAGACTCTGAATTCGTTTTCGTTTTGAGGAATTAAACACATAATTTGATGTACCTTTGATTACCAATAAACTAATAAAAGAAGGCCAAATTAAGATAAACTCTCATTGCCCAAGAAGAAAAGTGAGACAAGGAAGCATCATAGGCTTCTTTTGATGAAAGAGGTGTGAAAAAGAGTGGCATTGATTGACAAGAACTGGCATGGCATGTTTGTCTGCTGTAGTGTGTGGTCAATATAGAAATCCAATATAGATATTGCAAAGGCTCTTTAAGTAAGGGGACATTTTGTATATCAAAAGGGTAATGAAGTCATGTTGCTGACCCCTAAAGGTTCAGGACAAACTCATATTTAATTGCAACAGTTTCTCACTATAGATCCATCTTCTAATTATTTGTCTTGTCAATAAAGAGGGACAAAAAATATATATATCTTCAAGGGAATGAAAATCCAAATTTTTGTGTTGACGGTTTTGTTCCCTCGTTCCAAATTGAAGTTTTAATTTAACTGAAACCCCCAACACATTTTGTTTTAATCAATTAATATTCATGTATTCAATATGTATATTAAAACTATAGGTTTCTATAAAGTAGTTTTTTTTATATTGTTATTTTCTTTTTTTATTATGTTATGTGCAATAGACGTGATGTCCTGAAGATAGCGTTTTCATAATGTTTCGGGGGCGCTATGGGGCTTAAAACCCTCAACGGCATGATCTGCATAGCGTTTCACACAATCTAAATTTTGATTGGTTAACATATTTGATAGAAGATTTAAAAATAAAAATAATGAAGCTCATTTGTTGAATGGATTGTCACCGGATGGATAATGCCCTTGAAGGGGCTCCATGACTATACATAATCTTAAATAAGTTACCTCTTTTACCATTATCAAAAATGCTTCTGGCTTGATTGGTAGTCGTTGAATTATATTATCCTAGCTCGTAATGATTGAATATTACAAACAAACAATCTAATTATTGGAATATATTATTATTAGTTATTATTGTTAGAATTGAGCCCATAAGGCTATTTAAGATCTTAGGGTTATTTATGTTCTCTATACAATGTAATCTGACTTATTAATAATATCAATTTAGTTATTCTATTATTCTTACATGGTATCATCTTTCGATCATGGTCCCCGGCCTTTGCCATCTTTCTTTATTAGATCTACGGATCTCATCTTTCGATCTACGGATCTAAGATACTGTTGCCTAACAGCTCGACACACCGTCGCACAACCACGGTCACCGGTTGTCGAGATGCTTCTTTTCTAAGAAGCTTTTCTTCACTCTTCTACCTCATAAATTGCCGACTACGATGGAACCGATGCTTGATTGGGATCTAGCCACGTAACCATGTTTATTATTCTAGAAACCAAGACCGAAAACCAAGTGAAGTGGTGAAAGGAACTAAAGCCGAGTAAACTGACAATACTTTCAGAGATACAATTGTTCTGAGCCGCTTGCAAAAAGATTGGAATTCCGAGTCATGGATCGATATTGAAATTAGTTTACCTTTGCTTTTACACCTCACGTCATCAAGTGTCTACACATAAACAAAGAAGGCGGGTTCAAATCTCACGACACACCTTCCTTTTCTGTTTACCGCTCTTTTCTATTAATTGTCACATGAGTCATCTTTTTATTTTTTCTTTAAATTGATTGTTAACTACTTCATTTTTATAATTATATCTGACAATATTTTACCCTTAAAATAAATATAATGTTTTATATAAAATCCCAAATATAAGTTATAACTTGTTTATTTTATCTCCAATTAGGTATAAATTTTATTACAAACTTAGCCGGTTTACGTTTCAATCATAAATTTATTGAATAAGATATATCTTAATTTTTGTTAAATATGCTTTTATGTTTTCTTAACCCTCATTTTACAAAACGTAGCTTCTCCTTAATTTTCAAATATACCCTTACGCCATGCATCTTTTTTACCAATTAACTTCTAGATCGATATTAATAATCAAGTCAACACTACTCCATACTTTTCTTGTTAACGCATTTAAACACATCAATATTATCGATACATGTATAGTGAAAAATTCATTGTAGACACTCCCATATATAGTGAAAAGTTCATTGTAGACACTCCCATAATTAAGTGTAGACAAGTAGACATCTTTTTTACCATTAGATCTCTTGATCTAGTGGTTGTGATTAGGTTCTTTTTTTACTTTTTTACACTTTTCATACCATTTCGCATGTGAAAAAAACAATTTCTTTCTTTTTTTATTTTTTTATTATTTTTTAATCCAAATAATTTCGCATGTGAAAAAAAAAATTTGTAAACACTTTCGCATGTGAAATAGCTCTTTTTCACATGTGAAATTATTTGAAAAGTGTGAAAAAATAAAAAAAAGATTAATCACAACCATTAGATCAAGAGATCTAATGGTGAAAAAAAGTGTCTACCTGTCTACACTTATGGGGGCGTCTATAATGAACCTCACCCTACATATATATATCATATATATGTATATATATATATTATCGATACATTGTAATCTCTTTGGTAGATTCACTCCTTGGTACGTAGCATTTCAAAAGTTTGAAGGCTAACGACTATAGAAGTGTGAAAGACAGTTAGAAACCCTAATAAATAGCAACCAGAGATGTGGGTCCCCCATCTCATCGCTATATATACGATATCTCAGATAACGCATATCTTACACACATTCACAATCTCTCTTGCATTAGTTGTGATCCTAGCTAGAAAGAGAGAGAGAGAAAGAACAAATTAATTAATTTGTGGACCAGCTGAAATTTGCATCTTTACAAAGTATGAAGCTGATTAATTATCTGATGGCCCTTTTGGTTTTGTCAAGTTTCCTACCCTATATAGCTCAAGGTACATATTTTTGTCAATCTTTTTAACTTTCAAAATATTATAAGATCAGATTTCTATGTAAATTTAATGGAAGTTGATTCCCATTTCTTAAGTAATGCAAATAAGTTGTGCTTTTCTGCTGATTTTATGAAGGAATAAGGCTGGGAAAAGTTGCTTTATCAGCTAGCAACAATAATCAAGACATCCTCAAGGTAGGTATATAAGTATTCAAAAATTTATGTAGAAATTAAACCAACATTTCTTGCAATTTTGTATATATAAATCGTCTAATGGTAAATTTTGGTTATGAATTTGCTGCATGTAGATTTCATCATCAGTCGTAAAAGAAAGTGTTCAACATGATCAATTGCTAGCAAAGACTGATATATTTTCATCAGGTACCACAATTAATATTAATATATAAATAATACAAACAGATTATCTTAATTAGAGTACCTAGCTTAGGTTCATAAAGGACACCATTTTGGAACCCTCCACCTTCTTAAGTAAAACATTGGTTTCAAAATTGTTTAAGATGCATTATTAAAAACTATAATTTACTATCTTTTTATATATCACTTTTTCAGCCAGCACTTTTGGTCATGAGAAAAACATCGTCCCTAATCAGATTTTGCAATAGAAAACCAGATTTTATGCAATAGAACAGAAGTAACCAGAAGCGCGAAACTAGAAAATTTATTAAGAGATCGATACTACACATATAAAAAAAATTAAGGGGTAACACACGTAAAAAAAAATCCAACATTTTACCAACTACACGTACGATTAATGGTCATGGCATGGATTTGGCGATAGTTATAGCGAAGGCTTCTTTGAAAAGATAGCGACAGAATTGGAGACGGTTTGGATCTATATTGCGATGTATATTTTACCATGATTTTTCAGTGGCCAACACTAACTTTTATTAAGGGAGCTGTTGTCTTCCCAACTAATAAATAAATCTAATCCGACTACTACAAAAACTGGCTTTCTTGACGTGCATTGCGCGTCAAGAAAGGGCCTTCTTGACACGCAAATGCGCGTCAAGGATGCGGGAGTCAAGAAGCTTCTTGACGCGCAAAATGCGTGTCAAGAAGCTCTTGACGCGCGAACGATGACGCGCATTTTATGACGCGCAATGCGTGTCAAGAAAGGGTCTTCTTGACACGCAAATGCGCGTCAAGGAAGCCGGGGTCAAGAAGCTTCTTGACGCGCGAACAATGACGCGTATTTTTGCGCGTCAAGAATGTTTTTAAAAAATTAAAAAAAAATTAATTTGTTTGTAAATCACTAATTTCCACATTAAATGGCAATTAACCTCAATACAAAATACAATACACTTACAACAAAATAATGCACTTCATATATATAGTAAAAATTACAAAGTTAACATAAATTTACAAATTGGATGTGCAATCTATGGCTCTTGAAATCTGCAACCCGTGCTCAGTCCTACTATGCAAGAAAATACAACTTGAGAAAATTTGAATGTGCAATCTAAACTTGAGAAAACAAGTGCAGTTAGTCGAAAAACAAGTGACTGGAGATGTACGTGGTATTGATAACATTTCAATTTCATGAAATGTGTGCATTAAAAGCTAAAACATTTGCAATACCTGCATTAATATTTGATTTGATCTGTGGCTGTGACCAGGCTTGAATGGCTGAAATGCATAAACAAAGAAACAATCACCAAACTGTTAGCTTCTAATCTAATCTTTGATAATATATATATCACTTGCAAATACCGCGCAGAAAATAAAATCCAATATAATGTCAAAGAAAACAAAAAAAATATGGGTGGTACCTTTTAGGAGTGAACCAAAAAGGAGTGGGTTCAGGAGGCATGTCGTGTGGTTTCTCAACAGCAACAGCAGGGGCAGGGGCAATTTTTGCTTCTTGATCTTCAACCGCCGCTCCGTGAACAGTAACAGGTCCTGTTTTTGGTTCTGCTACAGCAACATGCCATATCTGTATGCTGAATTTCAGAAATTATATTAAATCTAACAAATCTGTATGCTGAATTTCAGAATTCATATTAAATCTAACAAAGAGGCTATTGACTTGTACCTGATTTTTCATAGATATGGATGTGCATATCAAACTCTCCACTCCTGATTTTTCATAGATATGGCTGTGCATTTCAGAAATCATCCTATAAGCATGTCGATTTAAAAGTTTGAACAAAGCATGTAACCATCAACAGATTACTAACCACATTGCATGTATATATTCCTGCGTCTTGTAGCTTCTTACATAGATCTGTTCAGCCCTATAACAGATATCATGGCTTGCAGGTTTGATAACAGATAAAGTTTAGATGAAACCAATTTCTTATACTCATTTAAGTTTATGGTTTGCTGTGTTTGAACCCACCCTATAACAGATAATGATTATCACCATATAAAGGGTCATATAACCAGGTACAATAATCCACGAACACTATCAACAGCTACCTTCTTCACCTGATGAATCATATCACAAGTATATAAACTAAAAATCATTTAAACCAGTTTGACCCGTTACCATTTCAACTATTGTTTTTTTTTTCTGTTTTACACATTTTAACTTTTATAGACCAAGCATCAATCAAATAAACTCATTTGTTAATAAATAGGATGGAATTACCTTTATCCTTGCCTTGCTTATTGGATTCTACTACCTTAGATTTCCATTCTTCATACTTTTCATTCTCTTCACGCTTACGTTTCTTGTAGGCTGAAAGCTGCAACAAGTTACAAAAAAATTATATATGTATTAGTTTCAACATTTTGGCATGACTTCTAAATGATACTAAGAGCTTTCATGTGTTTCCCAGAAACAAGAAACAAATGATCCATCATGAATAGATATTATAGTGTAATATAGTTACAGTTGTGTCACCAAAACAGAATTTAAAAGTTAGAGATTGCAAAATTAACCCCAGTAAAGTAGCAGGCATCATGATTATTATATTGTGTTATAAAGCCATGTGTAATGCTTCTATCGCATGGTGTGGGGAAGATGAGGTGTGCAGCGGGGGTGTGCGAGAGCACTGCCCCCTTTCTGCGGTTCCAGTGATTTTGGGCAGTGTATCCCCTCTCCTGCAGAATTCTTCTCTCTCCCTCTCTCCTTTCTTATCTCTATCTCTCTCTATTTATTATTAATTAATTATTATATAAGAAGTGGAGGATAGTGAGTCGTGACTATTAAGTAGGTGAAAGATGTGATGTTGACTGTTGAGCTAAGGTGGCAAGTGGCAACAAAAAGGTGCGATCGAAAAGTTGGATAGTAACCTTTACTTTTTTAAAGGCATGCTCATTTTAATAAGATAGTGTTAACAATACTCACTTGGGTCCATGGATTAGAATGGCAAGGTCCTTGGTCATTTTTCCCGACTCAACTGTCTCAACACATGCAGTCTCTAGCTTTTGAACAAAATCCGCCAATCTCTCGTTATTATCCAACTTGGCCCTGAACAATAAAAATGTAGTATAAACAAAAGGGAAAAATCAATAACAATAGAAATAACACTTATGATGTAGAAAAAAAATCTTGACTAAAACATAATGACTAATTAGGAGGTTAAAGGAAAAACAGACCGATGTTCAAGTCCTCTAGTCCATGCAAAGATTGAAGCAATACTGTTCGTGCTAGTTTCATTTCCCTTTTGGTGTTGCCGAAAATGACGGGTTACAGTCCCATGGGTTGCCTCTGCTTCCAATGTTTTCCCATCAGATGATAGCTGCAAACCATATGTCGTATAAAATTAACATGAATTCCTAAAACCAGGTAACTTCCTCAGGTAAGGAAAAAGATACATGTCTTACTGACCAAAACTGAAGTCATAAGGCCCAGAGACCCAAATCCTGCAAATAAAATAGTCAAAACGGTGAGTTGTATCATTCACTTGCAAAGAGTACCAACAATGAGTTAACAGCGGATTAGAATTTAATAGGCTAGCTAATCATCCAGTTCATATGTAGGTAATAGAGATTGTATCTGAGTAGAGATGCCTATTTCGACCCATTATAGGATTATGCTCCATCTCTAATAGATCAAATTGGTTAAGCTAAAGAATTAACCTAAAAAGAGAAGGTTAAACATGTTGAAAGTCATCCGAAGAGTATTCAAATGAATAAAATGATAAATCCTCCTACATCACTATATAAAATAAAAAAGTTAAATAGTTTTGTAATAATTAACAAAATAATTAAAGAAGTGTTTGAGGGTCGACCTCACCGGCCTTTTTTTGGACGATTACCCAGCCCGCCAATTTCACAGCCTCTACATTTGAGAATAAATGATTATTGTTCTGATTCATGATCTATTATTTTTTTGTCTTTTGATCATACAAATATAGCCCGACATTGGAATGCAGCATAACCTTGGACAAGTAAATCACTCTGTACATCCCCATCATAGTTTTTGCATGCCCAGACATATTCACCATCACTCTTCAGTGCATAAGCCACCATGTCATCAATCAACCTATGCTCATACCTTTAGTTGAGCAACAGGTCATTCATTAATATTTATCTATATACCATCCAAGAACCACCACCAAAAAAAGAACAAACCCGCTTATAACCAAATAAGGAAATTACCATATTGAATGTTCTTCAAATTTCTCCTTTCAATTCTCCTCATACACCTCCTGAAAGATGTCCTTAAACCTGCAATGATAAACACAAGGTAGAACGTAATGCCACAAACATAAGCAAATCTTAACTAAATTGCTAATCAGAAAGAATGACATTGTTATGGTGTTACCTGCCATCATATTTCTTCAGAATAGTATTCTTGGTGCTCAAATATAGAGGCCATTTCTTCGAAAGTGCCATTGCCATTGACGATTCAGCAAAGGCACGAATGGACTGCCAAAAAGCATAAATTTCTCATGGTAAGATATTAATTAACTTATGTTATAAAAATGTGATAACAAGCAGAATGAACAAGAGCAAACCTCGTCAACATTATACATTGCAAGTGCAATGCCAGGACCTTTAAAGTCATAAACATCAAGCTCCATGGGAGTTTCACCACCCTCCAGAACTGAGCAAACATGAAACATTTACCTTACGGAAATCTATCTTACGCTCTTAGTTACAAATTAATTCGGAATGGAACCAAAAATCATCTTGAGTTTTCCTGGTCCTTTGATAACTGCATCTGTAGCACGATACTGGTCATCAAAGGCATGCCTTCCGATACAGATCGGTTTCTTCCACCCTGTAAATTAACACCAGAGAAAAGAATTAGGTTTCCACCAGTAACCCATGTTTATCAAGCATATGTTGTGAGTAGGAACTAGATACTACCTGGAACTATCCTTGGAACATTCTTGCATAGAATAGGCTCACGAAAAACCGTCCCTGACATCAACATATTTTATTTAATTAGAAAAGTTCACAACTAAAACTTGTACACGAAGAGTGCAAAAACAAAATGAGGATACAAACATATTATATGAAAAGATTAAAGTGATATGTGTGTCAAAGATAAATTTAAAACTCATAAACTTGTATACTGGGAGCGCAAAAACAATATGCAGATACAGACATATTATACGAAAGATCAAACTGAGCAGCCCTACAAGAATTTAGAAGAACTGAAGCAAAAAAAAAAAACATACAAAGCCCATGAACTAAACTTATCTTCCCTAACAACATAAATATTTAAAATCATCCCGTGATTTATGCAGATTGGATGAACATTGTCAATATATCTAGTCTACTAAGAACAAGTATGCATCAATTTGTCCTACTTCATAAGTATTAAAAGGAAAAACTGTAAAATTTAACATGATATCAACTGTGCTAAAATATTTCATGATTGTGTCCAAAAAAATCATATACAAACCATTCAATATATTCCTGATTGTGCCATTAGGACTCCTCCACATGGACTTCAACCCAAACTCCTTGACTCTTGTCTCGTCTGCAAAATTAGAAACAAATTAGGGTTATGGCAGGAGGAGCGTCGCTTTTAGGGCTAAAACGGTGTTAATATGCTGTCCCGTCGACCAGAGAGGATACGCGAGAGAGAAGTGAGGCCGGACTGAGGGTGTACGCGAGAGAGAAGTGAGGCCGGCTAATAATAAATGAGAGAGGAGATAGATGAGGAGGGGCTTGAGATTCGCCGGTGCTTGGTGGTTCGCCGGTCGCCGGTCGCCGGTCGCAGGTCGTGGTTCACAGATGATCGGAGGTGGAGGAAGGTCGTAGGTCGCCGTAGATCGGTGCTTGTGAATTTTGTGACGAGATTGGGAGCGGAGAACACCGGAGTGGATGTGGGAGTGGGAGTGGGAGTGGGAGCGGGAGTGTATTTGGGGAAAATTTAGGGCAAAATATTGGGGGGAAATTTGGAGCCAAAAAATTAAAAGACGACACTTTCTTCTTGACACGCGGTTTTTATATGTCCTCCGTGTTTTTTTTTTTTTGAAATATGACAGAAATTCTTGACACTCAAAAATGCGCGTCATGAATTCTTAAGAATTACCTATAAATGACATTTTATTTTGACACTTCAGTTTTTGCACGTCAAGAATTATCGAGTGTCATCGTTCGCGTGTCAAGGAAGGCAGTTTTTGTAGTAGTGGTCTCTATTGGTCGTCCTATCAAACACGATTGTCTGTTATTTGTGATGTAGAATATGATGTTCTTCGAAGACAAACAGTACTCACTAAAGGTATTAAAGATGTGGTGGGTTAGCTGCGGTACACCCTATATATAAGCATCGGTAATTCCTTTAGGGTGCATTGGGAGTCGGACCAAGAACGGTGTGTGTGTGTGGGTTTATGTCTCTGATCATCGGTTATATCACAGTCTATTCGCCTCAATCACCATTTTAAACCTAACCCTTGCGATCGGGTAAAGATTATGGTGCCGATATTATTGATTTAGTAATCGAGAATATATTTCTATCCTCGGTGAAATCCCTTATGTCGACTCCATGATTGGTTTCAATTGTCAAAACGTGTTGTTTTAGTAAAACTCTTTTCACTACTATTTTCTCTAATATTTATTAGTCTCTTCTAATTTCGGGACGAAATTCCCTAAAGTAGGGGAGACTGTGACATTTGCAAATTATCCGATTGAAAAATCCGACCCGTTTTGAGAATTCACGATTTACCAATTTGCAAATTATTGAGAACCGGGAGAATTTTCGGGTGTTTACACCCTAATTAATGGACCTAAATGATTTATAATCGATTTTCGGAACCGAATACTTAATTACAATGATTTAGACTCAAATTGGATGTCTCGAATTGAAAACAAAGCAATTCCTGATTTCTACGCGATTTCGGTACGCAATTCGTCGTTTACCGGGAATCTCGTATTTTGTCACCATATATCAAATTCAACATTTTTATGAGTCTAATAATCAATTATCATGTCATGAGTCATCACACACCTGATCGAGTCACGAATCGTTGGTGATTTGCCCAAAATCGATACGTACGTCAAAACCGACCAAAAATGCCTATTTTGACCTAATTTGTGCATACGTTTGAGTTACGTGACATATTTATTATCATTGTGAGTGGATTTAATGTTATGAACATGATGGGACCATTAATTGGGTGATTTGGGAGAAAACGGGACTCAAAAACATCGAAAAACGAAGAACCGAGCACGCGAATCGTGAAATCAACATTTATGAACCAGACTGCCATTCCAGGGCGGTACGCCCATAATTATCCCATTCAGGGCGGTACGCCCACGGACCTTTTTGGCAGAAACCCTAAATTTCGGGTATTTAAGCATCATTAACCTCTTTAGCCCCCATTTTCCTCCCCCAAATCACTCCAAAACGACCCTAAACGGCTGGAAACCCTAGAGATCATCTTCCTTGAAGATTTGAGGTCCAAGATCAAGACTTTATTGCTTAGGATCAAGCTAGAATCATCCCTTTCGGTATGTGATCTTCAAACTTTGTTGTTGCAACTTAAATCTTCTCTTCTACCCTCATCAAGATCTGAACTTTATGTGACTTTTGGCATGAATCCATGTTGTATTTGATAGATCTAGGTTTAATATGAGTAAAGGTCTCACCTTTTTGCACGATTTTGCCATTTCACTTGAATCCATGATGAGATCTCTATAGATCTAGGTTTTTCAAGCAAATTGATGTATGGACCTTCATAAAAGTTGTGATTTTGATTATGGATCTGAGATTTGAACTTTATGAATCATAGGTATGATATAGATCTAGGGTGTTATTTGATAAAGATTGGATTTTCGTGTGTCAAAATGACTAGATCTATGGAAAGCATGACATTTAGGGTTAGATCTAGAGATTTTCTCACCAAGATTTCATTTTTACGTTTCAAATGGACTTGAGCTATCTCATGAATGTTGTTTAGGACCAGATCCATGTATTATGATCATCAAGGTTGGGTTTTATGTGTTAAAATAACTAGATCTCAATATGTGTGTCATCTAGGGTTAGAATTGTGTGTCATAAACTTCAAAAATGACATTTTTACCTCTTAACATGTTTAGATCTATAATATTCTTGGCATGTGAAGTTAGATCTGTATGTAAGACTATCAAATCATGAACTATATGTGTTTAAATGTTAAAATCCACCCATGCATGCTTAGAAGGGTTTGTTTTGTGATCGAAAGTTGAGTATCATGCTAGATTTGACTAGATTCATGCAAGATTTGGCTAGGTTCATGCTAGATTCAAATAGACCTATAAAAATCCATGGTAGATTATGTTGACCTGAGCTTGTATGTTAAAATTTGATTTACCTAGATTAATTACCATGAAAGGTGACCATGATGACTTATGTTTGACCATGTTGACTTATGTTTGACCATGATGACTTATGTTTGACCATGACAACCTCTGTTTGACCATGTTGACTTATGTTTGACCATGTTTGACTTTCATATAAATAGTCAAATTAGGACCCTTTGACCTTACCCTTAGTTTAGGATTGGTCCCTTATCGTACGTATCACCTCACCGAACCACCAACGAGTCGTCGACTCGGTTGTGTCGTGAAGTTAATCTATTTAATCATTTAAATTAATTATTGATTTATTCTTCCTTTTATCTCGCTAGTCGTCAAGATTATCATTGAGTCTATCCTTCCTCATTTCGTGGTGTCTTTTCTCTCAAATTGTGTCTCCGTATCAGGTGAGTATTCATAGCCCCTTTTTCCTTTTTAAACTTTGGGGTGCAACATGTGTTATACAAAATCTCTAAAGTCTATATATTCAAACTATTATGCGATATCATGTATGCTATGTGTGAATTCTATTATGTGATACTTGGTTGGATTCTACGTGTGGATATTCGCTAATCGCTAATCGCTAATCGCTAATCGCTTGTGTACCATTAACCATCGAGCCGTGGCAACAATGATAGATCTATTGGTTGACAACCCACTCGGCATGCTTCGCGTGTAGCGTCGGGTGATTGCTCCCTTACTTGTCTAGGGTTGGTGCACATCACTTATGACCTTGTTTACATGATTGAATGAAACTCTAGTCTCATGAATCGCTTATTTTTAAACTATGAAATGCTTACAAACCTATGTTGACTCACCAACTATTCGTAGTTGACCTTTATTTTATACATGTTGCAGGATTTGCTGTTAGATGATGACTTCTTGCTATTGACACTATAGGATCGCATGTGGACCTAGTGTGACCTAATTAATTAAGTTTATTTGATTCATTGTTGTTTATTTTCATCATGTATTGTATTGATTACTTATGTTTAATGAAATGGGTTGATTAAGAATATCGCAACATTTAAATAGTGTTGTGTGCATCTGGACAATCATCGCGCCCCGACGTTTTCCGCCGTTGGTCGGGGTGTGACACTCTTCACCACATCAACACAACCCACACCCTCCACATTCCAAACTCTAAATCAGCCAATCCCATCTCCACAAACATCACCACCTCCAAAAGAACCAAAGCCCACACATCATGAAACAGAACCCACATCCCAGCAACCATCAAATGTTCAACCTATCAAACTAACATTCTCTAGAAGAAAGAAGTCCGTTGTAAGAAGAAAAAGGAAGATTGTGGTGAGTGAATCAGAAGATGAGACTGAACCTTCTGATCCTCCTAACCCACCAGTTAACCCAATCAAGCCTATTGCCACTCATCCTAAAATTATAAGGATTGAGGTGCATAAAAGAGAAGACTTGCACTACTTCAACATGAGCAATGGGGAGGTGATTAAGAAGAAGAATCTGAAGTTGATAGAATGGGATAATATGCATCAGAAAGACATCATGAGCATAGTGGGAACTGGCAACTTTGTTTACAAGTTGTAAGGTTGGTGTAGAGCTCAATTCAAAGCATAAAGAAGATTCAGAGCTCATAACAGTTTTTGGTAGCAACATCTTAGGGGGAGACTGTTGGGAATGTTCAGCTCGGCTGCAATTCTCCAAGTCAGTATTCCGAAGGAAGTTCCTCCAAAACTTCTCTATACTAAGTAGTTCCTCCGGAACTTCTCTTAGCTTACTTCGGAAGATTGACTTTGTGCACAGATTCAAGTTCCAAGACAGAAAGCTGACAGGAGGAGTTTACTTTATCCGTCACGCTTTATACTGTTCACCAGACAAGATCTGCTCAACTATTCATGGTGCCCATACTTGTTGGTACAACCTATGGAGTAGATAACATTAGTTTATTTAGCCTAGTTGGCTAAAAGAAAATAAAAGAATATATTTTATTTCCTCCTTGCACTATATATATTAATTGTATTTCTCATTGTAAATCATCCGTTCATCAGCTGTTACCATTGTAAACACTTGAGAAGTAATAATATTGTAGTGCTTGGAATTTACATCTTGTGTTCATCTACTTTACTTCCTGTTTACTTGTTATCTTTACGGATCAAAACCAACTTTGCATAAACCATAAACAAGTCTGATTCCGCCTTTCTTGTTTGATACAATCAAGTAACTTGATAGGTTAACATGCATTAACCACAATCCGGATATTCAACGATAGTGTGTGAGATGTGATGATGAGGAGGAAAGCAATAGATAGATGTGGAAAACGATATTATCAAGAGATGAATAAACATAACCGAAAGATTACATTACCTACCCCTCTCATACTCTAGGTTCATGAACAAGTGTTCATGAACCCTCACAACTTCAAAGACTCATGACTCTTTCACTCATACATGCATCAAGCACTCCACATGGGACGTGCTTCTATTTATACTAACATATGACCTACCAATGGGAAACAAGTAAATAACACAACTAGTGACCAGTGGCATAAATAATACAACAATAAATAATAAAGCACTAATGCCATGTCTTCGGTTAGTCACGAGTCGTTATGATCTTCACCGTGTTGTGGAACGGTTATTAGTAAGTGGCACGTTGAGTTATTTTCGCTTCCCCTTGGAAAATACAATGATTTATTTGTTTGTAATTCGAACGATCTCATCTAACCAAATCTCGGTGTCGGAAATCCTAACAATCTCCCCCTATTCTGTAGATGGAACAAACAAAGTAAGTAACTCAATGCTTGTGAAAATGGTTTCTTGTACTCTTGCAACTTAACTTCAAAATAATCTTCAAACGGTTTCAAGTCTTTCATTTAACCCCTCTCCTTTGTGAAGCTCCCCCTACGATAAAGAGATTTTCTTCTTCTAGCCTAAAACTGATAAAAAGGCCTTAAGTGCATAGGGTGTTTATCAACTCAACACGAATCACTACTTCAAGGATTCAATCTCCTCAAGTGTGCCAATTCTTTTTGGAGATAAACAAGACAAAGGATCAAGGATAAATTGGAGACCTAATTCCATAATTCAACCATCTTGAAAATACTTGGCAAAAATACCGAACCGGTGTGTTTTACATAGAAAATACCACTTTTCCTTAAACAAGTTCCTAATCCCTTTTTACAACTAGAAACATTGCCTTCAACTTTTACCACAATATGGCTCGAGGACTCTTCAAAGGCATGCACAAAGTCTCATCAAATACTCCCCCCTAGACTTTTACATTCACTAGTAAAGAATCTATAGCATGTTCTTGACTTGCTATGTCTTCTTGTTGTATCAAATTAATAAACCTAACAGTAGCAAATTCACATCACAAATATTGCCTTGCAAATATCAACCAATTTAAAAACTTCTAAAACCCAAACAGTGCCAAAACCCATTCTTCAACAATTCAACCAAAACTTGTACACAAACCCCAAATCATTTTCACTTCATAACACGTTTGCTATAGCGAAGAAAATCTGATACGGAAGTATAGTTTAGATATACCTGAAATGCGAGAAACATCGGGTTCTCGAGATTGCTCAAAACTGTTGGAAATAGAGGAGTTGATATGGATCCTTGCAGCTTTGACGGTTGCTTCGGGTGGATATAACAGAAAATAATCATTCAAACCCGTTTTTCCGGCGAGCTGAAATTCCGGTCAGTGGCGATTCCGGTGACTGAAACTCAACCAAACAGCATCTCCGGTGACCTGGGAATTCGAAGCAAAATTCTGATCGTCAAGGTTAGATGGAATTCGAAGCGTGGACCGGAGTTTAACTAGGAATGGGAAGATCAGATGATGAGGAAATATCCTAACTTGTTTAGACAGCCTGTGCCGATGACCGGGGTTACTCCTTAAATTTCGGGACGAAATTTCTCTAAACGAGGGGATGATGTGATAACCTAAAAACTTAGGTGTGATAACATGAAAACCTAGGTGTGATAACCTGGAAACTTAGATGTGATGAACTGAAAACTTATGTTATAACTTGAAAAACTTTTGTGAGAATCTGAAAACTTTTATCTTTTACTATTGAGTAAACTGATAAACTTTGATCTCTACTGTTGAGTAGAGCGTGAAATATTATTTTACTGTTGAGTAAAATGTTGTAACTTGATTTCTCACTACTTGCAATGGGGTTGCGATCTTAAAACGTGTGGAACTTACACGCTTAGCAAAAGGGTTGCGATCTTAATTTTTGGGACGAAAATTCTTTAACGAGGGAAGGATGTGACATTCTGGCCCTTCGGGTGGGACCCGAGCCTTAGAAACAAATAAAAACTGATAAAATCGCCAAATCGGGAATCGCGTATATAGGCGTAGTATGTCAATTATGGTATTAGAGGAGTCTAGTAGCCTTAAAACAATTCACAAACATCACACACAAGTCGAGTCTCGAAACATTGGTGATAAACTGAAAACTGCTAAATATCATAAATTATGTGCAAACTGATATGTGAATTTAATTGTATGATCGTAAATCATTATGTAGCAAGTTGATATTTGATTTTATTCGTTTTGATGTGATAAAAATGATGGTGAATTGAAAATGGGAGAAAAAGTTGCAAACCGTGACCAAAAACACGAAAAACGAACAAAACGGGTTGCGGTCAACAAAAGTCAACAAGGCTGCCAGACAAGAGGCTCTAGGCGTATCGCCTAGAGCATATGCTCCCTGTAAGCGATACACATAAAACCTGTTTTTCAGCAAAACCCTAATTTCCATATTTAAGCAACATTAGCCACCACCATTTCATTCTCATTAGACGTCATATCAGCCCTATTTACGACTCTTATCATCCTCCCACTCATTTCTCATCAAGATACAAGCTTTCTTTCAAGTTTCAAGCCCCGATTTCATCCTTTCTCATCCTACATCTTTCAGTATGTGTTTTGCCTTGTTTTGCTTGTGTTAAAGATGTCAAGATTCATGCTTTATGTTAGGTTTAGATCTAATCTATGTTGATTTGATGATATATCAAGTGTAGATCTAGTGTTTATTATGATAAAGATTGCATCTTTGTGTAAAAAATGAGGCTTTTGTGCATGATATGATGATACATGCTAGATCTAGGGTTTTTTATGAGCAAACATGCACGCTTGTGAATAAAGCTTGATGATTTGTGTTAGATCTATGTTGTAATGACTTGATAATGATAGATCTAGGGTTGATGTGCAATAACGTTGCTAACTTTACATGAGATCTATGATGGAAATTTGATTTCGGTTGTCATGCATGCTAGATCTTGAATAAAGGCACATGATTTGTGTTAGATTTACTATGAGGTTGATCGATCTAGGTTAATGGATGCATGATGGTGTATAAAGTTGTAAACTTGAGGTTCAAATGCATGTAGATTATTTTATAAAATTTATTTACATGAAAATATGGTGAAAATGACCTATTAGGGCAAGATAGCATTCATGCATGTGGTAAGGAATCTTTGGCATGGCTTGAAATATGCTAAATGATGATCTATGTGATTTTCATGAGGTGATGATGATGTATAATCATGAAATTAGCCTATATGTGGTAAATATATATTTATTGGAAAATAAATAAATTAGAGAAATGCATGAATATGAACATGAGATTACTTGGCTATGTGTTTGCATGTCATAAGTCAAATTGATTATGAGTTATATGAGTGTACAAGTCCTAAGTCTCCTACCTCGGTGGGAATGACAAGACTTTGTGTGATTGCCCTGTCGATCGTACATCGTATACACGGGATAATGTCGTAAGTCATTGTGACGCGTTATGTTTGTCATAGTACAATGTGTTGTATGTGTGATACATGTTAGGTTATGTATAGAAAACCTAAATTCAATCACCAATGTGTATTTGAGTCCACTTGTCTATTATCCGCGTGTTGTCGGGACGATTGGTCAAATTTAGTCAACACTCACACGATTGCGTGTCATAGGTAGAGTCTAGGAGAGATTCACCTACTCTATCCAAGCATTTACAATTTGGAATCATTTGCACCCTAAGGTGAGTTCATATCCCACTTTTTAACTGTTTACACTTTTGAGGGAGAAGACATACGGTAACTGTTTTATAACTTATCTTGATGATTTATACCAACACTTTATAAACCATGGCTGAATCGTTTGCTGAAAGTCCTTCCACAAGGTGAACCATGAATAATTATTAAGGGGGAATTATAAGGTAGATCTACTGGGTCTCACAAACCCTACTCGACCGCCAGGGGTGGGGCGGGTATTATATTGTCTCTAGCTCTGTCATTACTCGCAAACAGTATGACTGGAAGGCAAAGTAGCTATCAGTAATGGTGTCATGAATCCTATGGTGTTATAAAAATCTTATGGGCTAGCTACCCACGAGTATAAATATCAGCTCGCTTTTCCAGGGTGGAGTCCGCAATGATTATTGAAACTTGATGAAAATGCTTCCGCACTGTTTTTAATTAACATATTACCCTGATAAACTGTAATTTTTAGAAAACTTGAACTAGTGTTGAGTCGAGCATATAGATGTTCCAAGTGTCTGACGACTCGGATCCTGGTCATGTCGCGCCATCGGTTCGCGGGTATTACGCGGGCGGTTTCCCGGGGGTGTGACATATTATGACGTGCTCATTTTTATCTACATGCCAATATATTCTTTTTAAAACATAGTCCATTTGAATTTGTTTCGATACGTTTTGATATAAGTTTCACCCAACTCCGTTTTGAGAAAAAAAAATATGACGGTATGTAGATAAAAATGAGCACGTCACAACGTCATAATCATAATTTTATAAAACATTATATTTTAAAAGTTATAAAAGATGAACAAAAGTTAACCAAAACTAGTTAAAAGGATAAAATATTATTAAAACTTAAAATTTTGAAGAAAAAATAAACGTTCGAATCGACCTCATTACATACTCGATTTTTTTTACGTGGTATTTCTTGATTGGTTTACAAAATGTGTAATTGACTTTTTATTTGTGGTCGAAACAATCATCGTTTATGGTCGATTAGAGCTTAAAACAATTAACATCTTGAGGATTGACTTCTCAATAAACAAAATACAGAGGAATAAAATGTTAATATGGACATTCTAAGAATTTTCCATAGAAAATTTATAGTCCCGCCCGTACTTGAGGGGCAACTTATAACATTCTAAGAATTTTCCATAGAAAATTTATAGTCCGGCCCGTACTTGAGGGGCAACTTATAGTGTCGCTATTGGTCCATATTTCTTTTTAAATAGTTTTTTTTCTACCTTTTAATTTTATTTTGTTTTTCATAATTGTACAATGACATTTGTGATGGGTAAAAGATAAGTGATACCCCGTCGACGCTATTGGTCAATGTTTGTTTTTAAATATCCTTTAATTTTCTAATTATTCTAGATTTTTTGTAGTTTTACAATCACATTTTTGTTGATAATTGGTCAAAAGATATCTATTGATAATAACCATGACAGGCTAAAAGTAACTCAACGTTCCCTTTCAAAATAAAGACAATACTTCATGATGGAGACCACCTTCCAGCTGGAATCAAACTTCCACAAAAAAACTGGCATTATTTAAGTTCTTAGACGTACATGTTAATGTTAATTTAGGAAAGAAGAATTAGCAAGAAGATGAAATTCATTTTTGGCTTCCTTCTACTTTATGCATCAATAATGACTCCTTCTCATGTTGCAGACATCATAACCTCCAACCAAATCCTTACATATAACGAAACCATTATTTCACCACTTGAAACCTTTGAACTTGGTTTCTTTAACCCCGGTAACACAATGAACCATTATGTCGGAATATGGTACAAAAATATATCTATTAGAACCATTGTATGGGTGGCCAACAGGAATGCACCACTCAAACATACATCTGGGGAGCTTACTCTCACCCTTCATGGAGTTTTACTTCTCCGAGATGCCGCCAACGGCTCTATAGTATGGTCCTCATCGAACTCTTCAGCCAGGAATCCGATCGGTAAGCTTCTAGATACAGGCAACTTTATAATCTATGAAAAAGGTGACAACATGAATCAAGAGGATCCCATATGGCAGAGTTTCGACTTTCCAACAGACACTTTACTCCCTGGAATGAAACATGGCAAGAATTTGGTTACCGGGAATGATAGACACCTCGTGTCGTGGAAATCTGCCGATGATCCGGCCTCCGGTGAGTTTTCTGAGTGGATAGATACCAAAGGATACCCACAACAAATTATAAGGGAAGGTAAGGAAATAATATTCCGTGGAGGTCCATGGAATGGTGTCTGGTTTTCTGGAGTTCCTAGTTTGGAAGTGAACCGGGTTTTCAACTTCACATTTGTTCTTAATGAAAGAGAAATTTATTTCCAATTTAATCAAGTAAATACTCCCAATATACTTCCATATTTGATGAGATTAGTATTACAGCCAAATGGTCTCTTGGAGAGCTCATTTTGGAATAATGACAAAAAACAAAGATGGACCCCTTATACGACCCAACAACTCGATCGATGTGATCAATACGCGGTGTGTGGGCCATTTGGGATCTGTGATAATAATAACGCCCAATTTTGTATGTGTTTGAAGGGGTTTGAACCAACATCTCCCGATCAGTGGAGAATTACAGAGTGGTCACAAGGGTGTCAACATACAATCCCATTGGATTGTAATCCTGAGGAAGGGTTCAAGAAATATTCAAATTTGAAGTTACCTGACACTCAGGAGTCATGGTATAACCAGACCATGACCCTTGTAGAATGTGAGAAGATGTGTAGAAGTAATTGTTCGTGTACTGCTTACACAAACTCGAATATCTCAGGGACTGGGAGTGGTTGCTTGCTATGGTTCGGTGCCCTAATTGATATCAGAACATTTGCTGAAAATGAGGACACTCTTTATATACGATTGTCAGCTTCTGAGTTAGGTAATTCAAAAACAGCTGTCTCATTCTCATTACTTCATAATTATATGTCTAAATGGTGGCTTATATACAGACTCGATAGAAGATACTAGAAGTTGGAGTGTTGGGGAAAGAGTACGGATTATTGTGCCCATAACTTTTACAGTTTTGGTCACAATAGTTTTAATATGCTTATTTTATCTTTTCTATAAAAAGAAGCAACAACAAGAAGGTATTTCTCTACTTAATTTATCAACCGAACGTTCGTTTAAGAAGATGTGGTTTTCTTTACAAAGTTGTAGTTACTCGCTTCACAGGGACACCGAGAAACAAATTGGGGCGTGATCCTAAAAACATAAGTGGTGATGAAGATCTAGAGCTACCACTGTTTGGCTTGGCTACATTACTGAAAGCTACCAACAACTTTTCAATAAATAACAAACTTGGAGAGGGTGGTTTTGGACCCGTTTACAAGGTATTATATTATGTTATATGACTTCTTGTCCTTCTATATTATCCATATGGTGTTCACCTGTTACTATAACATGATTCATAACTTATGTCAAGAATACTTGGGATTAGAATTGTTGTAACATACTTCTGTGAGACAAATTTGTTTCTTGAGAAAAAAGTTGTGGGATTATCCAAAACTGCTACTACATTGTGGTCATGGAAAAGGCCAGTCACATTGTCAAAATGAAGCACATACACACATGAGTTTTTAATCCTTTCTTGTTTGGTTTATGCTCTGTGTGATTGGTGATCAAGACAAAAATTGGTGTAAGAAATAAAACAAAAAACATGCATGTAAGATGTATAAAAGGATTCTTGTGTGATACCTTAAAACGTTATGTGTCAGGGTGTACTGGATGACAAGAAGGAAATAGCAGTGAAGCGACTAGCAAAAACATCCAGTCAAGGACTTGTCGAGTTCAAGAATGAAGTCATCTTGATATCTAAATTACAACATCGCAATCTTGTAAAGCTCTTGGGCTGCTGCATAGAGGAAGATGAAAAGATGTTGGTTTATGAATACATGTCAAACAAAGGCCTTGATTCCATTATATTTGGTAAGTGAAATTATAAGAAAAAATTTTGAATGGTATCAAATGACCACGACTAAACTAACATAGTATCTATTCCTAGATAAAACTCGAAGCAAACTTCTTGATTGGAGTGCACGTTATAGCATTATCGATGGAATTGCTCGTGGACTTCTTTATCTTCACCAGGATTCTCGGCTTAGAATCATACATAGAGATCTCAAGGTGAGTAATATTTTGCTTGACACAGATATGAACCCGAAGATATCGGATTTTGGCATGGCTAGAACATTTGGAGGAAATCAGATAGAGGCAAACACAAATAGAGTGGTTGGAACATAGTGAGATTCATCTACTTAAACCTCCTTCAATTTATTTAGTTGATTACTAACATAAACTTTATTCCTCATAGTGGATACATGGCACCAGAGTATGCAGGAGATGGTATTTTTTCGATAAAATCAGACGTATATAGCTTCGGCGTGTTAGTACTGGAAATTGTGTGTGGGAAGAAAAACAGAGGTTTTATTGATAAAGAACACAACAACAACCTTATTGGACATGTAAGTTTGGTCTTTGAAATTTTGTAAGTACAACTTCTATGTAAGAGTAAAAGTTTTTGGCCCTTTTTTGGTTATACATCAATGCTTTCACCAACTGAAGGCTAAACATCTTACAAAAAATATTGATAAAGAAAATCTCAATCTATAACAAAAATAATTTAAAGTGAGATCTACATGTTGACTTATGACCTCAAGTGCTGATAACAAGGTTGCTCCCTTATTCAATTTGCCCTTCAAAGCAACATGCCAACAAAACATAACACTTTTAGTCTTTTCTCATAACAGGCATGGGGACTTCATAACGAGGGCAAATCCTTACAACTAGTTCACAAGTGCCTAGTAGAATCAATCAATGTATCTCAGGTTCAACGATCTATTCATGTTGGTTTGTTGTGCGTTCAACGGTACCCAGAAGATAGACCGACTATGACTTCTGTGATCATGATGTTAGGGAGTGAGGGTCCATTACCTGCACCTAAAGAACCCGGATTTTACATTGGAATAACTAAGAAAGATGCTATAGAATCTTCAAGCTCATATGGAACAAATTCTAACAATGAAGTAACCATTTCAATGATAAATGGTAGATAAGTGTGAACGATGTTTGTATTTGATTAAAAATATGAGAAAATTTAATGTTCATGTGCGTGTCTATATTGAATCTTAGGTTAAACAAACATTGTGATGAATTTATCTTATAATTCATACTTCAGACTTGATGTGCCTTGTAATTAGGGGTGTTCATTATTCGAATCCGGTTTGAATAATTCGAAATTCGACTCGATTCGAATTCGAATAAGAAATTCGAATTCCTTATTCAATTTATTCGAATCGAATCCTGATTCGATTCAATTAAATAATTCGAATTCGAATCAAATTCGAATTTGACTTTCCAAATTCGATTTGATTCGAATAATTCGAATAAGAAACAAATAATATATATATATATATATATATATATATATATATATATTATATATATATATAAATAGTTTAGTATTATTGGCTCACCACTTAAGTATTTAACATAAGCCCAAAGTATATGAGTTGATTTATGTCTGATTTGGAGCTGTTGGTTGGAGAGCGTTTTATGACTAATTTCTTCATGTTTTTAATAGGTTTGGGTTGTTTGGAAGGGCTATTTTGGTTGTTCGCTTAGATTATTTTTGGCTTATTTGGAGTTGTAGGTTGCTCGACTTTGTCTTGTTGTTTTGGTTTTTTATCTAGTAATTTCATACTTGTTTTGTCGTTGATTCAATTATCATTTTGGACTTGTTTGTGACCTATCATTTTGGACTTTTGGATATGTTTGGAACTATTTTACAGTTAATTTTGAATTGTTACAAAGAGGTTATTGAAAAATGTATATATATAGATATTAATTTTATGAAACTAAAGATTTCTCTTATTCGAATTTATTCGAATAGATTTGAATTGGACTATGATTATTCGATTCGCATTCGGCTGGTTTTAATCGAATCTGAATCAAATTCGAATTTGGTTTTAGAAGTTCAAAATTCGAATAATTCGATTCGAACAATTCGAATAATTCGAATTCGATTCGATGAACACCCCACCCCTACTTGTAATAAGTTTTCTAACAACAATAAAACTGCACCGAGCAATAAGTTGTTACTATCTTCACAAAATGTAGAAGGTGGATAAGGTTAGATATTACGTAGAGAGTGAGGCTGATGTCTTATGGTGAACTCTTGACTAAAAACGCCTTTTGGAACTGATACATTTCTATCACTGTACACGTACCGTCTCAATAATAAGCTAGTTATTAATAAGCTAGTTATTATATTTTCGTCATAGTGATAACCAACTAATATAAATTTGATACTTGTGTACACTTATTACACATAATTAACCTCACTTGTCTGCTGCTTAACATGGATATACACTTTTGATATTTTCGTAGTACCCTATTTTGTGTTTAGAAAATATCGTGTTAAAAAAGCAAAAAGGAACAACAATAATAAACATACTCAGTAAAGTTCCGCTAATAGTATTACTATTAATAGGGTTTGGGAGGGGTGGATGTAGGCAACCCATATCTCTAGCTACCCGAAAGGATAGTTGAGAGGCTGCTTCCAGAAAGACCTCAAACTCAGAATCAAGTGGCCGCCACACCGACAACCAAACGATGAAAAGAGAAAGAAAGCAACATATATAGGGGAAGGTTAAAATGGAAACCCTCTTGAGCGGAGGAAACCGTGGAACCTCTACAAAGACGGGGTAAAAAGTTGATTTTATTTTCTCAATTTTTTATGGTGGTTCTTTAATTTATAGACTACTCTTAAATGAAAAAAAAATCAAAAAAACGGCCAGTAGATTTTTTTTAAATATAAAAAAAAGTAAATGTTACATATGTAACATTTACTGTATTTATAAACAGCGAAATGTTACATACGTTACAACTTACAAGACATTTTTTGATATTAAAAAAAAAAACTACTCGGCTTCTTTTTTTCCACCTAAGGGTAACCTATAACCTAGGAAAACACCAGAAAAAATTAGAAAAAAAAAACAGATTTTTGACCCCAATTTGGCCTCGATTAAAAAGTGATTCCACGGTTTTCTCCACTCAAGAGGTTTTCATTTTACCATTTCCCAATATATATATATATATATATATATATATATATATATATATATATATATAGTGAAAAGTTCATTGTAGACACCCCCATAAGTGTAGACAGGTAGACACCCTTTTTCACCATTAGATCTCTTGATCTAATGGTTGTGATTAATTTTCTTTTTTCTTTTTTTCTTTTTTCTCATTTATTAGAAACTTTCACATGTGAAAAAGAGCTATTTCACATGTGAAAGTGTCTACAATGAACCTCACCCTATATATATATATATAGTCAAAAGTTCATTGTAGACCCCTTAAAAAGTGTAGACCCCGTAGACCCCTTTATTGTTCTATAAAACTCACTAAAATTATAAAACTCATTGTTGTTGAATTTGGTCTCTATTTTTATTTTTATTTATTTTGTCATATTTCTATCTTTATATTTTAATTTAGGGTTTATTTCTTATGTCTTTTAGTTTTTTCTTTATTTTTTATTTTCTTAATTTGAAATTATAATTTTTAGTGAGTTTAATAAAACGTAGATTTTTTAAGTTGCATTGAGTTTTAAAACAATTGTGAGTTTTAATTTAAAGAGTGAGTTTTATAATTTGTAATGAGTTTTATAGTTTTCAATGAGTTTTAAAGAACATCGATTTTTAAAGTTGTATTGAGTTTTAAACATAACAGTGAGTTTTAAAACTCAGCAATGAGTTTTATAATTTCTAGTGAGTTTTATAGAATAATATACTTTTTGCAACAACAATTATATTTCATTGTCTCCAACAACTTTCTATGTTTTTTTTATATTTAAAAAGTTATCGCATAAAAAAAATCAAACAAACAACAATGAGTTTTATAATTTTTAGTGAGTTTTATAGAACAATATACGGGGGTCTACGGGGTCTACACTTTTTAAGGGGTCTACAATGAACCTCACATATATATATATATATATATATATATATGTGTGTGTGTGTGTGTGTGTGTGTGTGTGTGTGTGTGTGTGTGAAAGTTCAAATACAAAGGCTTTTTTCCATGCAAAGCGTGTGAAGGAATGGGAGGCCGACGCGTGGCGTTAAAGTTTTATTTATGGACGCGGAGGGGCATTTTTGTTAATTTAAAGTTTTTAATTAAAATATCGGAGATTACGTCACAGCGTTTCATGCCGGGTGCGTTATTTGTTGTAAGGTGTTTTATATCGAGTTTCTTCATGCGTCAAAATAAAAACAACACGTGTGAATTAAATAATTTTTTTAACTTATGTTCATGTTTTTTTTTTCTTTTTGTAAGAGTTTTTCTGTTTGCCTTTTTATTTAATAATTGCGTAAGTTTATTTTGTTGTTTTTTTTGTTTTTATTTTTTTGCGTGAATATATATATATTTTTTTGTGTTTTAATTATATATCGTTGCGTGGTTTGTTGTGACCTTAAATTTATGAGTTACTTCATGCGAGAAATTACAAGTAAAATGCGTGATAATAGAATCTCAAAAATTTCGAACATATGTTCATGTATTTTCAGCTGGTGTCATACACAATTATAGTGTGCGTAATAATGCTGTATTTTATTGTTACACTTGTCTATTTTTTAAAGTTGATTTTGTTTTTTTTTTTTTTGCAGAATCATTGATAATTGTTAAGTAGTTTTTTTTTAATTTTTTACTAGAGTTTTCTGTGTTTGCGTGTTTTATTTTAATATTTGCGTAATTTTATCGTTTGCGTGATTAGTTGTAGTTTGCGTAATTCTAAGTTCGAGTTGTTTTTATATATTACTGGTTAGTTTCAACATAAATAAAGAATAAAATGAATAAATACAAAAATTATTATTATTATTATTTTATAACAGGGATACATTTCCAATGATAGGCTTGTAAAAGCGACTTTTTTAACTCAAGAAAGGCACTCATAGCCTCAAGTATTTTGTTTATTGTTTCCATCTGCTCCATATCCGTTTTATCCTGGTCTATCATGAACAAACGGACAATATCTTGAAGTGAATTCTTTGGCAGACTGCTTATTTTCTGCGCGATTTCTTCTCTGGCTTGCGTGTTTTCTTGGAGGCTTTCGAAACTTTGTTCGAGGACGTTTATCAGCAGTTTCTCCTTGTTATACTCCAACATTATTTTCCGAGTTAGTTTGTCACACCCCCAAATAACCACTAACGGAGTTTATACCGTTAAGGGGTGCGAGCAAACCAGGACCACAACCATTAGTCACAAATACTAAACGAATCAGAGTTAGTCCAAACACATGTCATAAATAAAATCTCACAATACGCAGCGGAAAATATTGTTTTAGCACTAACCACGTGCTTTACAAAATCATTGTTTTAAATTCCCAATTTAGTTTAAACAAAAGCAAAATGTCTTCATGCGCCATGCCAACCCGCTCCGGATACTCCTCAGCGATCTGCAAGAGTTTAAACCACGCAAGTGTCAACCTAACGGTTGGTGAGTTCACAGTGGGCTTGTCACGCAGTGGCCGGGTCTCATAATCATAATTGTGTCAACATATACTTATGTAATATTTATTTGTGAAAAGCAATGCTCAGTGATAATACACCAGTCCATAATCATAGTAGCGTGATTTAGTAAAAGTAATGTCCGTAACATGCGTTATCGGGTATGTACTAGTTTTGTAAAATTAAAGTGCTCAACCGATATCGCGGGTAGCTAATCCGTTGTTCCATGCACTAAGGAAGTTTGTACCAAAGCTGACTATTAAGTATTGTAGTGGCATCGCCATCATCTATTTTGTTTTGCGGACATACGTCATCGCGGCTTTGCCTCCCCCGTATCCTCTCGGGATCACGGTCAGATAGGCTGATATTGTACCTCCGTGCACCTCCAGTGTCACGAGGCGGAGTTTGTCAAACTCCAGTAGATCTACCCAACATCCCCTCGCTTTACAATTAATGGCACAATTAAGTTGAGGACTTTTTCAGTTAACAAGGCAATCCTTAGAAATCATGTGATATCATGTGGTTAGACTTTAACCTACACTAGCCATATTAAAACGGTTTACTTTGGGTTCTCATGAATCCCGAAAACATTTTCAGTTTCGTTTTAGAAATAGTTGTTTAAGTATTTGATAACGGTTTGTCAGGCCGTTTC
>JBCNJP010000006.1:66920592-66994989 GCA_039602395.1 Deinandra increscens subsp. villosa
GTTGCTGAAGTCATCAACAAGCATATCCCAATGGCTCAAGAGCGGACCGTCATTGACTACTTAAGACCAAAAGCAGTCACTTTTGGTGCAGCCATTGCTCCTCCTGGTGTAGACGCTAACAACTTCGAAATTCAATTCTAATTGGTGTAGATGCTCCAAAATTCTGCTACTTTTCATGGTTTGCCCGACGAAGACCCTCATTCTTACATCACAAACTTTCTCGAAGTTTGTGAGACATTCAAGTCCAACGGAGCCTCTGATGACGTCGTTAGACTTCGCATGTTTCCTTTCTCACTTAAGGACCGTGCGAAATCATGGCTGAACGCTCTGCCCAATGGTTCTATCACCACTCGGGATGAGCTCGTTCAGAAGTTTCTTTACAAGTACTTCCCGCCTGCCAAGACAACCAAACTCCTGACATACATCAACTCATACACTCAAGAAGACGGAGAATCGATGTATGACACATGGGAACGCTTTAAGGAACTCTTGAGGAAGTGCCCTTATCATGGTCTCATGATCTGGTAGTAGATCTTAATCCTCTACAATGGTTTGCACCCGCAGACCCGCCAGATTCTCAATTCCAAATCTGGTGGCATTTTAGGGAATGGAAGTCCTGAAGAAGTCTTCTAAAAAATTTAAGATATTGCTCAAACCAGCTTTCAGTGGCACACTTCTTGCAGTGCCAAAGCAAAAGCTCAAGGTATGCACTCTCTAGATGAAGCCATAGCCCTCAAAGCTCAAGTTGAGGCCTTGTCTTCCAAAGTCAAGAAGCTAGAGACCTGCAAATCTGCAGAAGTTGCTCCGCAATGCGAAGGGTGTGGAGGCCTACATAAAAACTGGAGTTGTATGGTGGACGGTAACCCCAAAGATCTCAATTTCATACAAAACCAAACCCGCCAGAAATACAGCAACAGTTCTAAGTGGAGGAACAGTCAGAACTCTATGTGGAGACAAGGTTGCAGAAGTCGCTAGGCGCTATCTGGGCGGTCGACTAGGGAGTTGTGAGTACTCGGGCCCAGGCGAGGAGTACTCGGGGAGTACTCGGACATGGTAATTATAAAGAAAATAAATTTCTAGAAAATATATACATCTTCCAATACTAATATTTATGAAACAAATAAGTTAACATGGATATATGTTAATAAATTTTATTCATAGTGATGGGACCAACTTTTTATATAAAGGAGGTCACAATATAATGCGTATTTAGCCCCTTATACCCGATGTTGACTTCCTACCCCCAAGGTTGACCGAGTACGCAATTCCTAGGTGGATTATCACCTAGGCGCCTCGGCAACCCACCGCCTAGCGACTACTCAAAGAGTACTCGGGCGCCTAGAGCGAGTTTTACAACATTGTGTGGAGAAATAACGGGAACCGCCAATA
This sequence comes from Deinandra increscens subsp. villosa, assembly GCA_039602395.1. NCBI lineage: Eukaryota > Viridiplantae > Streptophyta > Magnoliopsida > Asterales > Asteraceae > Deinandra > Deinandra increscens. The sequence continues at coordinate 66,921,982 of JBCNJP010000006.1, forward strand.
GCCAGGTAACAACCAAAACTTCTCGCAGCAGCCGCGGCAAAAAACAACTACCAAGGCAGCTGTTCATCCGATGGGCTCGCTCGCCTTGAAGAATCAATATTTCGGATGTTTGCAGAAGCTGAGAAGAAGATGGAGGAGAAGTTCAGAAGCAACGATGCTGAACTTCAAAACCAGCAAGCCTCTATCAAGACGCTCGAGAAGCAAATCGGTCAAATAGCAAAAACGGTAGGTGAAAGAGCCCTAGGTTCTCTCCCTAGCAATACAGAAACCAACTCCAAAGCAATGGTGAATGCTATCACACTCTGTAGCCGAAGGGTTGGACCTGAGGAAGCTGCTCCGAGCTCAATAACACCAACCCTACCTTTTCAAAAAACAAACTGAAGCACCTATCCCTATAACGGTGGAAGAAGTCATGAAAGATCCAAAGGTTACTTATCCCAGTAGGCTAAACAAAGCCAAGAATCAGGAGCAGTTTGGTAAGTTCATGAGCCTACTAAGACAATTACATATTAACTTACCTTTTGTTGAAATCCTTTCTTAGATACTGAAATACACTAAATACATGAAAGACTTCCTAACCAACAAGCACAAGATTGTGGAACTCAACTCTGTCAGCCTAGGGGAAGAATGCTCTGCCATACTGTCAAGCACTATTCCCCGAAAGCAGCTAGATCCTGGCAGCTTAACACTATCTTGTGTAGTGGGAGCCATTGAGGTTTCAAATGCACTTGGTGACTCGAGGGCTAGCATAAACCTTATGCCTCCATGTTCAACAAAGAGAACCTTGGTAAACCCACTCCTACAAGGATGATCATCCAGCTAGCAGACCGGTCAGTCAAGTACCATTCTTGTATCGCTGAGAACCTCCTAGTTCAAATAGGAGAGTTCGTTTACACTGCCGACTTTGTTGTACTAGATATGGAAAAAGACAAGGAGGTACCCCTTATCCTCAGAAGGCCATTCCTCGCAACAACTCAAGCGGTGGTGGAAATGAGCAACGACACTCTAACGATTAAGTTTGGCGACCAGGAAGCAAATTTCGACGTATGTAAGAATTTGATAGCATTCTAGAGGTGGTGGACAACATCGAGTCAGGTCTGGAATTCGCATACCAATGAATGGAGGAAGCCTCTCCTCCACCATCATGCTTCTATACTAGGACTGTGGGTCTAGCTAGCAGACCCGTACACTAAACGTGGCGCGCTATGGCGGCTCACCATGGAAGTCTAAGGTAAAAGCAAAAAGAATAGGACGGACTTCAAAGAACACATCTTCAGGACGGTCAAAATTCCGCCCCTTCTTTTTCTTTCACTTTTATTTTAGAAACATATCGTAGTTTAGATTAGTTTAGCCTTTTTATCTTTCAGTACTAGAGTTTAGTTACTAGTACTGGAGATCGAGGTTCGTCTAGTGTAACTCTGGACTCAGACCAGCAGCAGACACTCCTGCTGAGACGCGGGCAGATTTACCGGATCTCCAGTACAAGTATTTTATAGTTTAATCTAGTCTTGTAGGTAATGAATAAGGAAGACAGTCAAGAAGGAGCGAGCAAGAGCCAGGAGTTTCGGTTAGGCGATGCAACCTTAAAAGCACTACGCGTGTCTGATCAATGTAGTCGGTGACAATTTCCTTACCCTTAAACTATTTAAATCACACCTTTGCTTTATTTGTGCAATCAATAAGCACATTGAGGGCAATGTGCAATTTAAGTATGGGGACGGGATTGTCAATCTTAGCTGGAAATATGCAACACTGAACTTTTGCTTCGCCAGAAAATTCTTTTCGAAAATAAGCCAAAATTTATCTTCTGAAAAACCTATAAAAACTTATTTATGGACCATAATCAACTGAATAAAAATTATGTTTTCCAAACTGAAAAGATTCAAACCATTTGTGACGTTCGACGTATACATTGAAGTATTTTTGGGAACAACAACCTGAACCCACATTTCCAAAGAGTGTTCGAGCCTAACCCCGTATATATCTAACATGCTCATCCTCTACAAAGATAGTGATAAACCAGGTGAGTCATTCAAGCCAGAATTTGGTAAGGGTATACAGTCCAAGATGGACAAAGTCAGGAAACATGTTTTCATATGATTGAGGCCCATAGGATAAACCTTTTTCTCTCTTTCACCCCAAAAATTTCTTTACCACCCAAAAATATCCCCTAGTTAACCCCTTTGAGCCTAAACCTTTCATTTATTAACCCGCAAATTTATTTGCATAAACCCTTTTCCCCTAAACAGCCTTTTTCGCACCAAGCTTTGCATACCATAAATCTTTTGGCGCACTTTTACACCCCCTTTATTTTTGCAAAACAAAAGATTCTGAAGAAAGTTTTTCAAAAATAAGTGACCCCACCATCATCAGGATACGATATCATCTGCCCAGACGATTGCTGCAAAACCTCAAAGAGAATTTTTTCTGAAATATCTGAGTTTTGCAACTTTTTACCCCGTTTTACACCAACTTCCAAACCCTTAGCCCAAGTCTACCCTCAAAACCTGTAAGCCCTCATGATGATAACATGGATTTCGGCGAGATCTATGGCAGATTGATCCCTTCACAAGTCTATGACCCTTGTTTGATTTTACCTTGGTATGAGTGATCTCTCAAAGTCCGTACATATACTAACCCGAGTTTCGAGTGATCCCTTGTGAGGTGTACATAGTTGTATAAATCTAAACTTTCCAGTAAATATAACTGTCACCCTTAATACTTCAATAAAACAAGAATAAACAAACCAAATGGATTAAAGAATCGAAGTAATTGGGGGATATGTTTTTAGGCAACTGATAGGTCCATAAAAGGTCAAGGTCAAAATCAGAAAGGGGAACGAAGGCTATTTCTAAGTTTGCTTGAGGGCAAGCAAAAGTCTAAGTGTGGGGATGTTTGATGCACCTTAATTTATACATATTTTCTAAGAAAATATCCTTCGCGTATTGGGTAAAATATGACTAACTATTTTGCAAAAAAACAGTGTTTTTGTCTTCTTTGTAGTTGTTCAGATTTTACACTCCCCGTGCCACTGATGACACGACCGGTTCCCACTGACTCGGCGCGGCCCGTGCCTTGTTTAGCAAGGCCCGTGCCGTTCTCGGCTGGTCTATAAAAGGAGCAACTCTCTTCACTTCCAAAATTGCTCAATTCTTCTCCCTCTCTTCAACTAGTTTATCATCTTTTCGGTTTTGAGCCATTTGTTGTGCCACTGATGACACGACCGGTTCCCACTGACTCGGCATGACTCGTGCCTAGTTTAGCAAGGCCCGTGCCGCTCTCAGCTGGTATATAAAAGGATCAACTCTCTTCATTTCCAAAATTTCTCAATTCTTCTCCCTCTCTTCCACTAGTTTATCATATTTTCGGTTTTGAGCCATTTGTCTAGGAATCTTTCATTATCTAGTAAGAAAATCTTTAGACTAACACTTGTCAGCCTCAATCTTTCAAGTGTAGTAAAGTTCTTACACTCATTTGGGAATAAATGAATCTTTGGTGGGTTGGTAAAATGTTTTTGTACACTTGCTTTAAGGTAAACTAATGACCTTATAAAAACTCTTTTTATTGAAAGTTTATTACTATTTTTCTGAACCAAACGTGCTCTACGTATCAAAGACCATTTAGGAAGTCGAAATCCCAAAGGCCGGACTTGTGACACCCGGTCGGGGGACGAATCATGATCCGACATGTGACTCGCGTCCCATGCTACATGATACGTTTGAGGTCCTTATGTCTATGTAAGCAAAGTGCGTCTTGTAAGTATTTGGTTGGGAATGGGGGTTGGTAATATTTTATCACTTTACGAAAGCCGAGATGGTACGTGTTTGTGAACTTGGCTCTGGTTACGCCAGACGTGCATGCGCGAGAGCGGTGCATGGAAAAAACAGACCTTAGTCCCTTAAAAATATAATTTTCATAATAAAATAATCTGGCACGCAAGGTTGTTCCCTTGCTGGTTCATGACGGCATGTCGAGTACTGTAAGTCGGCCGGTTTGAGGGACCCCATAACTAAGTGGCATTAGCTTCACTATATTTTTTTTTGCCAACAGCACAGTTCCCCCGGGTTCTTATTCTTGTAGACGATCGCCCGGGAGAGTAGTGATGCTTGATTTGAGGCTGAGAGGCGGTCTTGTTGCCTGTTGGTGAATAATCTTACGGGAAGGGTATGATTTACGGGTTACCAACATCACCACTGATAAGTTTCTCAAATGATATTATCTGCGATCGAATCGATCAAGACACGACTTTTTAGTGTACCAAGAGCCCTCCTTTTCCTTTATGTATTTGAATGATCCTGATTCAACTTACCACTACTATACTGCCCACGATGGGTGCACTTGCCCGTGAACGTGGTTAAATAGTAGTACTTTAAGTAAATCGTGTTTATAAATTTACAAGCTTAACTGCTAAAAGGTGTCACAAAATAACGATAATTTTTATACTCACCACTCGCAGACCATTCCGCATGCTTAAACTTATAAGTAATCTTGTTTAGGTTAATTTGGTAATAACCACGATCCTACACGAAGGAATGGAATGATCATGGGAATTGATAAAATGGATCCTTACAATTCCACTTTCCTGTCTGGTTATCCCATCGGAATTAAATAAATATTTATTTCGTGTTGTAAGTGGTAAAAACACCTTTCTCTAAGGAATAAAAATCTTTAGACTATTCTATTTCTGTGTTATATATACCAAACAAGCAAGCTTTTCATTCATACGTAATGAAACATTTCATTTTTACTTGTATTTCTACATACCAAACACTACCGTAATATCAAACTCGTTACAAAACTAAAATTACACACCTCAAACTTATCAATAATAAAAGTTAAGACTCAAACATGTTACTTTTTTCAAACCCCAAAGACTATATATCTAATAGTGCCCATCTAATAGTGCCCAGTGTCATATCTAGGGGTGAGCATGGTTCGGTTCGGTTTTTGGCTCGAACCGAACCGAAACCGAAGTTTTCGGTTCCTAAGAAAAAAACCTTTCGGTTTCGGGTTTTTTCAGTTCGGTTTTTTTGGTTTTTTTCCGGTTTCGGTTTGGTTTTGGTTTGGCTTCGGTTTTTTATATATTTTTTTATGTTGTTAATCTAATTTAATTTTAAATGTCCAATCTTAAAAGATAAATAAATAATAATAAAAAATAAGTATCGTCATAACTATTGAATTAAAAAAAACAAAAATAGTCATGTGAAGTGTGTGACCATAGAATATACAAAGTAACTTTAAATTTAAAAGTTTTTAACACTAAAGATCTTGACGTAAACTATTAAATGTTAACCTAAAATATAAATTAAGGGAATAATTGTCACTAAATTTTTTAACTTAAGTGTTAAGTGTTAACTTAAAATATATATTAAGGTTTAAAGATTTACAATGTGCCCTCATAAAATGTTAATTCACACATTTGCCCCTCGGTTCGGTTCGGTTTTTATATCGGTTCGGTTCGGTTCTTAATAGACTTGAAACCGAAACCGAACCATTATTTTCGGTTTGGTTTTTTTCCAGTTTTTTCTCATGTTCGGTTTCATCGGTTTTTTTCGGTTTCGGTTCGGTTTTTTCGATTTTTTGCTCACCCCTAGACTCATATCACCTGATTAGCATAACAAAATTACAAATGATTTGGTACACACTATTTTTTTTTGGTGTTCTTGTTACATTACATCATCACAAATATCATCCTTTCTCTTCGTTGACATACCATCATATTCTTATACAAATCAATATATATATTTCAAAACAATCACGTATGTAGCCGTCAGGCGGATAAAGGTAGTGTCTATCGGGTTTACGGAAACTCAGTTACTTTCAAAATTTTAATGTAAATATATATAATATATGAGTGAATCTATATATATAACGTGAGTGAATCTTATTAACAAAAAGACCTTCTAGCTCAACTCGTTCACATCGTGTCCATCTTACTGTGATGTCCCGGGTTCGATTTTTATTTACTCCCGTTTTTTTATTTTTTAATATTTTTTATTTTTTTTTCAAAAATATTTAAACCCATATATGACTAGGGTTTTTTAAACAGATTATAACCCAAAAACGAACAGATCCCCCCCCCCCCCCCCCCGCTCGACGACCATCCCTCCCTCTCCCTCAGCAGCTCAGCGCCTCAGCCCTCCACCACTCCACGGCGGCTCACCTCCGGGCTCCAGTGACGGTGACCTCTCTGCTCCACGGATCACGACCGCTCACTTCACAGTCTCACAACTTCACAAATCACAAGTAAGTTAAGAAGAAAAAATTTAGGGTTTTTTTTTTCCTAAATTGATTACTTTATTTATGAATTCTTGTTCTTAGTGGTGAATTTTTTGTTTGTTCTTTAATTTGATGAATCCATTGATTTAGGTTTTGTTTAGTTTTTTTAAAACTAATTTGGTTCTTGATTTGTTAAATATTAATGGATTTGTGAAATTGTGAATCAGATATAATGAATATTGAAAGATATTTCACAACAAAACCATCAAATCTTGAATCATCATCTTCAAGTAGTAAATACCCAAGAATAGACTTTAATGATCTTCCGTAGAGAATCAAACCAACCCCAACGGACCAAATCAAAAATTTTGGCATTTAGTTTTTTAGAATCCCGATAACCATAAAATTAGTGTACCGATTGAAAAAAATTTCCGGATCCGCCACTGGCCATATACACACTATAAACGTGTGTGTGACACAATATATGTATTTATTTGTTTACATTAAAGAAAAACCATGAATGTTTCATGCATTGTTGTAAAACTCGTCTGAGGCGACCGAGTACTCCCTGAGTACTCCCCGCCTACGCCTAGTAGTCCCCCATATTCCCTGAGTACTCCCTCAATTTAGACGAGTACTCACAATTCCCCAGTTGATCGACTTGAGAGCGTCTAGCGACTTTTGCAACAATGGTTTCCTGTATACCAAATTGATTATGTTGGAGATATCCTTTTGAGTATTTTTAACAAAAGATAAAAATTTTAATGTCCAACATTAACATTTAAAGAAAGCTCGTTTCTGAAACCCGTACCATGCTACAGCATTAATAATTTGCAATGTGATTGTCATTTCTGTATTTGAAGAAAACTTTTTGTATCTGATATATTTTTTACTTTGCTTATATAAATTATTAAAATTCAGTTATCATTATATAAATTATGTCGTTTAAAATTTTATTTTCCATAAAAAAACAATTTTAGTTTATTTTTTAAGCTTATATTTAAAAGACTATTATATGAACTACACTATTAAATTTTAATATAAAAATACAAATTTATCCTTATTAAATGATATTATAAGTATATTATAGATAATCATTTGCATGATTAATTGACAACTATTATCATTTGAGATGTTAATATACATGTCTCTTTTTGTCATATTTTTATTTGAATACTAAATATGTAATTTAATTAATTATCAAATATTATATACAAGTACGTACGTATTTTTATTAATAAACAATCAAATAGAATAGTAATCACACTGGATAGTAACTGTAAGTGTGATATATATAATATAGTAATTATATAGATATAAATCTGATAAAAAGAAATTTAATATGTAAAACGAAAATTGTTTAATCCTTGCTACGTACGTACCCACCCACCCACCCATACACATGAAATTGGACACAAAAAACAAGTTGAAGAACATGGAAGCGAGGAATATTTGGGCAGTTCAAGAAAGAAAGAGGCCGGGACAAATTGGACATATGAAATTATGAATGAAAGCGTCAGATCATTGGATTCTCTTGCACTTCAAGTCTCATTACTTGCATCACGTGAGGATTAATGTCACACCTAAATGTTCATTTGTGGTCATGATAGATTTATGGTGCCAAAAATTCATTTTCCACTTTCAAAGTTATGTACAAAAGAGGTGTATAAAGTTGATCTCATATATAGCCCTTGATCTAATTTGCTTATTAAATATGTGTATGTATCAAAAGTTCTAAACACATTTATTGGTGGGGGGGGGGGGGGGGGGGGTTGTTCAAACCCGGGTTTTCTTGGGAACAAAGCGTCATCCACACAGTGGCGGATCTTGAACTTTTTTTCATGGGTGACCGAAAATTAGTGATGACCAAATCAATATATAAATTTATTTTAGTGGTGACCGACACGATATATATAAAAATTTTCTTTATAAAACACGTATACTCGGTACCTAGCTCTGAACAAAAAATCAGCAGTGACCTCGGTCACTGCTGGTACACACTAAGAATCGCCCCTGCATCCACATACCTCTACATGGCAGACTCTGATTGGTCGGAGAATATATGACATAAACGGTAGCCAAGACCTTGGTTTTTAATATAAATGGACCAATGCTCAAACGTTTAATAATGCCATCCTCTATGTTCTTACCAATGAGAACCACCATTGTGTTGAGAATCATGAGGATTATATATAACCGCTCACTGTAAAAATGTATGAAGTAATGTATGGATGCAATATATGTAACGCACATTAAAATATATGGCTGGAAATTATTTGATCTCGTAGTTCTCAACAAAGTAATAGTTATGAATAACACAATACTGCATCCTGAATGTGTGACCTTAAATGGTATTCTGATTCTCTATGTGTGTTTGTTTAATCTTGAATCGAAAGCTTCGCTACATATACATACATACACATATTTAGGTAGAAGCAGAATGTGTCAAGTTGTTAGACCTCAAGATCAAGAAAAGAGGTGTCAATTACTTTTAAAATGTGAAAGAAACAATTTTTGTCATGTTATCAATGACAAGGGTATATGTTTACTTTTGGGGAGCTCACTCATGCCTCGTGTACTCATTGATACAACTTTCATAGTTTCATGGGACGGCCATGTCTTTCCTTAATTAACACGTCCTTGCTTAATGTGTATCACATATTATGGACTGCACTTTCCTACCCATTTTCTAATATACAACACATGTAAAAGTATGTCATTATATATTAAAACATCACATCAATTGTTGTAGCCATATGTAATGTGATATATGAAAATGTCATCATCTTACTCCATAGATGTGCGGCCTCATTTCTTCATGTTTTTTTTCACATAAAACCCTGATAAGTTTTATCTGATCCTGTTAATTATGTGTCTTTTGAAAATTCTTAAAAAAAAAAAACTTATACATTATTTTATTGGAACAGCTAATTGAAAACTTCTTCCACCCTGGGAATTCTTATGGCGTAAAAGGTCATCCACACCCGAGAGAACAAGGAACATGGCTATACTCTCAAGGGTGCTAGACGGCTCAGACCGGGATCGAACCTATGACCTCTTGGTCATATGTCTTCCATCATAGCCTTATACTATTGAGACAATTACTCGTTGGTATACATTATTATTATTATTTTTTTGAACGGCAAAGAGAAGTATATTAGAAAGGAAGGTTAGAAAATCCTAACCATCCAAGAGCAATTACAAGAACAAAATGGGGTTTTGCATCCAGTTAACACACGACATATTACATATCTTATCTCTCGCCGACAGCCAAAGAAACGAAGACCTCACCACCGACTCAAATAAAGAGGTCGAGGATAAGTCATTGTTGTTGTGAACTATCTCATTTCGAAATCGCCAAACAACCCACCACATGCAAAAAAGGATACCTTCTATCACCGACTTGATTTGTTTCGTAAATCCACTACCATCAAGCCATGCCAAAATCTCGTTCGGGGTGCAACAATGCGGAACATCAACATCAAGCCAAGACCCAACCCGTCTCCAAAGACGATGAACAACCGTGCAATCGCCAAATAAGTGCCTATTAGTCTCAAGGGGGCATCACACAGAACACAATTAATATGGGGAATATTGAGGCCTCTCTCACATAATTTGCTTCGTACCGGAAGACGATCTATCAATAACCTCCAAAAAAATATGTTAATTTTAGTCGGAACGGACTTATTCCATCTAGTAGGAGGAAAGTTACCATTAAGATCAACCTCTTCAATCTTCTTACGGATAGCCTTCACCTCAAACTCAGATTTACCATCCAGATTCCATTTCCACGAATCTCCAATGTTGTTGTTGCGCACCGAAGAGTTTAAAAGAACATTCAACTTACGGAATTGAGCTTCCTCCACCCCACTTCTAATTGGTCTTCGCCACTCCCACAATCGCTCCCCTCCCGACATCCGATGGCTAACGAAACAGTTTTTATTGTTTTCAAGAGCAAATAACCGAGGAAACATAGTGAGTAATGGTTCCTCCCCAATCCAATTGTCAACCCAGAATCTAGTCATATCGCCCGAGCCCACGTCCTTCTTGAAAGAACTAACCGGAATTATGCCACGAGAATGGAGATCGTGCACCGATTTACAAATATTATTCCACACTCCCTCCCCCTTTGGAATGGAAAACGAGTTCCGCAACCCACCCCCGTGAATAGATTCAATAACACGAACCCATAAACTAGAACTTTTGTTCAAGAATCTCCATTTCCACTTCAAAGCAAGAGCGCGATTTAACGCACTAATGCTACCAATACCCAAACCCCCTTTATCTTTGTCCGCAAGGATATAGTCCCATTTAATCCAATGCATTTTCCTAATCGAGTCTCCTCCACCCCAAAAGAATTTTGCCCTAAGGCTCTCAAGGATGGCAATGATCTTCTTGGGAGGTCTAAAGATAGATAAATAATAAATGGGGAGAGAGCCAAGAACAGAGGAAATAATAGTTTTCCTTCCTCCAAAAGATAGAAGATTAGCTTTCCACCGGGACAACCGAGACTTGAATTTATCTATGACGGGTTTCCAAGCTTTAACGGAAGACATTTTATCACCAACCGGAACACCAAGATAACGGAACGGAAGATCACCCGCGAGACAACCTTTAAAGCGGGCCAGGGTACCAACATCCTCCCCCTCCACTCCAACGCCGATAAGGTTTGATTTAGCAATATTAATTTTGAGACCCGACATACCCGCAAAAGTATCCAAAATCCTTAAACATGCTTCAAAATTAGCTTTGGACCATTCGCCAACCATGGTCACATCATCGGCGTAACAAAGGTGGGATAAAACCACATTATTATTTCCCACCACGACCGGCTTAAAACCCCCCGCTAGAACCTCTTTTTTGATAATTTCATTAAGACCTTCCGTCGCTAGAATGAATAAAAAAGGAGAAAGTGGATCTCCTTGTCGAAGACCCTTCTCCACCACAAACTCTTTTGTAGGACTACCATTTAGGAGAACCGATGAGGTCGATGACGCGAGACAAGCCTTAATCATTTCCACCCAAGACTCGCCAAAACCCATCTCTCTAAGAATCTTCAAAATAAATTCCCAATTGAGAGAATCGTAAGCTTTAGCAAAATCAACTTTAAAAATCATCATACTTTTCTTTTTCTTTTTATGCCACCGAACCAATTCATTCAACATTAAAGGGCCATCTAGAATTTGACGACCACCAATAAACGCCGATTGCACCGGATCCACCACACTATCAATAACCGATGTCAGTCTATTCGCAAGAAGTTTTGCAATGATTTTGTATTGAACGTTGATGAGACTAATGGGCCGGTAGTCAGATATCAAAATCGGATTCTCAATTTTCGGGATCAGAGTAATAAATGAAGTGTTGCAACCCTTAGGAAAGCGTTTGTACTTAAAAAAATATCTCACGAGATCGAGAACATCACCTTGCAGTTTTGGCCAGTGATGTTTGACAAAACCAAAAGAAAAACCGTCAGGCCCCGGCGCTTTCGAGCTACCACAACTCCATATAGCATTACGAACTTCTCCAATCGACACGTCCGCTTCAAGTACCGATCTTGAGAGATGGTCCAGCTGAGGAAGCCTCCAAGAAGACAAATCCAGATGCGCTAACTCCTCCTTAGAAAATCGATTTCGATGGTAGTCAAAAAACGCTTGTTTGATATCGTCCGGATTTTCTAACCAAGTCCCGTTAACCTTCACACCATTAATGTTAAGGAGTCTTCTTCTTTTTTTGAGATAGGCATGAAAGAATTTGAAATTTTCATCCCCCTCAAGGGACCACTTGTGCTTGATTTTTTAAGACACTTCCAAGTTCTTAATGTGTTCGATTTTCACTAGATCAGAAAGAATGATCGCCTTCTGTTCGTTAAGGCTAACCAAATTACCACCATTCTCCATCTCTAATTCAACAGCCTCTAAAGAATCATTAAGTTCCATGACATTTTTTTCCTCGACAAACTTTCTATTGATGTTCCAAACTCTCAAATTTTGTTTAAGAGCTTTTAATTTTTCTTTAACTCGAATACAATCATCTCTTATGTTACCAAATTTATAAATCAAAAGTATTGTTGGTTTGTAAACTAATGATACAATTAAGGGTAAGTGACAAAAAAACAATAAACTCCTAATTAGAAGTTTCATAATCATGAATGCTTTTAAATTGGTTGTAATCTTTGTGAACGACTAATTAAATCATAACAAAACACAATGTCTTTTTCTTAACTAGAATCTACTCTAATCATACTCCTAAACTACTTCTGATCATATTAAATTATTTCACGTTTGAAAATAATTTAATATGAGCAGTGGCAAAGCTTGAAAATATTAAGTGGGGGGTCGGGATCTAATTTTTTTTTTCTAACGCCAATTTTTGGGTAAATGGGGGGTCAAACCGGAGTATATCGAAATTTTCTACACGAAAATTATATACCCCCTACATCGCAAAAAAAAAAATCGGGGGGTCGGACGCCACCTCCCGCCCCTTAAAAGTTGTGCCCCTGAATATGAGGAGTAGTTTAGGAGTAACGCTTAAGTTTGAACTTGGAAGCTTCAATTAAGAGGAAAGAACATCTACCAAACGAGATGTTTACCCACCCCGCGTGTTGCTGCGGGGTTGAATTTGTATACTGAACGAAAGTAAAAAAAGTTAAGTGGTATAAAACGTAAAAGTTTAAAAGTCTCGTGGTGAAAGTATAAAACTATAGAAATATATTAAAAGCGAAAGTAGAAAAGTTAAAAGTTTCGTGCCAAAGTACGTAAAAGTCTAATAGTCTTGTAGTGAAAGTATAAAACTATAAAAAATATACTAAAAACGAAAATAGAAAAGTTAAAAGTTTCGTGGCCAAAATAGAAGACAACAAAACTTAAAAAAAAAAACTTTAAAAGTTAAACGGTACAAAACATAAGAGCACGAAACAATGTGGCCAAACAATGAAAACTAAAAGTTTACTATTTCGTTAAAAAGAAAAAAAACAAATTGTAAAAGTTTAGGGGTAGAAGGCGTCAAAGCACCAAAGCACCAAAGTCACGTGGCCAAATTTGAAAAACCAAAAGTCTACTATTCATCTATGAAATGTGATCGTGTTCAAAGGTAACGAAAATAAAACGTAAAAGTCTAAAAGTTTCGTGGTCAAAGTATAAAACTATAGAAAGGTCTTGGTTAAAGTCGAAAATTCTAAAAGTACACTGAAAATTAAAGTGCAAAAGTTAAGGGGTTTAAAACGTAAAAGTATAAAAGTTTCGTGGTTAAGGTAAAAACTATAAAAAGTATATTAAAAACGAATGTATAAAAGTTAAAGGGTATAAAACGTACAACTATAAAAGTCACGTAGTCAAATGATTAAATTAAAAAGTAATAGTGGTCAAAATATAAAAAATAAAAAAGAAAAGACGTGGACTAAAAGTGTAAAAATGAGAGAATCTTTGTGGCCAAAATAAAAGAAACTAAAACTCTTGAGGGCCTAAGTGAATAAAAGAAAAAATTATGTGGACTAAACAAAATAAATAAAAAAACATATGGTATAACAAAAAAAAATAAAAAGTTCACTATTTAAGTATCAAATTCTATTGTTATATATATAATTAGCTAGTCCCACGTTGAGAAACTCAAAGCCTAACAATAATAATTTTTCACACAACACAAATGTAAACAATCGGAGTTATAAATCTTCAGAGAAAAACAAACAAAACAAATTATACTCAGCAACATTTGTGATCCATAACACATAATTACAAACAAACAAACAACTTAAAACCCAAATCCCTATAATTAAGTTGCAACTAAAGCTCAAATTAAATCATACTTTTTATTAATACACACATATATTATATATATTTTGATAAAGAAAAGAAAAAGAAAAAAAAAAGAACCTCAAAGATTACACTCTATAAGGGTAATGGTAATACTCACCCCGCGACCCCGCGACCCCAAGCATCCCGAGCAACCTCCCCGAGCCACACTTTTTACCCGTCATGGTGTTCCCGAGCATCCCAAGACCCCAAACTCTTTAAAAAGTAGGGGGACCCACACTTTTTACCCCTCTCCCGAGCTCTCTTCTCTCGGTGCCCCAGCCCCGAGCACCTCTCCCGCGCACCTCTCCCGAGCACTCCGTCATGGTGTTCCCGCGATCCCGAGCCTCCCAAACCCTCTCCCGAGCTAGCTCGGGGTGGGTATTACAATCACCCTAAGGGTATTAGTAATACCTCTCCCGAGCTAGCTCGGGAGAGTGCTTGGGATCGCGGGATGCTCGGGAACACCATGACGTGGTGCTCGTGGAGGTTGCTCGGGAGAGGGTCACGGGAGTGGGACACCGAGAGAAGAGAGCTCGGGAGAGGGGTGTGGGATTGTGGGTCCCCCTACTTTTTGAAGAGTTTGGGGTCTCGGGATGCTCGGGAACACCATGACGGGTAAAAAGTGTGGCTCGGGGAGGTTGCTCGGGATGCTCGGGAACACAATTGTGATTTATACAGACCGTTAAAACAAAGCCCAAATCAACAACTTTTTACAATAATTGGTGTGAAACGTAATATAGTCTTTGGGTTTTGTTTCCTTAATCACCATGAATATGTAGGTACCTTTTACATCCTAAATTTGCAGAAATCTAACAAATTAACTACAATAATAAACTTAGCAACTATTAGGAGCAAGTTACAGAAACAAATGAACAAGAAACAGCCAATAAACAACTATAATGTGAGAAATCAGGAGACTGGAAACAAATAAACAAGAAATCACCACACAAACAAACAAATAAATATTCTAAGAATAGGAGGAAATCAAGAAATTAGTAGAAATTATCAATGATACCCAAGTCCTTAAACTCGAAGATTCATAGCTTTCATAGCAATCAACGTACTTCAATTCCTGTGACTCAAAGATTCAGAGATTCGCTTCCTTTCTTCTATAGCTACCATACTATGTCTTCTTCTATTTTCTCTCTCAATTTTTTTTAATTAAAAACCAAAAAAATCCTATGAAAAGTTGAGGCCCCTAAAAAGCGGAACTTCCTAGCGGCTGTTCACTTTGATTCATTCATGTAATCATGTGTGATTTGTGTTTAAATTTGCAGCTAGTCACTCATGATAGTTAGTACGAAGACACTTTTGACATATAATTATGAATTTTTTTAAGGGTAATTTTTTTTTTTTTTTTTGCAAAATTCGGAGAGCGGGGGTCCAAGATCGGAGCCTCTAGCTAAGGTTGAGCTTAATTAAATATGCATCAGAAATTAATTTGATCGAAAATTTATCTATAATTTTCATCAAATTTATTATTGTTTTATATTGTGAGCCGCATCTTAATGGGTATTTAAGTTAGTTAATTGCCACTTAGATAAAATTTAATGTTCGCTGTTTGTGAACAAGCTAGATTTACGGTCCTTCAAACCTCAAAAATTATCATGTCTTAGAGTAAATTTTTATGAGAAAGTGTTCCATAAAATAAGCAAAATTAGGCTAATGTTTACTTGTATTCGCCGAATGGTTTTCCCCTATTCCCCTAACTAGTGTTTTATCGTGTTGTTCTTGTCCCTCAAAGCCACAAAAACTATTTAAGCAGAGTTATCATCGGATATGGGTTTGTTATTATTGTTGTTGCCATGATAGTTCTCATCCACGATTCCCTCCAACATGTCTTTGAGAAAAAAGAAACATTAAAATACATAAAGATGTTTTTTTATACAAACTACCGACACCGATCAGGAGATTATATTCGTCTTCATGCTAATTTGAGAATTTGCAAACTAGAACAATCATTTATTGCTTGAAACTAACTTCACTTGGCAGTTGGCAGGTGGCAGTTGCCACTAATCATTAGACAGGGTGTACGTCCATATTTTGTATTCTGTGTAAAACGAGTATATTTGTGATACATGCATGCCACCTTCATGCATGATTGCCAACTTCCAACTAGCTACTTATTGATAGTTTACCACTTAATTTAAGGAAAATCACCCAAATAATCAAGTTAAGCATAATTTTTAAATGGTTATGGTGAGAACACAAAAAGATATATCTTGGTCATTTTGATAAAAATTATGGTAAATTACTTAACTATTTGGGTGATTTTCCTTACTTTACCACTCTTTAAAACTTAACTCACTCATCAGATAACCAGGGGCGAAGTTTGGATCGAAATGGGGATAGGGCCGGACTACAGGCGGATAAGCCGCATTAAGTATATAAAATTTTTTGAACCGAACGAGTATAAATTTACACTACGAAGCGTAAAAACGGACAGGGCCGGGGCCCGGTCTGGCCCCTTAGAAGCTTCGCCGCGCCAGTGCAGATAACTATTAGGAAATTAGTCACCTTGAGGATAAGGTCGATTTAAACGGACGATGAGTTGATACGTGTCAACCTTCATGCAAGTAGATTTGATAAAATGCAGATCTAACAAATCTCATTGTAGGATCGTGGTAATTACCAAATTAACCTAAACAAGATTACTTATAAGCTTAAACAGGCGGAAACAATTTAATCTACTCATTCACTTACTTAGTTGTATGTTAGTGTTACTTCGACAAAGCTTGTGTAAACAAGTTGATTGCAAATATAATAGAACACAAGTAAATAAACTTGGTACTATATTGCATTAACTCAATAGCAGATTACAAGATACAAGCTATGATCGATTGTTTAAGTGTGTGAAAGCTACTAAGGCTACCATGCTATTTATAGTGCTAAGGGAAATAAATGAGAGCTATTGTTTTCCATAACATCATCTAAGACCGTTTAGTATAACAAAATTAATGACCTAGAACTAAGAAAAATTGTTCATTGGACGATGGTGTTCCTTGGACAGATTGACTTGATATTCTGAGAAGATATCTTGCTTTTAGTGATTCAGACCTGCAACTGATGACTTTTTGTGTCGGACATAAAAAGACAGTACAGTTGAGTTTCCGGCTAGACCTCCTTCCGGCTGGAACTCGATTTCACTCGAAACTGTTGTTCTTCCGGTTTATGTATTCTTCCGCGTCCGCTTCCGCTTGATATCAAATCTTTCGGTTCATCTCATTCATACGAAACACTTTGTCTCATCAGCATATTGACTTCCGGTTGAACTCCAGCCAGATGCTGAATACTTAAGCGTTTCAACCAGAACTCCTAGATGATTTTATCCTTACAGTCCCCCCCCCCCCCCCCTCCCAGATGATGTTGCCAAAACAATTCTTCTCATCCATTTAAAATTTTATTGACATGAACTTTATACAAAATTCTTTAAATCACCATCACTCAAGCTTGGTCTTCATACTTGTAGCCAATCTTAAGTATGAATCTATTACATAATCTCTATTAGGGTCGATTGCGCAAAGCTTCTCCCAGTCATCATCATTTGGCCGTTCATTGTGATCAGTTATTGACTTGTGGGCAGTGAAAGTATTATATTCTCTATGCACATAGAATAATATACCATCTTCATCATAGACATAAAATTTGATTCTGGAATGGGAGCTTGAATCTTCAGCATCAGCGTCTGCTTCAACATCTGGTTTCTCATTATCAATGATGAGTTTGATTTTGAAGTACATCAAACTTTCATCCATGCTCATGTTTAGGTTTGATTGAGCAAGGAGATAAACATCTGTGAGCTCACCCTTTGATAAATTCTTCATAGCTTCTTCCTTGGTATATGAGAGGGTTTTGATCAAATTTATAATAAACCTGTATTTCCTGGTCTCCTCATCATAGTTCCAATCAACTATAGATCTTCTGATGTCGGCTGATTCTTCTCTCTCATTATCAGACCTTTGATCAGATTTGGCTCTTTGTTTCTTCTTCTTTGGTGCTCTCTTTCTTTTAGAGATCATCTTCTTTCTACATGTAATTCTTGTAGGAGTAACACCAAAAGTTGAAACTGCTAGCTTTGGTGTTCCTTGAGTATGTGAGGTTGGTGAATTTGGAGTGGGTGGTTTAATGGATCTAGGTTTAGTGGTGTTTGGAAGTGATGTGGTAGTTTTAATAGAAGGTTTGGTATGTAAGATGGGTGTAGGAAGGGTGTTGGTGTAATCATGTACCTCTGAAGTTAAATGAGTGAAGTTATCCAAGGAAAATTTCTTGTGGGCTAACTTAGAGTACCATTTGGAGGATAGAGGTTGGCTCTAGTGGTTCTGGTTGGATTCTTTCTAGTAGTAGTGGAAGGAAGTTTGGATGATGGAATTTGTGGAGTGGAGGATAGCAAAGAATCAATGATATTTTATGGTTTAGGAGGAAGAGAAAACATAACTGAGAATGTACTAGTAGGTTTAGGTAGTCCAAGCTGTTGGGAATTCCCGAGACCGACTAGTTCGAGATTTGGTTTGATGAAACTCAACGTACAACTTATTGTTTAACCGTTCGCACAACACGGTGAAGTTTATGACTCGAGACTCTCATTAACCGAAGACATGGCATTAGTGACATTATTATTTATTGTTACATTATTTATTTGTCACTAGACTAGTTGTTGGTTATTTACTAGTTTGCCATTGTTAGGTTAGTACATATAGTTTGGTCTTTCATTTGTGAAAGACATGTATGGATGTATGAGTGTATGTGAGAGTGAGAGAACATGAATCTTTGAAGTTGTGTGTGGTTCATGAACACTTGTTCATGAACCTAGCATGAGTGGTGTAGGTAAATATAACCATTCGACTCCATATATGATTATCTATTCAACTTGTTCATCACTAGTTCTATATTATCCTCATCATCATCATCACATCTCACAACACCATTGTTGAAGATCCGGTCCCTTATGTTCTTCTTGGTGTTTATTTGTTCTACAAAGACGAGCTCACAAAGTTTTCGATCCGCTTCCACTGTGCCATCGGGGTTTGGCTTGGCTCACCGACCCCGGTTTCTACACAAGCCTCTTAGCATATTAAAGTAGCTTCCTCTTGATCTCTGTGCAGCTGCTTCTCAACGTACTAACAGATCAAGAGTTGAAGCTCCTGGGATTCTCATGGAGATAATGAATAAAGTATCTCTTCAAGGCTTTATGCTCATCTTCAATAGCTAAAGAAACCTTCTTCATCTTCTCAGTCATCTCTTCCCTCATTTTCATTTCACTTTCATTATCAGCATTAATTTTTTGTTGCAGTAGCAACTCACTATCCTCTTTTAGCATTTTCTCCATATAATCACAAAGTTCATGAGACTTCATACCCTTAACCTCTTCATGTGTTTTCCAACCTCTAGCAACAATAGTATCTTTCCAATCTCTGAGCAGGAAGTAATTATCTGTAGAAACCGGGGTCGGTGAGCCAAGCCAAACCCCGATGGCACAGCGGAAGCGGATCGGAGACTTTGTGAGCTTCGTCTTTGTAGAACAAATATAAACACCCGGAAGAACATAAGGAACCGGATCTTCTACTTGGGTGTTTGAGATGTGATGATGATGATGAGGATAAAATATAGAAGTAGTGATGAACAAGATGAAGATAAGTGAAATCATATATGGAGTCGAATGATTACATGTTTACCTATCCCACACATGCTATAGGTTCATGAACAAGAGTTCATGAACCCACACAACTTCAAAGATTCATGTCCTAAGCTCTCTCACTCATACATTCACTCATCTAGCTAGTCTTTCACATGAGAAAGACTTACATATATATTAACCTAACTAAGACCAAGGGCAAACTAGTAAATAACACAACTAGAAGTGACATAAGTAATACAACAATAAATAATAAAGTCACTAATGCCAAGTCTTCGGTTAATGAGAGTCTCGAGTCATGAACTTCACCGCATGTTGTGCAAACGGTCAAACGGTAAGTGGTACGTTGAGTTTCATCACACCAAATCTCGAACTCGTCGGTCTCGGGAATTCCCAACAATCTCCCCCTATTTGGTTGATGAACAAACGGATAAATAACTCAAATCTTGTGACAATCGGTTCCCTTGTATTCTAGCAACATGACTTCAAAACAATCTTCAAACGATTTCAAATCTTTCACTTTTCTTCTCCCCTTTGTGAAGCTCCCCCTACGATGAAGAGTTTTGATTCTTCCGGCCTTTTCCGCGAGGCACTATAGGGTGTTTACCACTTATAACATGCACACTATGTTTAAGGATGCCACCATCATCCTCAGTGTAGTTAAAGGTAAACAAGATAAAGGATCAAAGAAAAATTAGAAAATTAATCCCATAATTCAACCGTCTTGAAAATACTTGCCAAGAATACCAAACCGATGCTTCACTTCAAAGATAGTACCACTTCAAATAAATTACCTCAACAAGTCATAAGCTTCTAACTTTGCCTTTATTTTTACCATAACGACGATGGCTCAAGGACTCTTCAAAAGCTAGAACTCAATCCAACATTAGCAAACAAATTCTTCAATGTAGAAAAACTTTCAAACTAGCATATTTTCTTCAATTTTGAACCGGCTTCTAAACACGTCTGCTTATAAAGAGGCAAGTATCAAAAAGAAAATTAAGTTTGATTCTACAAGTGTACCTTGGTTGTACACCAATTTGTTGCGTTGGATTTAACGGCTTGCAATCCGTTAGACTTGTAGTAATTTTGAGGAATATAACAGTAGCATACTGTTAAATAATTCTGCCCAAAGTGTCTTCAAATATACTAGTCTGATTTGAGATGATAACAACCCAAACGATAGTAAGAGAGGCTGGCCCAAATTGGTTTAATTATAATCAGTACCCCATACGAGATGAATATGTGCAGGCCCAAAACGATTTGAAGATACCAGCCCAAATCGGTTCACATATAACAGACCCATATAAGGAGATGTTCTCTCCTTTTGTGCCCTAAACACAACATACAGAGGCAACAGCAGCCCCCTCGCCGGCGGTCACCGGAGCCGTTTTCCGGCGGACTGAAGACCAGCAGCAACTAGCAAGGTTCGAGCATCAACACCAACTCAATTCTGTTTCGGATCGATGAGATTGGAGAGTTCCGGACTAAGTTGGGGAGTTCCGGACTAAGTTTGAAGTTCCGGAGGAAGTTCCGGACTAATCACTTGAAGCAAACTCGATGAACATAAGTGGAACCAGCGACCAAGGGTGATCCTCCGGACAAATTCGAGTTACTCCGGAACTGAGTTTGAGTTCCCTCGGAACTCTGCAGTTTCTCCGGAACATTGGTTCCCTTGGAGACAGATTACTCCGGAACTTTGAGTTCCCACGGAACAATCTCATTTCCTTCGGAACTTTTAAGTTAACTCGGAACACATCAGGTTACTTCGGAAGGTTGTCTCGGAGCATTTGTTCTTCCGGATCGAGTTCTCTCGGAACAAAACAAGTTCCCACGGAGGTTTTGAGTTCCTCCGGAACTTCCGGCAGGTTACTCCGGAACATACGAGTTATCTCGGAACAAAGAGTTGTCTCGGAAAAATGTTTTTCCGGTGAGTTCTTCCGACCCAACAGGTTCTCTCGGAGAGGAGAGTGGTCTTTACCGGAACTGAATTTTTCCGGTCGGTTCATTTCACGGGTTACAATTGTCACGGATCAATATGTTCAGCCGCAGCACTTTCTTGGAGTACCTTGAACATCGATGAAAGAGAGGAACATGCACAGTTGATGGAGACGTGATATTGAAAAGTGGGTTTCATTGTTTTTGTCTTGTTCCTTTGATATGTCACGACAAGAAGAAATGAAAGTCAACAAGTTTGAACTTAATTTTCTTGAACTCACATCAAATTACTTTAATGAGTCTGTGAAGCCCCGATCACAATCATCGTAAATACCTTATCGTAACCCGCAAACTCGTTCGACCCATAATCACCGTAACCCTCGTTAAATAATTTACGAGAACCTGATCTCGAACTTGCTAATGAAAACCCAAGTGCCAACCGTGAGATAAACCCCTTTTCTCTCAAATAAGAACCCGTAAAAATCTGGATAACGAGCTGCAGTCTCGTGATTTTTTGTTCTTCATCACTTGTTAAAATAAATTAACTTAAACACTAACAATAATCAATTAAAAAATCTGCTAAATTGATTAAAGGGAGGTTGAGTGTTTAGGTGATGTGTGTAAGAGGAGAGAGAAACAAATTAGGGTGGTTGACAAAAAAGGTGAAGTAGAGTGGTTGCTTTACAAAAGTCAGTAAAGAGGGTATGGCTACTACTCTTTCACTATTCACCTTTTTGGGTTTTAATTTTGTTTTCCAATTAATTTAATCAAACAAATGACAAACTAACAATCTTCAACATGAAGATCACTGGGAAAACACATGAACACTTGGGTGAGTTTGAAGGAACTCAAAAACTCATCTTTTATATGTGTGACAATTTCAACACAAAACCCAAAGTTCAAAAATAAAAACATCTCTATTTGTTACAAAAACAAGCAAGATAACACAAAGTTGAAGAAACCAACCGAATCGTTGCGTTTTCTTCGACCATGGCTCTGATGCCAATTGTAGAAACCGGGGTCGGTGAGCCAAGCCAAACCCCGATGGCACAGCGGAAGCGGATCGGAGACTTTGTGAGCTTCGTCTTTGTAGAACAAATATAAACACCCGGAAGAACATAAGGAACCGGATCTTCTACTTGGGTGTTTGTGAGGGTGATGATGATGATGAGGATAAAATATAGAAGTAGTGATGAACAAGATGAAGATAAGTGAAATCATATATGGAGTCGAATGATTACATGTTTACCTATCCCACACATGCTATAGGTTCATGAACAAGAGTTCATGAACCCACACAACTTCAAAGATTCATGTCCTAAGCTCTCTCACTCATACATTCACTCATCTAGCTAGTCTTTCACATGAGAAAGACTTACATATATATTAACCTAACTAAGACCAAGGGCAAACTAGTAAATAACACAACTAGAAGTGACATAAATAATACAACAATAAATAATAAAGTCACTAATGCCAAGTCTTCGGTTAATGAGAGTCTCGAGTCATGAACTTCACCGCATGTTGTGCAAACGGTCAAACGGTAAGTGGTACGTTGAGATTCATCACACCAAATCTCGAACTCGTCGGTCTCGGGAATTCCCAACAATCTCCCCCTATTTGGTTGATGAACAAACGGATAAATAACTCAAATCTTGTGACAATCGGTTCCCTTGTATTCTAGCAACATGACTTCAAAACAATCTTCAAACGATTTCAAATCTTTCACTTTTCTTCTCCCCTTTGTGAAGCTCCCCATACGATGAAGAGTTTTGATTCTTCCGGCCTTTTCCGCGAGGCACTATAGGGTGTTTACCACTTATAACATGCACACTATGTTTAAGGATGCCACCATCATCCTCAGTGTAGTTAAAGGTAAACAAGATAAAGGATCAAAGAAAAATTAGAAAATTAATCCCATAATTCAACCGTCTTGAAAATACTTGCCAAGAATACCAAACCGATGCTTCACTTCAAAGATAGTACCACTTCAAATAAATTACCTCAACAAGTCATAAGCTTCTAACTTTGCCTTTATTTTTACCATAACGACGATGGCTCAAGGACTCTTCAAAAGCTAGAACTCAATCCAACATTAGCAAACAAATTCTTCAATGTAGAAAAACTTTCAAACTAGCATATTTTCTTCAATTTTGAACCGGCTTCTAAACACGTCTGCTTATAACGAGGCAAGTATCAAAAAGAAAATTAAGTTTGATTCTACAAGTGTACCTTGGTTGTACACCAATTTGTTGCGTTGGATTTAACGGCTTGCAATCCGTTAGACTTGTAGTAATTTTGAGGAATATAACAGTAGCATACTGTTAAATAATTCTGCCCAAAGTGTCTTCAAATATACTAGTCTGATTTGAGATGATAACAACCCAAACGATAGTAAGAGAGGCTGGCCCAAATTGGTTTAATTATAATCAGTACCCCATACGAGATGAATATGTGCAGGCCCAAAACGATTTGAAGATACCAGCCCAAATCGGTTCACATATAACAGACCCATATAAGGAGATGTTCTCTCCTTTTGTGCCCTAAACACAACATACAGAGGCAACAGCAGCCCCCTCGCCGGCGGTCACCGGAGCCGTTTTCCGGCGGACTGAAGACCAGCAGCAACTAGCAAGGTTCGAGCATCAACACCAACTCAATTCTGTTTCGGATCGATGAGATTGCAGAGTTCCGGACTAAGTTGGGGAGTTCCGGACTAAGTTTGAAGTTCCGGAGGAAGTTCCGGACTAATCACTTGAAGCAAACTCGATGAACATAAGTGGAACCAGCGACCAAGGGTGATCCTCCGGACAAATTCGAGTTACTCCGGAACTGAGTTTGAGTTCCCTCGGAACTCTGCAGTTTCTCCGGAACATTGGTTCCCTTGGAGACAGATTACTCCGGAACTTTGAGTTCCCACGGAACAATCTCATTTCCTTCGGAACTTTTAAGTTAACTCGGAACACATCAGGTTACTTCGGAAGGTTGTCTCGGAGCATTTGTTCTTCCGGATCGAGTTCTCTCGGAACAAAACAAGTTCCCACGGAGGTTTTGAGTTCCTCCGGAACTTCCGGCAGGTTACTCCGGAACATACGAGTTATCTCGGAACAAAGAGTTGTCTCGGAAAAATGTTTTTCCGGTGAGTTCTTCCGACCCAACAGGTTCTCTCGGAGAGGAGAGTGGTCTTTACCGGAACTGAATTTTTCCGGTCGGTTCATTTCACGGGTTACAATTGTCACGGATCAATATGTTCAGCCGCAGCACTTTCTTGGAGTACCTTGAACATCGATGAAAGAGAGGAACATGCACAGTTGATGGAGACGTGATATTGAAAAGTGGGTTTCATTGTTTTTGTCTTGTTCCTTTGATATGTCACGACAAGAAGAAATGAAAGTCAACAAGTTTGAACTTAATTTTCTTGAACTCACATCAAATTACTTTAATGAGTCTGTGAAGCCCCGATCACAATCATCGTAAATACCTTATCGTAACCCGCAAACTCGTTCGACCCATAATCACCGTAACCCTCGTTAAATAATTTACGAGAACCTGATCTCGAACTTGCTAATGAAAACCCAAGTGCCAACCGTGAGATAAACCCCTTTTCTCTCAAATAAGAACCCGTAAAAATCTGGATAACGAGCTGCAGTCTCGTGATTTTTTGTTCTTCATCACTTGTTAAAATAAATTAACTTAAACACTAACAATAATCAATTAAAAAATCTGCTAAATTGATTAAAGGGAGGTTGAGTGTTTAGGTGATGTGTGTAAGAGGAGAGAGAAACAAATTAGGGTGGTTGACAAAAAAGGTGAAGTAGAGTGGTTGCTTTACAAAAGTCAGTAAAGAGGGTATGGCTACTACTCTTTCACTATTCACCTTTTTGGGTTTTAATTTTGTTTTCCAATTAATTTAATCAAACAAATGACAAACTAACAATCTTCAACATGAAGATCACTGGGAAAACACATGAACACTTGGGTGAGTTTGAAGGAACTCAAAAACTCATCTTTTATATGTGTGACAATTTCAACACAAAACCCAAAGTTCAAAAATAAAAACATCTCTATTTGTTACAAAAACAAGCAAGATAACACAAAGTTGAAGAAACCAACCGAATCGTTGCGTTTTCTTCGACCATGGCTCTGATGCCAATTGTAGAAACCGGGGTCGGTGAGCCAAGCCAAACCCCGATGGCACAGCGGAAGCGGATCGGAGACTTTGTGAGCTTCGTCTTTGTAGAACAAATATAAACACCCGGAAGAACATAAGGAACCGGATCTTCTACTTGGGTGTTTGAGATGTGATGATGATGATGAGGATAAAATATAGAAGTAGTGATGAACAAGATGAAGATAAGTGAAATCATATATGGAGTCGAATGATTACATGTTTACCTATCCCACACATGCTATAGGTTCATGAACAAGAGTTCATGAACCCACACAACTTCAAAGATTCATGTCCTAAGCTCTCTCACTCATACATTCACTCATCTAGCTAGTCTTTCACATGAGAAAGACTTACATATATATTAACCTAACTAAGACCAAGGGCAAACTAGTAAATAACACAACTAGAAGTGACATAAATAATACAACAATAAATAATAAAGTCACTAATGCCAAGTCTTCGGTTAATGAGAGTCTCGAGTCATGAACTTCACCGCATGTTGTGCAAACGGTCAAACGGTAAGTGGTACGTTGAGATTCATCACACCAAATCTCGAACTCGTCGGTCTCGGGAATTCCCAACAATCTACCCCTATTTGGTTGATGAACAAACGGATAAATAACTCAAATCTTGTGACAATCGGTTCCCTTGTATTCTAGCAACATGACTTCAAAACAATCTTCAAACGATTTCAAATCTTTCACTTTTCTTCTCCCCTTTGTGAAGCTCCCCCTACGATGAAGAGTTTTGATTCTTCCGGCCTTTTCCGCGAGGCACTATAGGGTGTTTACCACTTATAACATGCACACTATGTTTAAGGATGCCACCATCATCCTCAGTGTAGTTAAAGGTAAACAAGATAAAGGATCAAAGAAAAATTAGAAAATTAATCCCATAATTCAACCGTCTTGAAAATACTTGCCAAGAATACCAAACCGATGCTTCACTTCAAAGATAGTACCACTTCAAATAAATTACCTCAACAAGTCATAAGCTTCTAACTTTGCCTTTATTTTTACCATAACGACGATGGCTCAAGGACTCTTCAAAAGCTAGAACTCAATCCAACATTAGCAAACAAATTCTTCAATGTAGAAAAACTTTCAAACTAGCATATTTTCTTCAATTTTGAACCGGCTTCTAAACACGTCTGCTTATAACGAGGCAAGTATCAAAAAGAAAATTAAGTTTGATTCTACAAGTGTACCTTGGTTGTACACCAATTTGTTGCGTTGGATTTAACGGCTTGCAATCCGTTAGACTTGTAGTAATTTTGAGGAATATAACAGTAGCATACTGTTAAATAATTCTGCCCAAAGTGTCTTCAAATATACTAGTCTGATTTGAGATGATAACAACCCAAACGATAGTAAGAGAGGCTGGCCCAAATTGGTTTAATTATAATCAGTACCCCATACGAGATGAATATGTGCAGGCCCAAAACGATTTGAAGATACCAGCCCAAATCGGTTCACATATAACAGACCCATATAAGGAGATGTTCTCTCCTTTTGTGCCCTAAACACAACATACAGAGGCAACAGCAGCCCCCTCGCCGGCGGTCACCGGAGCCGTTTTCCGGCGGACTGAAGACCAGCAGCAACTAGCAAGGTTCGAGCATCAACACCAACTCAATTCTGTTTCGGATCGATGAGATTGCAGAGTTCCGGACTAAGTTGGGGAGTTCCGGACTAAGTTTGAAGTTCCGGAGGAAGTTCCGGACTAATCACTTGAAGCAAACTCGATGAACATAAGTGGAACCAGCGACCAAGGGTGATCCTCCGGACAAATTCGAGTTACTCCGGAACTGAGTTTGAGTTCCCTCGGAACTCTGCAGTTTCTCCGGAACATTGGTTCCCTTGGAGACAGATTACTCCGGAACTTTGAGTTCCCACGGAACAATCTCATTTCCTTCGGAACTTTTAAGTTAACTCGGAACACATCAGGTTACTTCGGAAGGTTGTCTCGGAGCATTTGTTCTTCCGGATCGAGTTCTCTCGGAACAAAACAAGTTCCCACGGAGGTTTTGAGTTCCTCCGGAACTTCCGGCAGGTTACTCCGGAACATACGAGTTATCTCGGAACAAAGAGTTGTCTCGGAAAAATGTTTTTCCGGTGAGTTCTTCCGACCCAACAGGTTCTCTCGGAGAGGAGAGTGGTCTTTACCGGAACTGAATTTTTCCGGTCGGTTCATTTCACGGGTTACAATTGTCACGGATCAATATGTTCAGCCGCAGCACTTTCTTGGAGTACCTTGAACATCGATGAAAGAGAGGAACATGCACAGTTGATGGAGACGTGATATTGAAAAGTGGGTTTCATTGTTTTTGTCTTGTTCCTTTGATATGTCACGACAAGAAGAAATGAAAGTCAACAAGTTTGAACTTAATTTTCTTGAACTCACATCAAATTACTTTAATGAGTCTGTGAAGCCCCGATCACAATCATCGTAAATACCTTATCGTAACCCGCAAACTCGTTCGACCCATAATCACCGTAACCCTCGTTAAATAATTTACGAGAACCTGATCTCGAACTTGCTAATGAAAACCCAAGTGCCAACCGTGAGATAAACCCCTTTTCTCTCAAATAAGAACCCGTAAAAATCTGGATAACGAGCTGCAGTCTCGTGATTTTTTGTTCTTCATCACTTGTTAAAATAAATTAACTTAAACACTAACAATAATCAATTAAAAAATCTGCTAAATTGATTAAAGGGAGGTTGAGTGTTTAGGTGATGTGTGTAAGAGGAGAGAGAAACAAATTAGGGTGGTTGACAAAAAAGGTGAAGTAGAGTGGTTGCTTTACAAAAGTCAGTAAAGAGGGTATGGCTACTACTCTTTCACTATTCACCTTTTTGGGTTTTAATTTTGTTTTCCAATTAATTTAATCAAACAAATGACAAACTAACAATCTTCAACATGAAGATCACTGGGAAAACACATGAACACTTGGGTGAGTTTGAAGGAACTCAAAAACTCATCTTTTATATGTGTGACAATTTCAACACAAAACCCAAAGTTCAAAAATAAAAACATCTCTATTTGTTACAAAAACAAGCAAGATAACACAAAGTTGAAGAAACCAACCGAATCGTTGCGTTTTCTTCGACCATGGCTCTGATGCCAATTGTAGAAACCGGGGTCGGTGAGCCAAGCCAAACCCCGATGGCACAGCGGAAGCGGATCGGAGACTTTGTGAGCTTCGTCTTTGTAGAACAAATATAAACACCCGGAAGAACATAAGGAACCGGATCTTCTACTTGGGTGTTTGAGATGTGATGATGATGATGAGGATAAAATATAGAAGTAGTGATGAACAAGATGAAGATAAGTGAAATCATATATGGAGTCGAATGATTACATGTTTACCTATCCCACACATGCTATAGGTTCATGAACAAGAGTTCATGAACCCACACAACTTCAAAGATTCATGTCCTAAGCTCTCTCACTCATACATTCACTCATCTAGCTAGTCTTTCACATGAGAAAGACTTACATATATATTAACCTAACTAAGACCAAGGGCAAACTAGTAAATAACACAACTAGAAGTGACATAAATAATACAACAATAAATAATAAAGTCACTAATGCCAAGTCTTCGGTTAATGAGAGTCTCGAGTCATGAACTTCACCGCATGTTGTGCAAACGGTCAAACGGTAAGTGGTACGTTGAGTTTCATCACACCAAATCTCGAACTCGTCGGTCTCGGGAATTCCCAACATTATCATCATTGGCTTTCAGCCTGATCTCTTTTTGCTCAGCTGCTAGCTTTTTCTCAGCATCAGAATTCAGTTTGTCAAGCCTTTTGCTTTGTGCTAGGTCGAACTTGTGCTAGGTCGAACTTTGCCGCATACCCCTCGTAATAAATCTCCGGACGAAATTTTCTAAGGTAGGGAAGACTGTGACATTCACCCATTATCCATATTTGTAACCTGACCTATTTTTGTTATTCATGTAAATTAAGGTTCAAATCAACAAACGTTGGAAATTCTTTATATTCATTTTTGATCGAGTTTCATTTTATACATACTAATATTCATGCTAAACAAAGCTTTAAATATATATAATATAACGTATATTAATGTTGGATATTTGTAATTGTAAAAAATTAAATTTTTTTTTTTGAAAATTCACCCATCACGTACCGCGATGTGGAAGCTCACACATGTCGCGATACACGACCTACATCAGTTACAAAAGTCATTTTTTTTATTAAAAAAATGAATTTTGCTTAACATCTTCATCTTTTTACTTGATTTTAAACCTAGTTTCGATGAGGTTATTATCCTTAATGTACTTAGACCCTATTCCAAGCTTAATTCATCATCCTAAATGAATTATAACTGCTAAATTTCTTCATCTCTATCATCTTTTATTATTTTATCAAATTGGGAGTGTTTATCACGAAATTAAAGCCACATCCACACTTCCCTATATATTTCGATCCTCCCTAGTCATTCCTTCACCATAATATCTGTAATTCGAGCTCTAATTCAAGAATACAAAATCTAGGGCTTGGAACTTCCTCGTTTGATTCTGACTTTAATTCTCAACCAATTCGGTTAATTTTTTAGTCAATTCTTATTAGTTTTTTGTCCTCTAAGCTCTCAATTAATTTCTAAACTTGATGGGTAATTTAAAAAGTCAAATTCTAGGGTTCATGCTAAAGTGAGGATTTTAAGTTTTATGTTTTTATCAGATCAATCAACTTTATGCAGTCTAATACCTAATATTACTATTTTAAATCATCTTTTAGTAATTGACACACTTTTACAAAATTTTGAAATTTTAATAATCGTGTATTCTACTAATTTAATCGTTATAATCATTTGATTAATTTGATTTGTTATAATAATTGTTGTTATTTAATCGTTATTTTCTACATATAAAACCATACATTATATGCTATTAATTGGTAATGGATTACATTCGTTATGATGAATTTTATAAATCGTTAATTTCAGATAAATGTTTTGACTAAAATTGGCCATTAGATTTTATTTAATAATCGATTGCATTTAAACTATATTTAACATGAAATTGATTTATCATCATAAATGGATAATATATATTTTTTATCAAATTATATTCATATATTTTTTTAATCAAATTATATTCGAGATATTGTCATAAATCGTTAATAAGTATTTTATTTATTTTGTCACATTTAAACACTAATAATTCGTTATTCAATTAATTATTTGATCTAGAACACACCCCATAGGCAAATGAATCTAGAATACTCTTAGTCGTTTGAACTTATTTTATTATATTATTCATTATAGCCCTGTACAGTCTATTTGGATAATTCTCGGGATTTATCCAAACCACATCCAACTTGCGTATGTGTGGATATATCTTCAAGTCACGTAAGTATTGATAGTCCATTTTCTTTTTAAGTTTTGGGATGTAACATGTATACATTATTTAAACATTGATTATTCGTTTTAGAAACTATATAGTTAATTCTATGTCTATGTGTGATTCTATGTTATATGTTAAACTATGATGTAATTCTAAGAGGCTATTTGGTATCCTCTTAATAGTCATTAAGAAGTTATCTCCTAGAGTATTCGCAGAAGGTTCTTTATCTTCATCCTTATAATTTATATCTTTATCATTACTTTTTCTCTTTCTTTGCATCACAACCACAATTAAATAATACTTTTGTATACCTTAATCATTACATTTTCTCTCTCTTTCATCACAACCAAACCTTAAATTTTAAGAAATCAATAATTTTTTTTGTCAAATATATATATGAACAATAACTTTTTTTTCTCTTCTCTACTCACAACCACTCACAACGAAACCTTAAATTTTAAGGCTTACACTCACATATTTAGAAGGAACCTACCGTGAATGCTCTTAATAGAATCATTTAGAGTCTTACGAAAGAGAAAAGGGAAGAATGTGACTTGTGATGGTTTAGCATTAAGATGTTACCTTTTAACTATTCACCTCTTAAACCTCTTAACAGTTAAGAGGCATTACACCATTAAGAGGTAGGCATCTTAATGATAATTAAGAGGCTACCAAAAAGCCCCTAAGACTATATTCTAGCATAATCATTAACAATTCAAGCATGCGGTAACAATGATGGATCTGTAGGTTGATAATCCACCATGATTATTGACCTGTTATGGCATTTGAGTGATTGAAGCCTAATTCATGCTTAGCTTAACTTGTTAGGCCCCATTTGTTTTTTAAGAGATTTATGTCTAAATCTGAATACCACTTCTGAATGTTAAGAGGTGGTTCAAATGTCTGAAAACTGAATCATTAGTGGAGGCCGGAGGCGGATAACTAGTCGCCGGAGATGGATCGAGCCTAGTAGCTGGAGATGGAGGTCTAGTCGCCGGAGAACGAACAACTCTTTTTTAGGGTTAAGAGGTTCTAAGATGTTCTAAAAGATCTTGATGGTTAAGACGCTATTAAGATGTAGAACCTTTTAATAACTGGAAAAAAAACAAACGGCTCTAGATCTGAATACGTCTGACCGAATCTGATGTAATCTCTATTCAGATGTTTTTTTTTCAATAACAAACCGGGCCTTAGTTATGAAATCTAGTCAACGAAGGTTTGATTATGCAATCTTGTTTATTCATATTTGTTTGAATCTATATTTGACATTTGAATTGCATTTATTCTATTATATGTACTTTTAAACCCATGTTTACTCACTAATTATTTTAGTTGACCATTTATTTTTATACATGTTACAGGAAACAAAGTTTGAGCTACATGTGATTGATGCTACACCTAGGCTGCTTTGGACCTAGTTTAATAATTGGAAACATTGGTTATGATTATTTGTTTATGTTTATTTGAGACTATTGTTTGTTTGACATGGAATTTGGTAATGATTAAATATTGAACTTTAACTAGTGTCACGTGCAATGTACAATCATCACATCCCGAAGTATAATTCGTTGTCGGTTGGGGTGTGATAAAAAGCTCGTTCATGCTATTTGAATAATCATAATTAAGCATACCTTAATCTCTTTGATGCTTAACATGTCGACTTAGTGAAATCTCTTTTTTCATCTTTTTATATTTACCAACTTAGTTATTTAAACATTTGTAAGCATTTGAATCGATTTTCATCCTGTATCTGTCCTTGGTCAAGACACCTTATTCTACATATACAGCTAGCTGCAACCCAGTTTCACCAAGAGTATATTATATAGTAAAAGGGAGGGAGGGGCAGCTACTTCAAGGAGAGAAGCATATATGGTTAAGTTTAGGGTTAGAGAGAGCTCTTTAGCCAAGGCAATTAAATTATTTTTTTATTAATTTAAAAAATGAGGTTTAGGAAACCAAGCCAGTATTGGGAGACATGGTAACAACACCCACGTTCTCTCTATCATAAATATTTAACTATTTTATACTTATATACTTTTTAAACCCAATTCTAGGGTTTTTTTTTTTCAATTCATTTTCTTTAAAAAAAAACGGTATTTAAGAAGATTAACTTAACTGATACTTCAATTCAGTCTTGTGAAGTAAATTCTATATAAATATATATTTACGTGAGTATCATGCATATATAATCTTGCACATCATAGAGAAAAGTCAATACTTAGAACAAAAGTACTATAATTATAGCTCGTAAGGGTACGTGTAATGTTTCTCGAGTATGAGTCACAGACGTGACATAGCAGTGAGTGAGTCTTAGTCAAAGGTATTACGTGATGGTTAGTGAGTGTGATTGTGAGACTTCATTAAAAATATATATATAATAAGATTTAGAATTTTGGTTGGTAAATAAATTTTTTAAAAATACCTAAAAGTTTTGTCGATGGATTCATCGGTGCCTCAGGCCCCAAGCGACGCTATGTTTCGGCTCGTTAACGGTGCCAAGTAGACACAACCCTCTCACTTACAAAAGTAGAATTATTAGATATACACTCTAATGTTCACATATGTTTGGTTTCCACATAAAACACACCTAGCACCGCACTAGCTACACATATAGTGTCGACTTGACAAATTTAATTAATTGTTTATTAACCCAAGGAGTACATATACACATAAAGGATACCCTTTATTTTGCTTGCAATTTGCCACAAACACACTCATCCACCAATCCCTCATTTCTCTCGCTCTTGATCACCATTCTTCCCATAACTATTGAAAGACTAGAGTTTGTGTGCTCATGGTATGGTTATATATACATATACATATATATTCAAAATTGCAATTTATCTTCACTTTGATTATTGAAAAGTGAAAACTTTATTTGTATGTGTTTTCTTAGATTCATAATTCAAGAATTGCATGAGTGTTGTCACTAATACTATATGTTCATAGGGTAAATGGTTATAAATACATATACATATATATTCAAATTTCAATTTATCTTCACTTTGATTATTGAAAAGTGAAAAATTTATTTGTATATGTTTTCTTAGATTCATAATTCAAGAATATTGCATGAGTGTTGTCACTAATACTATATGTTCATAGGGTAATCGAAAGCCAGCTTGGTTAGAAGCTCTTTATATGGAAACGTTTTTCACCCCGTGTTCAATTCATGAGAACTCAAAGAAGAACGAGAAAAATATATGTTGTTTGGATTGTTGCATCAGTATCTGTCCACACTGTGTGCACGCCCATAGATTCCATCGGCTTCTTCAAGTTCGTCGATATGTATACCATGATGTTGTGAGACTGGAAGACCTAGAGAGGCTTATCGACTGCTCAAATATTCAGGTAAAATTCAAGTTTAAAAGATAAAAATAAAAAACATAATTTTATGCTTGAAACCTCCAAAGGCTTATTGCATAGGCACTTTAAATCTTTTTAATTAGCATAAATTGGTTGAATACTTACTAATTAGGCTTATAATTCCATCAGGCTTATACCATTAACAGCGCAAAAGTTTTGTTTATCAAGAAGAGACCTCAAAACAGGCAATTTAAGGGCTCAGGAAACTATTGTACTTCTTGTGATAGGAGCCTTCAAGAACCCTTCATCCATTGCTCTCTAGGGTGTAAGGTAATTTAATTATATATTCCTATAACTTATCTTATCATAACATATATGCACAAATTCCATGATCTGATTCTGGAATATATTGAAGTATATTATAAATTTAGCTTATCACAGTGGAGAAAATTATGAATAATTGACCTAACAATTTAAATAATCAATAATAAGAAAGCAGAAAATAACCCTAATTTTCACTATGTTGAGTTTCATTCTAGTCATAAGCCTTTAAACACTTCAAATTGGGAACTAAAAAAACTTTTAAAAAAAGGTAAGCTATAGTCACATAATCTAATTCCACACTGGGTTGTTTGTTGCATAGAACGGCTGCCTAAAAGGATATATAGGGCTGATGTCATCTTTCAGACAGGTGTCCAACATACGATCATTTGAGTTCGATTTTAAAAATTGTCCGACTTACTTACAAACATTTGAGTTTGATTTGACGAAATGAGTGTGAAATTAGAATTTACAACATACTACCCATTTTGTCAAATTAAACTCAAACGGTGATCGATTATATAATGAGCTATTCCTTCTTGCATTCCTTGCATCACATATATACATGGGACATGTGTATTCTAAAATATGATCATCTCGATCATTGAAAAAATACATAATAAACATTGATGTTAAATATCCCTAATTATGGGAATGAAGTAGTGTAAAAAAAGTAACATTTATTAGTAAATAAAGAAAACATGCTTTGACCAAATGATCTTTGCTACAATCCACAATTAATAAAGGTTTTTGATCTAAGTAGTTGTTAGTAGAATTGAAACTTGACTCTCACAAGAGTTATGTGTTTTCTTTGTTTATATATTGATCATCATCACTACTCTAGCTCCAATTGTGATAATATTTTATCTAACATCAATAATTCCTAAATTTTCTAAGATAAATACGTAACTAAATAGATCTTGTAGGGATTTGAATCCATAATCTTTTAGTTATGAGGTAAATCGGTTAACAACCGGAAAACCTGTTAATTATGATTGTACTACTATATGCAAATTGAGTTATATATGAACTTGATTGACTTTGAAATATTTTAGGTGGATTTTGTACTCAAACATTATAGAGACCTCACACCATTCTTAAGGGTATGCACTTCCTTACAACTCGGTCCAGATTTCTTTATTCCAAGTGACAACGGAGACGATGACATGACAAACGAGATGCCTAACTCGACCATTGTGGATTTTGACGACCCCATGAGCTCGTGCTCCGGTTCATCGGGTTCCGAAAACACGAGCATGTCGATGTGCACCGAGTTTGTTAACAGAAAAAAGAGAAGTGGACTATACACTTGGGGAAGATCATCTAGTAATAAGGTTCATTCCGAAGAAGATATGACCTCAAGCATGAGTAGAAGAAAAGGTATTCCTCAGAGATCACCTATGTGTTGATTAATAATGATAATAATAATAATAATATATCTCAGTTTATCTATTTCTTATTAGATATGTTTTTTTTTTCAACTAGTGAAACTGCTTTCTTTTTTGGGAATATTACTATTTTTTTTCTTCTATATCTATCTAAGATGTTGCTGTATGTTGAAGTTAATTATTAATTACTTGGTCGGAGGGGTTTTTGTCTTAATCACATCACGTGATTCCAGAACCCAAGCAATAGTTTTGTACATTTTTCTAAGAATTTTCCATTAAAAAAAGACTGTTATTGGTTATAATTTTAAAGTTAATTGCATGAATTCGAGGGCCGGCCTTATTGTTGTATTACTAAACTTTTCCCCATCACAGTATAAAGAATTCTTCAGTCGTCTCAAACCTATGATTCACCGGCCTGTGGGATTACTGCTCATTTCCAAAAGAAGAAAAACTATATATAAATAATATATAAATAAAACGGTAGTTTTAATTATTATTTAAATACAAACCGTAACTTATTCCTTAATTAAGTTTTATGAATTAAAGCGTGCTATATAGATAGGGGTGTCTAGCTTGGAGACTTTTATTTTAAATTAAACCAAATCACTATGAAGAGAAACGGGTTTGGGTTGTGTTCGGGTATTTCTTGTAGCCGGATCTAGCAATCGGGTTTTTTGATCTGGTAATGTTATGGTTTAGTTAGTTCGTGAATTCTTGAAAGGTATAAACCTCATAACCCTAATCTATTGTTTATTTTGTCTTGTTTTAGTTTTGCGTCTAGCGATATTCCAAAGCTTTATTTGGATCGGTTCATACAAATGCTTCACATAAAATTATATTTAATTCTAAAACCTGTGTGCGAAACCCAACAATCTTTTGGGTCTCATGCACATTTTGATTTTAATTGGTTAGCATATTAATTTGTCTTTAAGGGGAAACTTGAATTCCGAGATATCTATTTTGAACTTTATGGAGACACCGGGTTTGTAAGGATCGATGTAGCTGCTCTTCTAGCAAAACGTTACTCGATCTCTGACAATATGACAAATTTAGGGTTGCAAGTAGTTACTGGGATTATGGTCGTTAGGTGAGACGTGGCATGTCTTTACGTGCTTTCTAGTGTCTGATATGGTTAGGTTATATGGAGTTCTAAGGATAATTTGTCCATGAGGGGCGATAATCACCGCTTAGGCTTTGTAAATGAGAATAGTAGAGAGCATATGAAGAGTAAGGGTATGAGGAGGTTGCAAGCAGCTGCTTTATGTTGTATCTTTGGTTGTAAGTAGGTTGAAAAGGTTGCATTATAGATGAAATGTTTCTTACTATTGGTAAGAGAAATGCAGTTCCCTTTGTTACTAGAATCTTACAAAAGAGAGAGGTGAATAAGTATTGAGAAAAAGTGTGGGTCTAGAGAGTGTGTTCTTATGTTGGTTCGATGTCCTATTCATAGAGACTTTGGGTTCTTGGGTCATCTTCAAAATGAACGTGTGCTTCTCCTCATTAGTACCTCATACAAAATCATTTTCATGTTCTCCTGTCAAATTCAACGATTCAAACACCCAAAATCCCAAAATCAAAGATTATTACCCGCCAAGTTATTAATTGAAAACTGTGTTTACAATCTTGAATCAGGAAAAAATACATAATCAATACTAAGATAGAAACAATCAAACCATCACTGAGATGATTGATTATAGAACCAATGAATGAAAATACTCTAAAACATGCTACTAGGTACAACCTGAATGAAAATAGATGTACGGAACACAAAGATCTTGAGCGAAACTCAATCTGGAACGTAGACGATATTAGAGGCGCTGATCTTCAAGTATACATGAACTAGGGTTTTGTTTGAGTTGGGGAAGATGATCGAGTAATTGAAAAATGAAGCGTGTTATATATTCTCTAATCTCTGATTATAGGGTTTTTATATTGAACCCATGACCCGCAAAGAACTTGATGACCCGATCTACTGTTCATCAATCCAACTCCTTGATCCAATCCAAGCTAAGCCCAACAGCAAGCCCAGTTCCAATGTTTAATCCAGCAGCCCATCAAGCAGCCCAGTTGGTCCAATCAAGCATTCCAAACACAATAGAAATAAATCAAATTAAACAATTGATATGAGGAAGAATTAAGAAAAATGAAATTGTTCTATATTTTTAACATCTCCTCTATGGTTCTTTCATTTGTTATCTAATTGGTAATCATCCGATTTGCTCCTCTAGGCTAAAGGGAAGACACATCCCTGTCTATTTCGTCTGGTCTTTCTTTCTTGTCCTCATCTCGGGTTCGACTTATTTCATAGGCGTCTACTTCTTCTATGGTGCTTTTTCCTTCCTTTCCATTTCCATGTTTACTTCAATTCTCCACCATTGGTAACATGCTTGTTATTTGAGGGAATGCATGAGCTTCTCTTTACCTGGTCACCAAATACATATATTTCTAACAAACTAAAATAATGCACATGATAACTAGAAGATGTTATTTTATGCACGTACACAATTTTCTATCCCACACTATCCATCTTTTTCGGGATGAAAATGTATCTTTTACATGGGACTCTTTGGTTTAAATGCGGCCTAAAGTGATATGTATACACCACATTGAGTAACGAACAACCATAAATAGTGATATGCTTTAAGATTTGTAACTTTTTTCACTAAATTTCTTCATCGGGCAACTCAACATGATGGCATGCCATAAGGTTTTCGCAAGCCATGCATGGTAGGCCGACTCCATTATTGGGCCGAATGGTATTCCATATGGGCCGTAAGAATGTTGGACTTGCACGGTTTGACCAGTCAACGATGGCGACGGACGTTATTAACCGTGTAAATTGATCTCACATGTAGCCTAAATTCTATCCCATGTGATATTTTTTTCTTTATAAAGGTTGATTCTACTATTACCCCACGTTTTAATTTTACACCTTTATACGTGACGTATTAGTTTATACGTTGTGTATATGAAAAAAAAAAAAAAAAAAACACTAACCCCTCGGAATGTAAGGGACTTGTGTTTTCTTGATGGCTATACACGATATATAGCCCCCTACTGACAATCTCGAACTGAACCGTCGTATATCCTTGTATGAAATTAGTACCTTATACACGACGTATAAGGATGTGAAAGTAAAATGGGGGTGTATGTATAGTACCACCCTGACAAAAACTAAATGACTCTTATTTGATGTAATTTTATTATTAACACAGAAGAGTATGTCATTAGATTTTCTTGAAAAGTTTCATATTACTTTGTGGGACGATTTATTGTAGGCACTGATTTAAACCTCTAAAAACTTGTTGTAAGGATAAAATCAACCTGAAGTTTCGGTTGAAATCCCGAAGTGGTGAAAACCAGCCTGAAGTTCAACCGGAAGCGAAGTTGCGATTGAAGTATAGAGTTCCGGGTGAATAACATATGAATTGGAAGCTTTGTATTCAACTGGAACCAGTTGATCAGACGAAAGAATAGTTGAACCGGAAGAAAGATAGTTCCGGGTGAACTTAAGTTCCTCCAGAAGGAGAGTTCAACCAGAAACTCACTTGTAATCTATCTTTCCGTCTGACACGTACGCACAGTCAACCGTTACAGGTCTGAAACACTAAAAGCAAGATATCTCCTCAGAAAATCAAGTCAATTTGTCTACTAAACATGCTCCTCCAATGGAAGAATGTTTTATTTATCCTAGGTCATTAATTCTGTTGTACTTAACGGTTTTAGATGATCTAGATGGAAATCAAATCATGCAAGCTATGATATTTAAATCACGCACATGTATTTTTTAATCACGCACAAAAAACACCAGTTATAAACATATACACACTTAAAAAGTACCATTTATAAATATAAGAAAATAACGCAAATATGTCTGGAAATCGCGCAAGCTATGCTTTTTAAATCACGTACTATATTTTTAAATCACGTACCAAAAATTTCATATAATTACTTTACTACTAGATTACGAAAACATTAATAACAACACAAGTATAAATTGAAAGAACGCAAGATTTGTTTCTTAAACATGCAACTCCCACTTCCGAATCATATATAAACACACATTTATACATAAAATCATAAACATTCATGAAAAACAACAAACACAACCAAAGTACAAAATAAAATTACCATACAACTCTTCCGCTTTCTAATTAAGAAATACATGTGTGTGATTTAAAAACACAGCTCCTCTATTCTAATTACAGGATTATTAGCGCGCAACACATCGCGTAAAGCTTACCAATCAAAAAAATAAAATTACCATACAACTCTTCCGCTTTAAACTTAAAAGACCATGTAGTGGCGAAACTTGAGCCGAAAGACAGGGGACCAAAAAGGATTGAGTCGGACTAAGTATATAATTTTTTTTCGGATTGAACATGTATAAGTTTACACTATTGAGTGAGAAAATGGATGGAAGGCGTGCCCGATCTGGCTAATGGTGATCTTCCCCCATGAGACCATGTGGTGGACGATCCTCCCTTCACATGCAAAAAAAAAACTTGTATTGAATGTTTCATCTATATACTTATATCATTCTGTTAATAACGTGGCAATCATTGACTGGTCGAACCATGTAAAGCTTATCGACTCCACGAACAGTACTATAAGAATCGAACTGAACACCCCCCCCCCCCCGCCCCCTCCCCTATAATTGTACATGCTCCTATAGCAATAATATATTTTGGTTTAGGCATTTGCTCGTACAATCTCACTAAGGAAGGGGCCATTATCATTGTTACTGTTCCGGCCGTTAAAATAAGGTCCGCTTGTCTAGGACTCGATCTTGGTACTAGTTCATAACGACTAAAATCGAATCGTGAGCCTATTAGTGAAGCAAATTCAATGAAGCAACCACTGTTACCATAGAGCCAACATGCTGCCCACATGTGAGTAACCAATTTTTACAGTTGGCAATCATTGACTGGTCAAACCGTGCAAGTCCAACATTCTGACGGCCCATAGAATTCCATTTGGCCCAACAGTGGAGTCGGCCCAGCATGCTGCATGCATAGTTTGCGAACAACCTTATGACTCATATATAGACTGGTCTCACATGCATACATAAAGTCATAAACTCTTGTTGAGTTGCTCCGATGAAGAAAATGTAGTAAAAAGAATTACAAATCTTAAAAATCACTATTTATGATCGTTGGTTACTAAATCTTAAACAAAGCCCTTTCTTTGTACTATTTAACTCAACAAAAAGATCAGCCAGCCATGTTGGATATCAACCTTGTTCTACTTTGAATACTTCAAGCTAAACTAGGGAAAAATAGGTAAACTTTTCTAAAACTCATAAAATTCTGTGGAGATTCTACTGAAATGATATAAAAGTTCCTATAATTTTTCTAGAATTTTTTTTAAGGGAAGTATGTCTTCAGTTCAAGTGATGATCATGGTTGGAAACCTTTATTTCGGTGTCAACTTTGACATTTTCTAGGTCAAAATTTATTAAAGATGCAATCCAATCTAACCACACATAGATGTTCTAACTTAGTAAAAAATTAACTAAGAGGAAAGTGCATCTTATTTCAAGTATATCACATAGGTAGGGTGAGGTTATTGTGAGAAGTTTAGTTTAAATAAGAAGGATAAGAAGAAATAATAGCCATTAGATCTTCAACTAAATGAAGATCTATGACCCAAAATTTTCCTATGTAGAATTAGAGAGAAAAATTAAAGAAAACAAAAGATGGAAGGGCATTTTTGATCTTTTATCAAATTCCCCCAATTTTTTTAAACCATCATAACTCTTAGATACGACATTATTATTTTTTTAGTAAAAATTACACCATAAAAACGAGCATTTTTTATCTTTAAAACGCGTACAGTGTTGTTATATATGAAATTAAAAGAAATTACTATTTCAAATGTTCAGATCATTGTATAATTGTGTCAAAATATTTAGATCATTATGTCATATTGTGTCAAAAATATTCAGATCATTGTGTCATATTGTGTAAAAATGTTCAGATCATTGTGTCATATGGTGTCAAAAACCAAAAGAGGATTTAATTTTATATATAGCAACACTATATAACTTTTGACACAATGACACAATGATCTGAACATTGATGTCAAAATATCGAAAGAGTAATTTAAAAAGAAAATTATATACCAACACTATACGTGTTTTAAATATGAAAAAAAATATTCATTTTTATGGTGTAAATTATCTATTTTTATTTCTTTATTTTTTTGTTAATTAAACATGATACCATTTGATTTCAGTTTAACCAATAGTAAACATGACAGAACTTAAGTCAATACTGCACAGCAAGGCGTGAAGCAACAAGCTGCGCCGCCAACCCGCTTTTGAATAGCAAACCCTAGCCGTATAAAAACAACATTCTTCAATCTAAGAAGTTCCGCACTATTCCCGCGCATGACTTTCTTGGATCTCTGCTCAAGCATGGCCACCGCCATCATGTCTCTAGATGGCCGAAGGTGTCAAATGGTGTCAAAGGAACCAAAACAGCATGTTGATTTTCGATGCACGCTTGCTCATGTTTGTTAACCTTTCACAGCGGCCGCCTTGGACGCACGCTCTGACCTGCAGTCGAAAGTGATGGCCCTTAGCCCCACAAGAGGGAAAACCCTCGTCAAATCAACACTATAGCGTGTTTCCCATTCTGCCACCCAAAAACAAGTATGTCGGCCGGCCGGATGAGTGTAACTGTTTTTAAAAAAAAATAATGTTGTATATGAAAGTTATGAATGTTTTAAAAAAATGGAGGAAGTATGATAAAAAGTCAACAAAGATGGCTAAGACTAAAATATATCTCCTTCATTTTTTATTAGATCAAATGACCGAAATTCTTTCTTATCCTTCTTACCCAAACCAAACTTCTCATTTGAATATCTTCTCACATAGATAAGCAACTTAAATATAACTCAAAGTATATCAGATATTAATTATATAATTCATTTCTTCACCTGCAATTTAACGGATGTTACATTGACTAATATATTATTTAGTCAAAGATGCAATCCAATCTAATCACATAGATGTTCTAACTTAGTAAAAGATTAACTAAGAAGAAAGTGCATCATATTTCTAAGTATATCATATAAGCCAAGCAACTCAAATATAGCTCAAGTATATTAAATATTAATTATTCAATTCAATTCATTTCTTCACCTGAAATTTAACGGATGTCACATTTACTAATATATTTAATTTAATTATATGTTTAAGATTTATTATTAAATCTGTTTTAAAGAAAACTATTTATCTCTGCATTTGAGTGACAGTGAAATTGAAAACGATAATGACTTACGCCCAAGTATATTTATTCCGCATAAATTCTTTAAACATGTTGTTTATAAAATAGATGATAGGAATTTGATTGAAGTATAGAAGCCAGCTAGCGGGGGTAGGTGGGTATTGGACAATTGGGTGGTCCCATATAAATACAAATTGCTTTGTAACGTGAGTGATGGGTCGAACCTTTTGTTGATAACTTTTGATTTTGAGAATTGTAAAAACAAAAAAAAAAATTGAAGACAAATTATGGTAATACAACAACTCATTTGTCACATCATTAATTTCATAGATCATCAGTTTGCCACATCTCTAATTATGGCTACGTTATAATATTCTATTATATCTTTATAATTTATACTTTTATCATTATTTTTTCTCTCATTTTCACTTACAATTATAATTAAATAATATTTTTTATACTTTTATCATTACATTTTCTCTCTCTTCCAATCCCTAAATTTTAGCAAATTACCAAACTTTTTGTCAAATATACAGATTTTGTAAATTTTTTTCCCTTCTCTACTCACAACCACTAATAACCAAACCTTAAATTATACAGAATTACACTCAAATATTTTTTAAGGAATTTACCGTAAATGCTCTTAGAGAGGGAACAAATAAAAATGTTGTCTCAAGTGGAGAGTTTATAATAAAATGTTACTTAATTAGAATATAATAGGTTTAAATCCTACAAAATATAAGTATGAAAGTGAAATTTTAACCGTTCAAAAAACGAGAACAACGTCATTTTTATAATATTAAAAAAAACCAATATAAAAATCTAGAGTTTTAATTGAATTAATCAATTATTGAGATATGAGAACATGGTAGCCGGGTCGGTAAGAAATTAAAGGACTATATATGGATTCTTGAAATAGTTAATTATTGAGATATGAGTTTTTTCCCTGTCGGGTGTCTGTCTCGGGAGTTTGGAAATCCATTATTTCTGTTAACAGGGAGCTATTTGTTAAAGGATTAAGGATGGAGAACTGGATTGTTAACTCTGGTGGGATTTGGTCATGGAACGGACCTGATTCAACATCCTTTCCTGTCAAATATGTTCGTAAATTGATTTCCAGGAGGGAGGGCTCGACTCAAAGTTTCATCATGCAAAGGTGCAGATTGGTCCCCGCAAAGGTTAACCTCTTTGTCTGGCGCGCTTAATGGCGTCGAATCGCAACATTCGACGCTCTCTCTAAGCGTAATATCCCTATCATTTTGTCGACTTGCAGAATTTGCAATGATGGGGAAGAATCTGTTTGAACACTTATTTACCAATTGTGTCTTTGCTTCGGTCCTCTAGCAGTGGATGGAGACTTGGTGCAAAACCCCCCCTTTACTTATATTCTCCTTCACTGATCTTCTCAACATGTTTAAAGATAATTAATTTCAAGAAAAGAAAAAGGAATTCATCCATGGGGTTGTTCTCACTACTTGTTGGTGTTTGTGGAAGGAACGAAACGTGACGGTCTTTCAAGGAATCATCCCGTCTATCGGTAAGGTGATCAAGGAGGTTAAGATGTGGAGTAGAATTTGGTTTGACAATCGTTGTAAATGCGGTATTGATTGGGCTAATTGTAAACTCA
Organism: Deinandra increscens subsp. villosa; assembly: GCA_039602395.1. NCBI lineage: Eukaryota > Viridiplantae > Streptophyta > Magnoliopsida > Asterales > Asteraceae > Deinandra > Deinandra increscens. Next base: position 66,966,981 of record JBCNJP010000006.1, read on the forward strand.
TGTAACCTCCTTGGGGATGTATTTTTTTGGGTTCTTTTTGTCCTCTCTAGCTCCTTGATAGAGGGGCACCCCTGGTGTTAATATATTTCGGCTGTTCCAAAAAAATCACATAAACAAGTTTCTCAAGCTGTTTAATAATAAATTCTCTTAAATTTCTTTTTCTTGAACGACCCCTTTGTTATATGCTCGCATACATATATTAAATGCTCGCATATGTACATCTATATGAATGCATACACGTGACATCAAATCGAAGTGTAAAACAAGTATCAATGGGTTTATCTAGTAGGGTACATCTAGTCAAAGTATGAGTGCAAAATATGAGAGCCGATCTCTAGTTCGTCTAGACTCGAGTTTGGCTCGTTTAGGCCCGAACTTGGCTCGTTTAGGTCTAAGAGAGCTCGAGTTCGGCTCGTTTAGAGCTTTATTTTTTAATCTTGAGTTTGGCTCGTGTGAACCTATATAAGCTCAAGCTTGGCCTGGGCTCGACTCCTTTACTATTAAATATATTATTTATATATTTCTATAATTAAACTGGTATGTATTAATAATTATTTTTATATAACATAATACATATTATTTAATTATTTAATCATAATTTTATATATAAACGAGTCGTATTTTAAAACTTGAGTTTTGACTCAGGCTTAATAAACTCTAACTTGTTTCAAGTTTTTATTGATTCGCGCAAATACATCGTGAGCAGCTCGGTTTGCTGGTTTACGACCTTTAACTAAAAAGTACCCATGTTATTTCCACTTGTATTTGAAACTGATATTATATTTCCACTTGTATTTCAATAATTTACTCCATAATATTATACCAGTATAATTTAATGATTCATTATTACTCATATAGCAATAAGTCAGTAGGGTAAATAAATGCATCCCACTTGGATCATCATAATAGCACAATTTGCCCAAGAAAACTAAATGAATCCTATTGGATCAAACAGATATTATATTTCCACTTGTATTTCAATGGTTTGCTTCAAAATATTATAACACTATTACTTTAATGAGTCATTATTATTACTTAGATAGCAATAAGTAAGAGAGGTAAAGAAATGCACCCCCCTTGGATCATCATAATAGCACAATTTTCTAAATGAACCTATTGAATCAAAAGGAAAATGACCCCAATTGCTGCGAAACAAAACTAACTAACATCTGGGTTGTGTTCGAACCACTAGCCTGCACCAACGCCTCACGAGCCAGGACCAGGGTCCCCGAAATGCTAACCAGGAACGTTAAAGCCTTAGCCGCAGCCCGAGCTTGCTTCTCGGCCTCTTTCTTGATCCGAACACTCGGTACATTGTCATAAACGTTGTTCAATTCGGCCACGGTCTTTCTCAAACTCGACTCCCCGCTCATATTCCCAAGCGATCTCCCGATCCCGTTAAACAATTTCACGATCTCCTCGTCTCTCAAATCGCCTTCTATGATCTTCTGTTCACGTAACACCTTCACGTCCTTCGCAGAGTCGATTATCCCGCACATGAAATCGACATATTCGGTCAGTTCAAGACCGAACCCGCCCATTATACTATTCTTCGCCATTAGTTTCTCGTACGCCATCAAATTTCTTAGAATAACCTCGGTATCATAATTAAGCGTGACAACGGGGAGATAACACGTCCCGTCGACAAAGCTTATGTTTCGGATACCCTCTTCGTTTGGCGACAAAACAAACTTCACTCCCGCGGTTTCCCCAAGTTCGGAAACCGAGGGCACGTTGATTTCCTGAATCGAAGATTCCTCCTCGGATTCATACAAAAGCTTCTCAACGGAACCGAGGAGTCCCAGAAACGGTTTAGCAGCCGGAATCAATCCGGCTGCTTGTATAACCGCTTCCAGGAGCTCCTCAGTTGCCGGCTTTTCACCCTCTATACTCCCCGGCTTCACGAAATTCACATCTCGTGAAGCCGTGGTTTCATTGTTGATAATCGAATGATACATATAATCAAGCAGATGGTTAACACGGCTAAAATCGATATTCTCCTTCGACAGAAGAAACGGCGAATTCGCCCTAGCGAAAAACCGAAACTTGGACTCCCAGAAATCCTCAGCATTTTGTTCACCAGATTGTAAAAGAGCCTTCTCAATCTCCTTCAACACAATCAAAGGAATCTGATTCTCCAACATGATGAAATCCTTCTCATCAATCGCAAACCCCTTTTCAACATAGACTCCAAGTTGATCCAGCAAGAAGAGACCATCGATAGCGAACAGCCAGGCGAACGCATCCTCGCTCATTTCGGGGAACGAATCATAGCAAGCGAAAACCACAGGAATAATCTGTTTGATCTTTTCGGCAACCTGGTCTTCTAAGTCGGGAATCTGGTGAGGTTTCACCACCCTTTTGATGGCGGTGAGCTTGTTTTGCTGCATATTCTGATAAAGCTCGGTTTGGAAATGGTGTTTGGGTCCGAGCCCGATTCGTTGGGGGGCGTAGGCTTCGGGTTTTTCGTCTTTGAGGGTTTGGGGGATTGAGAAGATGGAAAGGGGAGGGGTGTCGATGGGAACTGCGATTTGGGTTTTGAGGGTTTTTCTCATCTGGTCTACCCATGGTTGGTCGCCGGTGGTCGGAGCGATGAAGGAGTTGACGGAAGCCATTGGGTAATCGGATCTGGAGAACAAGTCTATGGTCTACGATGATCTGTGGGTGGGTGATCTTTTTGTTGACTTAAATGGTACAGAAATACAAGTGGCTTTGTTTGGGAAACATGATTCACGTGGTGGTTAAAGTAATGCTCCATATTTCTAGTTTCTACATATTTACAAGTTTTATTAACTTTATTTTGGCGATGAAGGGAGACTTGAGGCTGAAAGGTCACAAGTTCGATCCCTGAGCTCCCAGGTTTTACCACCCGGCCGCTCGCGGAGGTGGATTTTCCCTGGAATGAGCTCAACTGGTGTAAATAGTCCCCGGGTTTTCCGGGGCATTCGTTGGCCGTTCAAAAAAAAAAATTAACTTTATTTATTATAAAGAAAATTGGATTTAAATAATCATAACTTTTGAGTATTGGCCAATAATAATCTCATATTTGAATATATTTCTCAACAGTCTCAACTTTCACTCATATTTTTTTGATGGATCTGTCATTAATTTTTTTAACACCGTTAAATGGGTGCTGACGTGACATGCTGATATGTTACATTCTTTTTATTTTTTTAATCTTTTCTTTCCACATCAGTCTCCACATAAGATATTAATTTTTTTTAATTTCTTTTTACAAATCTTATTACGACCAGGTATCCACGTCTCTCTACTCCACGAACAGATTTTACATTCTTGCAACCCCCTCAATTCTTCGTAATCTTAGGTAATCAGACCATAGTAATCAGCGATCATATATTCGAACTAGCTTCGTGATTCAGATCTTCACTGAATTTTGAATCTGATCGAGATAACAATAGTTTTATAGAACTTCGTGATTCTGTTATTAGCCCTGCACTTTTGTTTCTATTTAAGAATCCCTAAAATTATGTAAATAATTCCTCCTGTACGCTCTGAATCTTAAATTTCGGCAAACTCTTTTTTTTCCTCCTGCAACAATAACTTCTTGTCTTTTTCTCCGTCATCTGTAGCAATACTATGTTAAGTTCTAATCAAATCCGGTGACGGGGGAGGCGCAGAATGTGGTAAAGGCAGCTCCGGAGAATGAGTTCTAAAAGCTCTCCTCTCTCTCACCCTATATATCTCTTCTGCTCTTTCTCTCTTTAAACAAAACAAGAATTGATGATGTTGAAGCTTGCACGCACATCTCTCTAACAAACGGTTTCCTTCTCTACAACTCTCCCATTTTGATCTCTGTAAAGTAATTAGGCGAAATTAGATTGAACTATAGACTCGAAAATGTGCGATCTAGCCCTAATTAGATTAGAGAGTTGTTGGAGGATGATTTTGTTGGCTTTTGGTTTCTCGGAGATTGATTGGCAATGGAATGATGAATAGATCCGTGTTTTTTTTTGCTGTAACTCTCTTCTTCAACCGTCTCTGAACGGAAGTCATTACTAACCCATCGGCATCAGAATCGGTCACCACAACCACCCTCTACGCATATCTTGACTTTCCGGCGAGTATACTAATCTTGTTTTCCAGCGAGTATACAAATCATGTTTTCTGGTGAGTTATTATATTTAAGGATCTTTTTTTTTAATTTAAGGTGCCTGATGAAGAAAGTAGTGGTGATCGGAAGTAAAATCTTGGTTGCCGACGGAAGATTCATATTCGGAGCATATATAAATAAAATAAAAATAAAATAAAAATAAAATAAAAATAAAATTAAAATTAAAATCTTATGTGAATGTTGAAGTGGAAAAAAATATTATTACATATCAGCATGTCACGTCAATACCCATTTAACGGTGTTAAAATAGTTAACGGCAGGTCCATTAAAAAAATATGAGTGAAACTTGGGACTGTTAGGACTTGGGAAATATATTCAAATGTGGGATTATTGTTGGCCAATACTCAAAAGTTTATGATTATTTAAATCCAATTTTCCTAATTATAAATCTGGTGCAAAACAGGGCATGGAGGCCAAAATATTGCTAAGTATAAAAACTGGCCGGAATTAGGCCAATCCCTGGAAAATCAGCTCCAAGCATATTGCTTTGAGCATATGATACAAGAAGCGATACGCTTACATGTACAAGCGTATCGCTTGGAAGTGCAGTCTTCCTAGGCGATACTCTTGGGGAGACAAATTCTGATTTAGCTTGTTTTCTTCATTGTTTGTTGTTATTATACATTGTTATGCAACAGAAACTCACTATTGAAAGTGAGTATGTTGCAGGTAAGGTGAAAACTTGAAGGGATGCTCATCAAGTGCTGAACGAACCGATCATGTGAAGAATCCAACAACCCGTCTTACATTTATGGTATAATGAACTTTTGTACAAGTTGATGAACACTCTTGGATGTCAAACTTATTGAAGGTATTTATTGTAATTGTAAACCACGATGATGGTAGTACATGGTTATCAAACAACACGTTTTGTACAAAACTTTCTGGGACCGTTTTTAATGAAGTAAAGTGTTACGTTTGGCATCAAATTGTATACGGGGTTACAGTTAGGGATCATTGGTATTTCAATAGTTAAGAGAGTTTCTAATGGTGAGCAATTTTTAAACTATTGGACTAAGATGACAATTTTAGCCAAACCACATAGACGAAGATGACACTAACTCATGTTTAAAATATGAACGCGACGGGTAACAAGTATACAACAAAGAACAAAAATGACTAATGTCTACCTATGCTATTCCAATCGGGCCCTTTAGACCGACGAACAAGAGTACACGATCCAATTTGGCCCGAACTAAACGCACCAACACCATGTGCCATGGATTCATGCGAACCAAGAACACTACGCCTGCGACGAACAATAGGAACGCGATAAACATGGCTGAAGCGCGAAATCGCTTCTCAATCATCCTTCGAACCCGAACTCTTGGAGTGCCTTCATAAACCATGTTCAACTGAGCCACTGTCTTCTTCACCTTAGAGTTTACACTCATTTTCATATTAGTTCTCCCTATCCCATTAAACAATTTAACAATCTCCTCATCACCCAAATCACCTTGGATGATGTTCTCCTCGCGTAACAACTTCACGTCGTTTGCATTGTCGATTATCCCACACAAGAAATCGACATATTCGGTTAGCTCTAGACCATATCCACACTCAAAACTGTTCTTTGCCATTAGATTCTCATAAGCCACCAAGTTTCTAAGTACAGTTTCTGAATCAGTATTAAGAGTTACTAGAGGGAGATAACAATACCGCGCTTTCCCTTGGACGAAGTTTATGTTTCGGATGCCCTCATTTTCAGGTGCCAAACGGAACTCCACATTCGCGACTTTGCGAAGTTCTGAAGCTGAAGGCACCTTAATCTCTTCGGCTATGGCTTTTTCCTCCGCGATTTTTTGAATCTTTGGCATTGCGAATTTAATGATTTGACCGAAAGGTTCAGGCACAGGTATCACTCCTGCAAATTTGATAAAAACTTGTAGCAGTTCTAGCTTTGTGTCGTTTTCGGATGGATCGCTTGCAGGGTTTGTGAGCTCGACTTTGGTTGTGATCAATCTTTCATTGTTCATGATGGAATTATACATGTAATCAAGTAGGTGGTGAACTTGGTTAAAATCAACCTTGTGTTCCGAAAGGACAAACGTCGAGTTCGAATTACAGAAAAATCGAAACTTCGATTCCAAGTAATCTTCTTGCAAATGAGCATCTTGGCCCAATAGAGCCTTTTGGATTTCCTTCAAAACAACAAGTGGAATCTGGTTCTCTAACATGATCAAATCATTTGCTTCGATTGCGAAACCATGATCCGAATAAGTATTCAATTGATCAATCAAGAACATACCGTCGATAGCGAATAACCATGCCAACATATTGTCATCTGCATCATGGTACAAATCATAGGAATCGCGAATTAGGGGGACAATCTTTTTAACTTTTTCTACTATTTCTTGTTCAAAGTCTTGGATTTGATGTGGGAGTAGTACCCTTCTCGCGGCAGTGAGCTTCTTCTGCTCGATCTTGTGATAGAGCTCGGGCTGAAAATGGTGGTTCAGCCCGAGCCCTACACGTTGAGGGACGTATGCTTCGAGCTTTTCTTCCTTTAGGGTTTTGGGAACTAGAAATATGGAAACTGGAGGTGTGTTTATTGTGACTGCAAGCTGGGTTTGTAAGGTTTTGCTGATCTGATCCACCCATGATTTCTCAATGGAGTTTGGGTTGAAAGATGGGTTAAAAGAAGCCATATGATACTCCCAAAGTGGGTTCTCGATTGAAATAATACAAGTATACACTCTCACTTTATAGTTTATATTCCTCAAATGCTACGATTGGTCAACCCTTCACATGGATCGATGCTTAAAAGTTCGAAGTAGATTGACTCAGGATGATGAATATATCGTTGATTTAGATCTAAAATGTTTATAATAATAATACCAAAATAAAGGTGCTTATATATAATAATAATAATAGTGACCTCAAAAAGGTGTAGAATGAGAGATTGCCGTTCAAAAAGAAAAAAAAAAAATCGTATGTGATTAATTTCTCTTCTTCATCTGATCTCAAGTCACCTATTCGATCGAATCGAATGCGGCTCATTTTTAACAACAACAAAATGAATGGTAAAAGGTGTCCAACGTATTAACGGACGGCTATCTGAATAGGGTGTAAGATAAGATTGGATATTGTGTTGAAATATAATGTATTATAAACGTTTTGCATGACAAAAACATAATAGATCGAGAAGATAAGGATCGGATGAACACAAGGGTATATATCATTGGGTAACTAGATATCATAACATCCAATCACAAGAGCTTTGAGTAATCTATTCTCTTGGATTTATTGTCTGGAAAACGAGACTGGTCCCTAGCTAGTAAAAAACAACAAGACAGTAGATCACGGGATTTGGATCATGACAGGTCAAATTTAAAAACAAAATCTCTCTCCTAAACTTAACTATAAAAACATTGTATAAAATCTATATTCTATGGTGGATTATGCTTTATTTAACACATATAAAATTGTTATTTAGCATATATTAAATCTACGACTCGTGTTCGTGGTAGTAGATTTTGCTTTATTTGATGTACGTTTTCATTGGCTCTGACCTGGATTTTTTTACTATTTGTAGCGTTTTGCTAGTTGTTTTATTTGATTTACGACCGTTCAAAGAAAAAAAACCAATAAGAAAGTAAATGCATAAGCTAGCATAAATTAATTTATTTAACACATATAAAATTGTTATTATATATAAAAAGATTAACAAATGGCGGTCATAGACTCATAAAACACTATTCCTATCTTCACTAATAGGAACATGACACGTGTCATGTTCCATGATAACGGTTTGTCAGGCCGTTTCAAATCCCCAACCTAGATTAATTTTGTAGTAGTGGAAGTTAGGGTTATCGAACCTAGGGAATATGTGGAAATTGATGAGTTGATTAACTAAATTAACTAAAATTACTAATTAACCTAAAATTACCTACTTTGCCACTTAGCTGTTTTGATTGATTGGGTGAACTAACTAATAAAATAACTAACTTTAACCTAGAAAATTGATTTAATTCAAATGAGACAAATCTAACCACTTCTGGATCCTGGTTGGCTACCGATCTAGAATAACCTAATTCCTTAACCGTGACACATAGACATGCCCCCCAATTGCTTCCTTGACCTAATAACCTAGTTTCCTAATGGGCTGATTAGTCCTGCCGCAAGAAAGTGCTAGATCAATAAACAGTGGACCACTAAAACCCTAGATTACTAGTTTATTTTAACAATTCCGCATGCGGGTATTCAACGGTAGCAAGTATTCCGAAATAACTAGTTAAACAATAGGTTAATCATAGAACGAATCCACCAACCAATCACCAAAAGCGGTTAGTGGTGGATTAGCCAGACATGGCTAATGAAACAAACATGATTTTATTGAAAGATTGCATAAAACTAACGTACCGAATGATTGAAATCTCTCAAAAAGCTCCAAAACAAGGTGGAATTCGTAAACCCTACTGCTCTGGTCGCACAATGAAGATGAATAATGACAAAAACTTAAGGAACAAGTTTAAATAGAAAACCCTAATCTAAATCTTCTGCCGACTGGATCGGGGCGTACCGCCCCAAACTGTGAAACTCTGGGCGTACCGCCCGGACTTAATTTTCCGGCTGCTTCTCTATCTTTCAGGGCGTACCGCCCTAATTTCTTCTCTTCTGGGCGTACCGCCCAAATCTGGATCTCAGGAACTTTCTTCAATTTCTTCTAAGTCTTCACTCGTTCCCGCTCGATTCTCGATCCTCGTACCAACAGCTTCCAGTTCTTCATAAAACTCCATTGTTAGCTCCTTAAGCTCGTGGTACCTCACAATACAAAAACTCGTGAAAATGCCATGTAATCCAACCCTTATTATAAATAAATATAACACAATAAGCACAATAAGAACGACAAATTGGACTAACATCACATCCCCACACTTGACTTTTTCCGTCTCGGAAAAACTGCCATGGAATCATAATCGGGAAATCAATCTCAAAATCATTTAACATTTAATATTTATCAACCTTTTTCCATTCCACATTCCAAAATGTATTCATATGTACTAATTGCAATCACTGGTATTTCTATCCGACTAAACCCAACCACTGATTTTTGAGCCCCCAAGGTGTTTAGAATTTACCGAATAAAGTCTCAACCTGCTTATGTGTCCCACCTTCAGAAAGTCCTAGCTTAGTCTAATCCCGACTCAAATTCGGTCAAAGTAAAGGGTAATAAAGATGAAATATTTATATTTTCCCCACCCTAGTTAAATCAGATACTCATATATCCCAAGAATGATGGATTTAAATGGATGAATGAAGTTGTTGAGCATTTATTTGACTACTGGTTTTCTAATTTTTTTTCTTTTCTTTTTTTCATTGTTCTTCTTTTTTTTTATTTTTTTTTATAATTGGTTAATTTTAACTATACTTACCAACGGACATCATCAGAGGCATTCTTTCACAAGGTCTTACCCCCGAAATCATACGTGAGTGTTTTGCCCGCGAGATCCGGAACATCATCAGAGGTACTCTTTCACAAGGTCTTACCCCCGAAATCATACATGAGTATTTTGCCCCTTCACTCTAATTCATTAACCGCTTATTACCTACTATGCTCAAAAGATGGAAAGATGGGGCGCCGTTATTTCTCGGATTTGCTTTCGCAAAAAGATCATAACGTGCCAGGTATTCTGAGGATATATAAGTCTCTAATCTAAAAAGGTCTTTTTCCTCCTAATCATCAGTTTCAACCTCACTATTACCTCTAAAATGGGAACCCACTAGCAAACTAATTTAATTACATATTTATACACAAATAAACACCAAGGGATAATTAAGCTTTACTAAATCAGCTGGGCCTACCGACACATCACAAATTAGATATATTTTCCATTCAACCTTTTCTACCACTTTTCCTTTTCTTTCTTGATTTTTTATCTTTGAAAACTGATTCCCAATTGTACTATCATTTTCCATGTAATTGCAATTAATCCAGAGACATTTTTTTTTTCAATTTTTCAATTTTTTTTTGGATTTTTAATTTTTTTTTTTATAAACACACACACAATAAATAAATAAATAAACACAAACAGAACGCGTTATTCCCCTCCCCACACTTGAGTTCAACATTGCCCTCAATGTGAACAAAGAAACAACAAAAATAAAGAAGACTAAAAACAAAGAAATAAAAATAAATAGAAATAGGAAACGTACCGGTAATCGGAGATAAGAAAAAAAACAAAAATTCCTCACAGCCATTCCGGGGCGTACCGCCCAGAACGTGAAGAACTGGGGCGTACCGCCCTACCCTCTTTTCGACAGAAAGTTTTAAAATTTTTAGACACTTAGAATTTTTCTCTTCTCTGTCAAAACCTCCAAATTTCTTACCATAACCTGTTCCAATTAATATTTAACCCTAAACATACCTGGAACATCCGATTTTGCTCAATTCCATCACCGAAAACTGATCCGACTCCTGAAAAACACAAACACAAAAACACATAAAAACCGAAAAATAATAAGAACAAAAACTTACCGCTGGGTTGCCTCCCAGTTAGCGCTAAGTTTTTAAGGTCTTCAGCCAGACCGTACTTCCCTTTCACGGAGGCTTAAATATATACTTGTCACCCAACTTTGACTTAGTAGGGGTACGCTGAGCACATTCTGCGTTGTCATCATCACTCCATCTCCATACCTCAACGAGACCGTCGTCCTTCATTTTCCCAGCTCCTCGACCGTCATCATCACCTCGATCATGCTTGGAATTACCCTTGAATCTCTTCGTAGCCTTCGGGCTCTTCTTATTCTTCTTACAACGACTGTCGACCTCCTCACGACCGAGAGATGCCACCATAACAACCGGGTCTCCCGTATCCCCACACTTGGGATCATCTATCTCTAATCTTGCAAACCTGTCAACCACAATATCACCTTCCATTGTATCCTCCTCTATTTTACTAGGAGGACACTTGTCAGTAGCAAACAATTTTGGAATCGTATTAATAACCGAATATTTAAAGACATGATTAAATAAATTTAAACATAATACCCGGCTACCAAACTGCATTGTACATGTGTTCGCTCTGCAATCAATTTGCGTGTTTGCGGTGGACAAAAATGGTCTTCCAAGTATGATCCTTGGTGGGTGCCCCGTATCCTCATAATCCACTACCAAGAAGTCCTCGGGGTAGTAAAATTCACCAACTTGAACAACTACACCCCTCAACATACCTCGTGGCTTCTTTGATGATCCATCTGCAAATACCACCTTTGTCTTGACCTCTTGCACTTCACCCAACTGGAACTGCTCACAGATACTACTTGGAAGAACACTCACCGATGCTCCAAAGTCCAACAATGCCTTGTTGGTTGAGAACTCTCCAATCTTAACCGGGATCAATGGTGTCTTCAACTCTTCGAACTCTTCCTCATCCTCACTTTCGTCACTGTCTACCAACATGTTGATTGCGCTAATAGGAACTCCTCGGACATTCTTGACACCTGAAGTAGAAGCTTGGTGAGCTGGATTGACGTTAGTATCACTAGGCAACTTACCCGACTCTCGTCTTGAATTCTCAGCAGCCAACTGCCCCAACTGTTTCTGAACTGCTCCCATTGTCTTGTCTTGGAGCTCAAATCTCCGATCAAATCCCTGAACTTTGTCGGTCAACTGTCTGTTGCTGGCGGATAACTGTCTTTGCTCCTCGACTATCTGCTTTTGACCATCTGCGAGTGAGTTCATTTTCTCCATTAAGGCGGCAAATTGCGCTTGCATCCCATCTTCCTGTGTCGGTTGAGCTTGTTGGTAGCTTCCTTGGGGCGGGCTTCCACCTTGAGTGTAGGTGTTCCGTTGATAGCCCCCTTGGTTGTAACCGGATGCTCGGCCTTGATATTGTGTTGAAGCTCCACCCTGCACATTAGAAGATTGAAAGTTAGGATTTAATTGATTATTTGCATTGCCATACCTGAAATTTGGGTGGTTGCGAAGGTTGGGATGATAAGTGTTGGAATTCATCGCTCCTTGGACATAATTGACATCTTCGCTTTGCTGAACCATGGTGGAACATGCATCAACTAAATGGCCCAATTCACCACAACCCGTGCACACAGGAAATTGTGCACTTGCCTTCACCTCTTCTGACGCTCCTCCCAACTTCATTTGTGCTACCTGTTTCTCCAACAGGAGCGTCTGCTGACGGAGCTTCTCGATGCGTTCCTCTGCCTCATAATCAACTGATTTGACCGCTGCGGATCGCGATCTTCTTCCGTTTTGAGCAAGCCTCTTGGATGTGGCGCTCAATCTTTCCATATGCCCCCAATCTACCTCCTCCGTGTTGGTTAGGAATGTCCCATTGCTGATGGAGTTCAAGTCTCGGATATCCTCTGGAAGGAGACCATCATAAAATGCCTTGATGAGATCCCAAGTGTCGATTCGATGATGTGGGCACTTGCACAACAAGTCTTTGAACCGAGTGAATGCCTCATGGAATGGTTCCCCGGTGTGTTGCTGGAAGGACCGGATCTCTTCTTTCACCTCACTGGTTTTGCTCATCGGGAAGTATTCCTCGAGGAACACCTCTTGCAATTGCACCCAAGTATAGATGCTACTGGGAGTTAGACTCTCGAACCATCTCCTTGCTCGATCCTTGAGGGTATACGGGAAAAGCATGAGTTTGACCTCGTCCTGTGTGAACCCCGTTGCTCCAATAGGTATGCATGTTGACTCGAAGCTATGAATGTGATGATATGGTTCTTCGGTTCTTTTCCCGTAGAATTCTGGTAGATGACTCAAGTATTGAGGTCGAACCTCAAAAGCTCGTCTGTTTGCTCCGATTGGTGTGACTACCGCAGATGCACTCGGTACAACGATTGGCTTAAAGTGACTAGCCACTCCCTGAACCGGCGGATTTTCTACCAGTCGTGGGACTCCTCCTTCCATTTGAAGACGAGCTCCCCCATGGTTGAATTGTGGAACTCCTCTTGGGGGAGAAGCTCTTCTTCCTTGTGGGGCAACATTAACCTGTGGAACTCGTGCCCGATTTCGTGGTAGCTCATGTTGTGGTTCAGCATCATACCCGTACCCGTCACCATCTTCATTCGGGTCGTACCAATCATGCCCCCACTGGTCCTCATACACGGGATTTTGTCGAAAGTGATTTTGTGGTGGTGGAGGTTGTTGTGGTGGGGCTCGGCGGAATAAGGGTGGTTGTTGTTGGCGAGGTGGACTTGGCTGTCTAGCATGGTAGTGGTAACCTTCCTCTTCATGGTATGAAGATTTAGGGGAAAGGGATGGTAAAGAATTGTGCCCGTGCACCCGAAATGGTGGAATATGACCCGGAGGGATATTTTGTGGCATGGCAGGGTCCACTGGTTCATTTTGGCCTTGGTTCTGTGGTTGGTTGGGATTTTGATTGAGGTTCTCATTTGGGTTCGGGTTTTGGTTGTGATTTGGGTTTTGGTCTTGGTTTTGGTTTTGGTTTTGTGGTGGGTTGGGATTGGGATTCTGGCCCTCCATTCCTCTTCTGTTTCTCTGTTCTGCTCGGTTCTGCCGAGCTGTCCTCTCAATCTCTGGATTGTATATCAACGGAGAGGTCTTGCGGGAATGCCGCGTATGCATGCACAACACCTAAAACCTGCAAAAACGGTCACCAAAGAGCAAACGAATTACGCAGCACTGTTCCAGGGAGTGTAAATAATGCAGTAGAACAGAAAAAATCAAAAATTGGATGATCAAAAATTTCAAAACTTTCTGTGAAATTGGACCCAAGGCGTACCGCCCAAATCAGAGAGATTTTAGGCGTACCGCCCAGAATTAAAAATCGACAGAAATTAAATTTTTTTTTTTTTTTAAATGCAGAAATTAATTACTGGAATAAAAACACTATTTTTGGGTTTTTTTTTTTGGAATTTTTTGAAAAATAAAAAATGCAAATTAACAAAAATTAACTAAAATCAACGAATCAATAGGCGCACTAATTCCCCGGCAACGGCGCCAATTTGATAACGGTTTGTCAGGCCGTTTCAAATCCCCAACCTAGATTAATTTTGTAGTAGTGGAAGTTAGGGTTATCGAACCTAGGGAATATGTGGAAATTGATGAGTTGATTAACTAAATTAACTAAAATTACTAATTAACCTAAAATTACCTACTTTGCCACTTAGCTGTTTTGATTGATTGGGTGAACTAACTAATAAAATAACTAACTTTAACCTAGAAAATTGATTTAATTCAAATGAGACAAATCTAACCACTTCTGGATCCTGGTTGGCTACCGATCTAGAATAACCTAATTCCTTAACCGTGACACATAGACATGCCCCCCAATTGCTTCCTTGACCTAATAACCTAGTTTCCTAATGGGCTGATTAGTCCTGCCGCAAGAAAGTGCTAGATCAATAAACAGTGGACCACTAAAACCCTAGATTACTAGTTAATTTTAACAATTCCGCATGCGGGTATTCAACGGTAGCAAGTATTCCGAAATAACTAGTTAAACAATAGGTTAATCATAGAACGAATCCACCAACCAATCACCAAAAGCGGTTAGTGGTGGATTAGCCGGACATGGCTAATGAAACAAACATGATTTTATTAAAAGATTGCATAAAACTAACGTACCGAATGATTGAAATCTCTCAAAAAGCTCCAAAACAAGGTGGAATTCGTAAACCCTACTGCTCTGGTCGCACAATGAAGATGAATAATGACAAAAACTTAAGGAACAAGTTTAAATAGAAAACCCTAATCTAAATCTTCTGCCGACTGGATCGGGGCGTACCGCCCCAAACTGTGAAACTCTGGGCGTACCGCCCGGACTTAATTTTCCGGTTGCTTCTCTATCTTTCAGGGCGTACCGCCCTAATTTCTTCTCTTCTGGGCGTACCGCCCAAATCTGGATCTCAGGAACTTTCTTCAATTTCTTCTAAGTCTTCACTCGTTCCCGCTCGATTCTCGATCCTCGTACCAACAGCTTCCAGTTCTTCATAAAACTCCATTGTTAGCTACTTAAGCTCGTGGTACCTCACAATACAAAAACTCGTGAAAATGCCATGTAATCCAACCCTTATTATAAATAAATATAACACAATAAGCACAATAAGAACGACAAATTGGACTAACATCATTCCACCACTAATAACATGACACGTGTCATGTTCAATCAATAATAGATTGGTGCTAGGCCACTAATTTTATGACACGTGGCCTCACACGTGGCCACGTGTTAGGCCATGTGGTGACACGTGGACACGTGTTAGGCCACGTGTCATATGTATGCCAATGCTTTTGTAACACGTGGTCACGTGTTAGGCCACGTGGTCACGTGTTAGGCCACGTGTTATGTATATGTGGTATTTTTTAAGACTTAAGCGCAGGTGGTCAACTTTTAGACCACTTTTAGAGTTTTTGACTTTGGTTACAACGTTCTGAAAAATGGGTGTTAGGCCACCGTGTCATGTACATGTGGTACTTTTTTCAAGCTTAAGCGCAGGTGGTCAACTTTTAAATCACTTTTAGAGTTTTCGACTTTGGCCACGGTGTTTCGGAAAATGGTGGCCCGCCGCGAAGCGCGGGCGGGTCACCATCTTGTTTAGGATTAAATCTCGAAGTGGCGACAAAAGAACTGCTTTTGCAGGACACACAATATGTACGTGAGACCATTAATTAATGACCTAGAACTAAGAAACATTCTTCATTGGAAAATGTTGTTTCTTTGACATATTGATTTGATCTTCTGAGGAGATATCTTGTTTTTAGTATTTCGGACCTGCAACTGATAACTTTATGTGTCAGACAGAAAAAAGACAGCACAATGGTTTTTCCGGTTGAACTCTCATTCCGGCTGGAACTCGAGTTCACCAGAAAATGTCTTTCTTCCGGCTTATGTTTTTCCGGCTTATGTTTTTCCGGTTAATCTACTGCTTCCTCTTGATATCAAAGTTTCCGGTTCATCTTTATTCACCAGGAACTCTTTATCTTACCAGCAATCATACTTTCGGTTGAACTTCAGACTGATCAGCAACACTTAAGCATCCAACTGGAACTCCCAGTTGATTTTGTCCTTACACACTACTACAAAAATGGCCTTTCTTGACGCTTTTTGCGCGTCAAGAAAGGGCCCAGATGACGCGCAAAAAAGCGTCAAGGAAGGCAGGGTCAAGAATCCTCTTGACGCGCAAAATGCGCGTCATCTACTTCTTGACGCGCGGACAATGACGCATATTTTATGACGCGCAAAGTGTGTCAGAAAAAGCGTGTCAAGGAAGCCCCCGTCATAAATATGCTTATGACCCGCATATATGCGCGTCATGAATTAAAAAAAAATAAAAAAAAATATTTTTGTAGATTCACTAATTTCCACATTAATGACAATTAACCTCCTAATCAAAATACAATACACTTGTAGCAAAATAATACATTTCATATATAGAGCAAACATTACAAATGTAACATTAGTTTACATTGCACTAACTACATGTAACCTTAGCTTCTTCCATATCAATACTTGTATTATCAAGCCCATCTACAAAAAGGAAAAAGAATGGTCAAAAGCAGGAAAGGAAAAACAGCAGAAGCAGGAAGGGAAAAACTTGCATTATCAAGGCCATTTACATTGCACTACTACATGGTTGAAACTTGAAAAAAAAATGACAGTGTAATAGACAAGTACTGCTCTTTAATAGATAGTGTCTAAAAAATCAAAAGTTCAAAATTAGTAGGACACCTTCATTTTAAGATACAACACATGATTATAGTTCTGACATACAATGGCTGAAAAAGAAGCACCCGACTAGATTATACATTCTAATGATTGAGAAATTAGCATACCTGAATTAATAAATCCAAACATTGCAGTGAGCCTGCAACAACAGTTGTCAGCAAAGGATTAATGCCACCTTCCCAGCCTTTCTTCATATATAATAAAAGAACATAAAAGAGTGACCTCATACAATTAAAATTCCTAGGATTTCTGTCCTTTCTCGGCAGCAACTTCAAAGGTTTCACCAGCAACATGCACAGGGACCTCATCATCTTCCTGTAAACACATTCAAACTTCTGAAGGGTAGATAAAACTCTCCCCATCCTAAAATCACAGGGTCGTACGCTTACTTGATGTCACTGAATGCTTTGACCTAGCAGCATTAAGCTTACTTGCTATTACAAACAGCAACAGCAGGTTATAAATACACACAGCAACAACAGCCTAAATTCATAATATAAACAACACAACAAGTCAACAAGTAAAATTCATAATACAAACAGCAATAGCAGCCTAAATATAAACAGCAACAGCAAGTATAAACCATATAAATAGCCTAAATATAAACTATATAAATAGCCTAAATATAAACTATCTTAGAAACATATTCATAATTTCATACGTGTAACAAAATTATAGAAACAGATTCATACGTGTGTAACAGATTTAATATGAACCTAAAAATATATTCTGATGATCTCATCTAATACAAATAATAAATTAAACACTAATACAAATAATAATTATCAGGCTAGTGGATTACATGGAATATTGTTTATGGGTTACACATGTAAAGGTTAGTCATTAGTGTTCAACTTTTCAAAGCGATTAAGTTATTAGGTTGGGTTATAAGTACACGACACATGCCAGTCCTACCAAATCAGCTCGTTCATAAGTAATGGGTCGAAAACACCACATCTACTTATTGACAAGAGAAAAGTAGAAAAAAAGAACTAAAAATATACAAGAAGGAAGTTATGAACCTCAATGGCAACATCCTTGTCTTGGAGGCTCTGATCCTTTTCATGACAAATTTTCCTCAAAGAAATAACTTCTTTTTGCTGCAAATCATACAACAGTCCTCGGATAGTATCCTCTTTAATACTAAAGTGCCTTGTTAAGATCACCAGACTCCATGAAAACCTCCTTCCATGTGGGCCATCATTAAAGCAAAATTAACATCCCCCTGCAAAATACAAAACAGTTACTAATCTTTATAGACTAAACTAAACAACTAAGAAAAAGAAAGCTTTAGAGACTTAAATCAATAAATTGAGGGAGTTGGTTGGTTAAATGCCAAAATTCAAAATGAACCTTTTAGAACTAGATATGTAACTTATTGTGTTCATTTCTATGAACCTGATTACAAACAGATTGCAACAGATTGCAACGGGACAACAGATACAAGTTGTGCCACTGCACCAGCTCCACCCAGCCTACTCATGCTAAGAACCTGCCAAGTAAATCAGTGGATCTTAAAAGCATAATGAATGCACCAAACAAACACATGAATAGATTCATTCTATAAGCATTACTATTATATTTATATCAGATATTCATCCAACTATCTGTATCACAAACTAATTCTTCGCGTTTTCTGCTTCCCGTTTTGTCCTCTTAATAACACTATCATTTTCAGCAAAAGTTCTCACAACTTTATCCATATATCTGAATGTCATATATTTTGTTCGTTCAGGTTTGAGTCCAATAGTATCTGAATGAACATTAAAATGTCATCAAGTATTGCAGATACTTTCTGACCTGAAGCCGTAAGAATTTTAAGTAGTCCAGAATCTCATCAAGCATAGCACCCTTATCAGTTTGTAGAAGAGACACAACATCCAACATAAAAACATGGATTAAACACCTATGAAAAAGACAGGGCTTCAAATTTCGACCCGCTACCTATGAATGGACAAATCAGCTTGGGAGGTACCCGTACTCATGTTCTTGATGAAATCATGATGTCCAGGAGCATCAATGACAGTGCAGTAGTACTTGGTGGTCTCAAACTTCCACAAAGCAATATCGATGGTATTATTAGACATACCGCACGAATCGATGATGAAAGATTGTGACTTTACCTGCAAAATCAAGCTACCAAAGCTCAACTGAATCAAGAATGATAATAACCGTAGCACTAGTGAGTTCCGAGACTTCCTTATAAAAATGGCACCAAGGTTAAATCATTTCCCATGAAAATAGCCTTAGCAACATTAAAAAAGGTAGTTGAATTCAACAGTAGGTGGTTAACCAACATATCTTAAAAAAACTCTAGTTGCAATCTGTGTATCATTTGTTTCACAGGCTGCAGCCAGAAGGATATTATACGGTCGCAGTGTTTTGACGGCGAGCTTATCGCGCAACAACTGCAGTAGCCTAGCAGCTGTTCCTAGCTCTCAGTTTTTACAGAGTTCAATTATGTGATTAGTGCACAAATGTTTGATGGATTTGGGGTTTTTTGTAACTTTAAACCAATTTCATCCAGAACTTGATAAGCCACTTCATCATCGTGGGTTGATGGAGTTTTAAATGTTACCATATGCTTCTGCAAGATCAATCACATAATGCATTAATCTAACATCACTCATTCTTTTCTGAATGGCAAAAAAAAATTAGAAGACAAACAGAGAGATCTATAGACATGTTATGATGTTAATAGTTTTCATAATACACCTCTTAAAAATATGAAGATCTAGCAAATCAAATTCCGTCTATTATGAGGGGTTTTTTCCCTATCTATTGTAATACTTGAACTAGTTAAAGAAACGAAACCCTAGATTGATAAGCAAAAGGTAAATAACGACGACTTATGGTGTTTAAGATTTGAGAAATTGATCCATGTGATCTCTTGAAACACAAATCTGATTCAAAGGTGCATAACATGGGCGAAAGAATTTGGAAATTCCACTGTGACATTAAAGTTTTAAGCAGTGTACGAAGGACATCAGAAACCCTAAATCGATGACTACATACTTGAAACCCTAAATCGACAGCCATTTTTTTTACTTCTGGTTGCCTCGTCAGTTTTGACAAAATCGATGGGGTTGAACCTAATAGCGTGTTGTTCTTCGACGAGTTGGAGATTTCCTCCGATGATGAAGAGCCCTAGATCCAGCTAAAGGACCTCCGCCACCGTCAGATTTGTGAAGCCTACGATGTTCACACATAAGAGCTAAAGTGGAGAGGGAATTGATTTGTAACGAATGAATTAGGGCTTTTCAGGAGAAGGAGGAGAAGATCGGCTCATATAGTCAATAGGTGCTTGTCGAGAGAAGAAGATTAGATCAATTGTTAGAGGGAATTGATTTCTTTTGAGAGGCGGGGATATGAAAATTAGGGTAAGACCAGTGGGGAGAGGAGCGGGAATGGAAAATTTGGGGGAAAAAATAGAGGGAGAAATAAAATATAAAACGACAGTTTCCGGATGACGCCATTTTCTAAAGTGTACTCCGTGTTCTTTTTTTTTTATTTCTGACAGGAATTTTATGACGCCCAATAATGCATGTCATCTAGCCTTAAGATTTTCTAATTCTTGACAGTTTTTTTATGACATGTATTTTTGCGCGTCATTAAAAACCGCGCGTCATCGTTCGCGCGTCAAGAAAGGCCATGTTTCTAGTAGTGACAGATTGTTTTTTCATGTTGCTTCATGCACCACTTGTTGATTGGGGAGCGAGACTCAGCTTGGGTTGCGATGGTGCCGCCCATATATACTCGGCCACAAACGCTGCCCCCAGAACCCATACATGGCCACCGATGCTACCCCTTTGAACCCCTTTGTTCCACGAAGTCTAAATTTATATTAGTCGCAAGCAAAGGCGTATTCTGGACCGTCTAACCCATAGTGTTTCGATCTCTCTCGGGTCTTAGGAAAATTTATATGTTGCCCTAGGGACAGGGTTGCTTCATAGTTCATACTTGAATTTATAGTAGACTTGGTTGGTGGTAAACAAAGTACGTGCTTACTCGTTTCCTTAATTTCATTTGAAAAAAAAGAAAATTAAAACGCAACACTAAATAAACACAAATCTATTACCAAGACTTGAGAGCACCTATATATACATCTAGAGAACCGGCCAGTTTTTAAGTACATGCTTGAACAACAAGTATAGCAAATTAAAGAATCAAAGAACTAAAACATGTTATAATACAAATATATGCATCTTCTTGCCTAGCTGCTGCCTCCAAAGAGCTTATGACATCCATAGAACTCGCAAAACGAGTACAAAACCAGCAACAAAACCAACACCACAGTTAACAAATGAGCAGTCACCTTCCATAAAGAAAACCATCTCTTTTCAATGAACTTAAACATCCTGACGTTCATCTTCTTCTTGTAGTAGTTATTAATCTTCACAACGGTCTTGTTTCCGGAACTCCTGGTTGTTTTATTCATCCCATTGAATAGCTTAGCAATCTCATTGTTCGTTAGTTCGCTTCTAATGATTCCCTTCTCCTTTAACAATCGTGCATCCTCAGGGTCATCGATAATACCACTTAGCAAATCGACAAATTGCGAAAATGGAGGACTAGAATGCGAATAGTTCATCGCGGTTTCATAGGCAACCAAGTTCCTTAATATTACTTCTGAATTAACATCTAGAGTTATTATGGGTAGATATAAAGCAACTTCTTCTTCTATAAATTTGATGCCCCTAATACCCTCACTTGTTGATCTAAATGTTATCCCTGCATAGTAATGAAGGGAGTAGACAGATGGGATTTTAATCTCCTCCACAATAGGACCATCATTTTTATCAGGTTCCTTGAGAACATGTAGGCCTAAATTGCTCAATATTTTATCCCATGGTATGTCTTGAATTACTTCGAAAGGCTTCAAGACTTTTTTACCAATGCCAAACTTCATGGCTATTTTGGTTATTTCACCAATATTATCACAAGCTGAATTCACATCATCTTCAATATTGTCCTCCATTTTCTCCCAACTATTTGGGCTTTCTGAATTTTCTTCATCTTGAGAAGATCTTTCAATTTCAGGAAAACCATTGTTGACCATCAAATGGTACATGACATCCAATAGATGCAAGTGGCTTGTTTCATTGTAAGAGCATGAAGAAATCGATGGCAATTGGAGCGGAGAGTTTGCACGACAAAAGCGCACCATCATGAAAAACAACTTCGATTCATCATCACTTATTTCAGAAGAATTGATCTTCAAAGTTGTGTAAATTTCTTTCAAGACAACAAAGGGGATTTGGTTTTCTAACAACAATAGGTCTCTAGAAAGTTTTGTGCTTTCTAGCTCAACAAAATAATCTTGCAAAAGACTAACCAAAAACAACCCATCTATCGCCACAATCCAAGCTAGCGTATCGTCGTCTAAGTCCAAGTAGCTATGGTAGCATCCTCGGATAACCGGGTCGAGTTCTTTGAGTTTATTGATTAATATTCCGCGAAACTTGATCATGTTTCCTTGACCACAATGGTTTTGTTTGAAAAATGACTTTGCACAATAAATCTTGTACCTTTGCATATGATATAAATGTGGAACCATGTGATGATATGGTCCTAAAGCAATCATGTGAGGGATATAAGCCTCAGGTTTGAAGATGGAAATAGTGTTTGGAATGTTGAAAACACAAATAGGGTTTTGAGTAGAAATATCAATGGCAACTTCCCTTATGAATTTCTTGCTAATTTGATCAACCCATCTTTGCTCATTGGAGGTGGAAGAGAAAAAGGTGGTTATGGTCATGTTTAATTGCAATTTGAATAGTAAAGCAGTAATTATTAACTTATCTTTGCAAGATGATGCTTCATTATTTATAGTTTCTGGGAATTGTAAATAAAAGTCCATTCAACAAATTGGTTTTAGATGAAAGCATTATTATTACGTATTTGACATATTCGTAGTAACCTGCCTAATTTCCTAAAATGGATTGCTTTAAGTTGATGCGGTTTCTTTTTTTGGACTAAAACATGCATGCATGTTGGCTAAAATTCATACGTGACGATACCGAAGAAAAGTTTTTATGTTGGTCCCTAAAAGAACACGTGTTTTTTATTGTCAAATTAGAAAAGAAAAAGAAAATTCAACATACAAGAGAGGTGATCAATGTTACGAAACCCGGATGGTTTTTTTGATTTGTTCCGAATCATACTCTAAAACGGGCCTTCAAAAGGTTTGAGGGCTCATTTCTAAGCAGGGGTAGCCTTGTGGCCATTGGCGTAGCTTTAAGGGACCGGAGGGGGCGACCGCCACCCATCCTGATTTTTTCGTCCGAAAGTATCTATTTTTCGCGATTTTATATAAAGAAAATTATAAGTATTGCGTATCGGGCCCTCGAATGTATTCAGTATCGTCCCTTCGGTAAGAATTTTTAGTCCCGCCCCTTGGGATTTTTTTTCAAGCTTCGCCACTACTTGTGGCATGGGCAAGGTGGGTGCCCCGCCCAGGGCCCAAAATTTTGGAGGGCTGGAGATTTTCAAATTTTTGTTTATATGTTAAAAGAAAATTATAATTCACGAGTTGTTTAAGTATTTTTAATATAGAATATTTTGCTACAACACTTTATTTTTTTATTATTCTTATTATAGTTATCGTTATTTTATTGATTTTTTATATGACTTATTAACTTTATATGTTAAGGGACTCAAAAAAATCGTCATGGGCCCATAAAATTTTTAGGATTTTCAGGACCGGCTCTGTTTCTAAGAGCCCTAAAACGGAATGTCGTACGAAGAAATTGTCAAACGGCAAACCCTCGCGTGTAAAAGATAGGAGGATTTTCGGAAAACCCAAAAACAGACATGGTGTTCTGGAGCGACAAGATATTAAAATGCACAACTTTACTGAATATAAATTAGTTTAGGCTTGCATTTGGTTGTTCCTAGACAACATATTGACGTGCAAAATGAACACACAATTTATATTGGAGATTCATATTTCTTAATACTCGTCTTACATTCAATATTAGTACATAAATGCAAATTGGGATTCATATTTTTTGTAACATGTTTTGGGATTTGTCAATTTGTATTAACTTTAGTTTTATTCGTTAATTCTTATAAATTTTTTGGTTCCATTTCTATTTGTATATGTTTTTAAGAAGTCAAGTATTTAAATTTAAATTTGGATATTTTCAAATTGGTCGTAAACCTAAAATTGGTTAGCAAAAATTTGATCGAGCATGTTTGCAAGCTTACCATAAAACACACGATAGTAAAACAGAAACAAGTAGATTCAGGACCGTAGAAATGATTAAAATCTATACCTAGTTTATGTAGTGATAATTAGATGTTTTTAAATTTTTATTTCTATAAATATTATTTTAAGTGCGTTATTTATTGTAATGAAAAATCCCCATAAATCCCCATTAATGATTTCCGATGGAAATGCTATATAAAGCTTGCTAATTCCGGGCCGGGTGAAGTTCAACTGGAAGACTATGTACTGAGAGAAGTCAGTTGTTCCGGAAGAACAATTTGTACCGGAGATATCAAGTTGACTCAGAATGTAGCAGTTGTATCGAAAGAGTGAAGCTGTTCCAAAAAGTACTTGTTCCGGATGAACTTGAGTTCTCTCGGAAGAAGAGTTCATTCGGAGTTGATTATTCACTTGTACTTCTTCTGGAACTTACATAAAGTACTCTTGCAGCCCGAATCAGGAACAACACGCTTCCCGTTGCTGCAGAAGCCGTTTAACTGTCTTGATAGAAGCCGTTTAACTGTCTTGATAGAAGCTTAAACAACACGCTTCCCGTTGCTGCAGAAGCCGTTTAACTGTCTATTCTTTTAAATTTCAATGATCTAGCATATTGGAAGGAGAGAGTCATCCTTGCACCCACAAACGAGGTTGTTCATGACACTAATGATCGGTTGCTATTTGTCATTCCAAGTGAAGAAAAATAGTATTCCAGCTCGGATTTTCTATGTCAAACAGAGCATATTCAAAAAAGTGTTAATCCAAACATTTACTCACTTGACTTTCTAATGGATTAGAATAATCAGGCTTGTCAACCCACATATTAGTTTTAAAAGTTGGTGCGTCTATTATACTTCTCCGAAATTTTAACCAACGGCCTTTGTGACGGTACAACACTTCAGATTGTTTCTCTTGGTAAGCATGTGATAGAGATAGAAGTAATTTCCAAAAACAATATCGCTTTTTGTAAATTTCTTCCAAGGATTTCAATGTCTCCATCAGATAAAAAATACCGTTTAATTTCAGAGAAGACAATTTCCAATAGCAATATACTTTAGAATCACCATCAATAAAAATCAAAGACATTCGCTATCAAATGTTGGTTTGTATTTAAAGAATCCATGTTTTAGTCATGGACAGTTACATATCACCTTATCAAGAGTGAAGAGTAGGTCTAAACTCAAAGTTCTCATTTTAGATTCATTTTAGATGAAGATAAAAAAGTTAGAAACAAGTTGTTAAATGTTGTATACAAATCTATATTTTCTACTTACTAATATAAATTAAGTGAATTTATGACTACTATAATAATATTCTATATATTTATTTTTTTAACCCTTCGTCATGAATACACGGGTATCAATTGTCGTCTATAAATATTACAAAATAAGAGACTGCACCAAATCATATCCGGCAAAAACAAAGATTACTCTAAATTATATTATAATAGCATGATTATACGCATGTTCTTTAAAATTTAGTATACATACACGTGTTTTTTAAAGACACACGACTAGTACTATAGATACATGCATATTATACCACCCCGAGGACTCGTAAAGCTTATCTCTTGTACGTTATGCCATCAATAATAATTTTTTAAAGTTCACAAGTCACAACAATGCCTAACTAACTAATTTAATCCCCTTTACTTTTATTTAGTCGACTATATCCAACGGCCTACCATATATACGTCATTAATATTATAAATATAAACTTCCGTGCTTGATTCATAATTCATTCAATCACTTAACCTAACATGAATCCCTATTCAATTTTGAGTTGTGATTTTACCGAGCAACAATGGGTGGATCAAGTCACCAAGGATTTCGATCACGATGACGGTAGCGGTAGCCACGATGACCTAAGTGACGTTCCGGTTTGTGTGTTCAGTGTCCCGAAAGAAACGAGCCGGTTCAAGCCCGAGGCGTACGTACCTCTGGCTATAGCACTAGGACCCTACCACCATTTCGAGACTCATCTCTATCAAATGGAGAGGTTCAAAGTGGCCGCGGTTAGAGCCATCTTGAGCCCGGATCAAGTCTTGTCCTTTGAGTCTTTGGTGATCAACCGGCTCGTAGAGAAGGAACCCGTGATCCGTGCTTGTTACCACAAGTATATAAACCTTCATGGCGACACGTTGGCGTGGATTTTCGCGATCGATGGGTTGTTCTTGATTGGTCTTTTCGCGTACTATCTTGACATTTCAACCTTGATGCCGAAAAAGTTGTTACACGACCGTGTACTTTGTAGAGACGTAATGGTGCTTGAAAACCAGATTCCTTTGTATTTGTTGGACGAAATATGGAAGGATCTTCGTCTGTCATCAACGTTTCGATCTTTACAAGATCGAAATGTTGAGCAACGCGAGTTAATCGCGATGATGAGAAAGTTTTGCGAGGTACACTCTCCTCTCGAGTTATCAAAAGATCTTGATCATCTCGTCTCAACGCGCTATTTGCATTTGCTCGATCTTATGTACCATTTGATTGTCAACAATCAAGATACTCGAGAGCCTCCTCCGGTAGCCGTAATTCGAAACATGGACAATGATGACGGCATAAAAACGATAGCGAAAGAAGATAACATAACCGAAAACGACTTAGAAGAGATAATCGAAATGGGATTACGCCTAGGAATGAAAGGAAAAGCCGATCGTCCGATAGAGGTCATAAAGAACATCCCATGGGAGAAGATATCGAACTTGCTCGGTCTAAAACCAAGCCGACCCAACAAAGAAAACGTCGATGATCCACCCGTTGTCATAGAAATAGACATCCCCTCGGCATCATCTCTTACGAAACATGCCCAAATCAGTTTCGAACCCATAAACGGAGGGATCAAGAACACTAAGTTCGACATAAACAAAGCGACACTACATCTTCCGATTATCACACTTGATGACTACTCCGAAGTCATGTTGAGAAATCTTTTGGCTTACGAAATGGCAACCTCTAGCTCAACGAAACAACTAGCACGATATGTCGACTTGATGAGCGGGATCGTGGACAGCGAGGCGGATGCCCGGTTGCTTAGAGATAAGGGGATAATCAAAGGGAGTATGAAGGATAAAGAGGTTGCTAATCTCTTCAATGGGATGAATAAGAGTGGGTTTTACATGAGTAGAAGTAATAACACAATTGAACAGCTTAATGAGTATTACAAAAATAGACCCATGATTAAGATTTGGAGGTTTGTGAAGAGAGATCTGATTTGCTCCAAGAAAGTTGCAACTCTTGTTTTGACAATCTTTGCAAGCTTGCTCATGATTCTATACTCGTTTTGTGAGGTATATGGCTGCTCAAGGCTGTCGGAAAGCAAGTAATTATTAGGGGTAAGAACCACAAGTGGAAATTCGTAGATGTGAATATTGTGTAATATTTAAGTTTGTAATATATCTAGCTTTGTTTCGGTGGAATGTATAAGAAATTGATGTCTAATTAGTATTTATTATTTGGGCTCCAAGATGCATTGTCACAAATCTAAAGATTAAAACTTAAAAGAGACTATAAAGTTTTTGAGCATTCCATCTTTATAATTTATAAATTTATTATTATTTTTTCTTCATTTTTCACTCAAAACCACAACAAAACCTCAAATTTTAGGAAATCATCCAATTTTCCTCAAATATATGGATAAATGGTAAAAAAAAAAGTTCCTCCACTCATAACCACACCCAAAATTTAAGGATTATACTCAGAAACTATTGAGGAAGCTATTGTGAATGCTCTAACAAACTTAACATGAATTTACAAACAAAAATAAATAGATCTCAGATGCAGACAAATCTGAAAAAAAAAATACAAAGACAAATACAACAATCTTCCTAAAATAGAAACCAGAAGTATTTTTTTCCCCAAGGAAGGTGATGACAATCTAAAAATCTATTCTTGGCCCGCGAGAAACCCATATTCAACCCGGTACAAGCGCAGCTGCTTTAAGCCTAATACGTCATAACTTAAGCCCACATGCATAAAAAACTCTTAATGTAGCAGATTTATAACACAA
>JBCNJP010000006.1:66995489-67030471 GCA_039602395.1 Deinandra increscens subsp. villosa
TAATTCGATAATGATGGAGATATTTGATTTGTTGCCTAGACATAACATAAAAACAAACACAAGCATAAATATGAATCCATGTCACAATTCGATATAAATCCATGTTTCAAACGCAACCATCAATCAGAGTTAAACAATACAATTTAGCAAACCATAATCCGGGTTGTGATCATTGGGGGATATTCGGATATAGAGCGTCGATGAGAGACAAGAACGGTTGTAACATGATCTTCTACGGTTATTGAAATCGATTATAAGAATAAGAATGATTGTCGTCAATATTGTTCAAATCCTCAACCTGTTGCTTTCATATGCTATCCATCATGTATCTTGATGTTTCTTGGTTGATTAATACATAAAAAGAGTCATGAAAGTTCCACACACATAATTGTTTGTTCTAGTTTGTTTAACAGTTCTAGGGCAACATTTTGGTGGATTTAAATCGAACACGAATCATATTTTTTTCGCGGTATAGAAAAAACACACAATAATCATTGCAAATAGAGGTTTAGATGTTACAATCAAAAAGGCATAAAACCAAACTAAAATCTTAATCCTTCCTACTACATACCTGATAATCAAACATCTAAGGAAACTGCAACATCTCCTAGTTTAACAAATTATCTTTATTTTCTCTTCTTAGCCGGTGGTTCTTCATCCTCGTCATCATCTTCATCCTCATCATCATCCTCGTCAGCATCACCCTCATCGTCATCATCCTCGTCACCATCATCGTCCTCGTCATCATCACTACCTTGATTGCCATTTGCCTCGGGATCATCAGCCTCGCCTTCATCGTCATCTTCTTCTTCCTTCTCGTCACCTGAGAAGTCTTCATCTCCGGCATCATCTTCTGGCTCCTCGGCATCCTCGTCATCGTCCCCGTCCTCTGTGTCACTACCATCTTGCGCTTCGATTTCCGTTTTGCTCTTCTTGTGAAGTTCAGAAACTGGAAACCTTCATATTTTCAAATGCGGAAAAAAAATATCAATGTTTTGGATTCGAACTGTCCTACCAATAAAAACCATTTGGCGATCGAGCATTACTGTTGGTCGTTCCCAATCAAATTTTGCAATGTGTGTGTGTGCCTTGAAGAAGAAATTCCGTCTGCAATTTGAACCGAGAAAGAAATCAAAAAGATATATAGGCAATGGAAAAGTAAAACGAAATTTTCCCTCTCAAATCATCCCTCTTATTTTAGTTTTTGTATTTTTATAGCAATAAATTATAAATATTTCTTGTATGGATAATCACCACCATAATTAATCAATTATTTGTATTTTCATGGTAAAAAAATAAAATGTATTTATTGTAGGGATAATCAACATCGTAATTAATTAATTATATGAAAAATTCTTATTTCTATTAAAAAAAGTTTTGGATATATATCCAACATTTTATTTATTGCATTCTAAATTATTTAATAACCAATTATATAATTACTAAATTAAATATATAATATAGTTTATTAAATTACAGTTTAACATGTTCCATAACACTTTTATTTACTTTATAGTTACCAATTATTTACTTTAATAATTTTTTATTTTATACAAGTTCCATTTACATACTTTCCTAAAGTTCATTATTCTTCGGATGAGGATGACCCTTTTCACTCAGGAATCCCGTCTCACGTTACTCTCGGTCACATCGTAAAGATCTCAAGAAGACCGCTCTGGGAGTAACAAACAAAGTAATCGTAAATGTGATATAGTTGTAGGGCATGATGGGTCGTCGGCGCCGTTACACTCGAATACGTTGTCATGAACCAGCATGAGAACAACCCACGTATCGGAGTATTTTATTATGAAAAACATCTTTGTAAGGTACTAAGGCTCGTCTCCTCCAAGCACCGCTTTCGCGCAAACATGGACGGTCATAACCAGAGTCAAGTTCACTATCTCGTATCTCACCTACTTCCGTGAAGTAACAAAATATTACTAACCTCAATCCCAACCAATACCTTCAGGTAGTAGTTAGCTTTAAAGCCGTGTTTGTTTACATAGACATAAAACTCACGAACGTATTACTTTGCATGGGATGCGAGTCACCGTTAAGATCATGCATCGTCCCCCAGTCGGGTGTCACAAGTCCTACTGATGAGCTTTCGACTCCTCAAATGGTCTATAATACACAAGGCACGTTTGTTCAAAAAAGTTAATAATACACTTTCAATTTAAAAGAGTTTTCACAAAGTCATCCATACTTACCTTAAGGTACTTACGTAAACT
The DNA here is from genome assembly GCA_039602395.1 of Deinandra increscens subsp. villosa. Taxonomy (NCBI): domain Eukaryota; kingdom Viridiplantae; phylum Streptophyta; class Magnoliopsida; order Asterales; family Asteraceae; genus Deinandra; species Deinandra increscens. The sequence continues at coordinate 66,997,721 of JBCNJP010000006.1, forward strand.
CATTTTACTATTTTACCAAAAGCTTGTTTTTCTCAAATGAGTGTAAGAGTTTAAGCAAACATAAGAGTGGTTTTGAGGATTTGCTTAATAGAAGATGAGTAGCTCATAGACAAACTTTAAACAACTTCTTATTAAGTGAAAGTTCTTGCAAACATAAAATATTAAAAGACTAAAAACTGAAAATAAGAAGAAGAGAAAATCTACATTATAAAAAGATAAAACGGGAGCTGAGCTGAGCCAAGCTAAGCTAGCCAAGAGTGATCTGGACCAACCTAACTTTGTTAAAACTGAGTTCTCCTTCAAATGAGGATTTGGCTGGCTTTTAAGTGTTGCTAATCTCAACCTCATTTCAAGTTATTAAACCATTTCGCATACATGCTCCTACCCATTGATGATAGTCGTTAAGTTATGTAATAACTTAAATAATTTAGGTAGTTAGGCTAAATAGAATTTTCTATATCTATTAGTATTAGACTATCCGTAACGGTGACAACAGCCCTTCCCAAGAGCTACACAGTCACTATGTCACATCAGCTTTTTTCTAGCCCTTCCCACAAATAGTTTTTGGCCCCAACAATGCCCTTCCCACAAACTTCTCTTTATTTCCACATTACCACAATTCTTTTATTTATAGAATGTATTTTTATCTAATATTAATTCATTTAATTTATAATGATATAATTATTTTATAAATTAATTATTTAAACTTAAATAAATAAATAAATAAACAATTTGAAGTAAAACAAACATAAAATTAAAACGTGCATTGCACTAAAAATATAACCATAAATCGATATTTGAAAATAAAAAATACTAGAATAAAACAAACATATATAGCTAGTGTAGCCTATTGGTCCAAATATGTTAAAAAGGAAAAAAAATATTTTTTTAATTATTTTGGTATATTATTTGGGAAGAAAAAAAGAAAAAGAAATATGATAAAAAAAACAAAACAAAATGATCCGTTGGAAGAGACACTAAAATGGAAAAAAAAAGATATTTTAAAAAGTAATTATATATATATTTTGTAACCATTTAATAGAAAAATAAAAAAAATAAGAAAATAAATAAAAGATCCGTTAACAAGGAAAAAGGAAAAAGAATGTCAAGTGAGCCCCAACCCTATCCCCTTTTCTTCGCCCGTGAACAAGGGCTGCCCGGCAAGGGCCGACGCCCTTTCTCTTCCCCCATCAATGCTCACCGGAGGGGTTTCTCCACCTCAGCCAAGGGCGTGGCCGAAGGGCCACCGTTGCAGGCGGTCTTAGTAAGGAGCATATGTATATGCATATGTAGTTAATATTATAAAAAATTGTTTGGTCATAAAAGCAAATAAAAAAAGTAATAAACAAGAATCATAAAACTGTCGCTCCTACAAGGATCACTAACTAGAACTGAAACTCATATAGCTTTGTAATAGCTTTGTGGTTATAACACTGTCTCTTTTCTTCTCAAATCAATGCGTAAACAAAGCTCGAGAGAGAGAGACTACAATGTGATTGTTAAAAGGATAAGTGTTGTGTGTGTGAGTAGTGAATTCTCTGTATTGTGTATCTATAAGAGTTCTAGACCGAAGAAGATACGTTATTCTAATAGAAGGTGAAGACCCCATTATATAGGAAGAAGATCATGGGTCTAACCCTAATGGACCTTCCTAACTTGGGCTTAATAGAATTGGGCCAACAAGTTTAGCTGAGTCCAACAAAAGGGTATCTCTACAACTACAAGACCCCGTTATATAGGAAGAAGATCATGGGTCTAACCCTAATGGGCCTTCCTCACTTGGGCTTGATAAAATTGGGCCAACAAGTTTAGCTGAGTCCAACAAAAGGGTATCTCTACAACTACAAGACTAAATTGTCATTCTTCAAATTTTTGTTACCACTTGTTAATTCGATAATGATGGAGATATTTGATTTGTTGCCTAGACATAACATAAAAACAAACACAAGCATAAATATGAATCCATGTCACAATTCGATATAAATCCATGTTTCAAACACAACCATCAATTAGAGTTAAACAATACAATTTAGCAAACCATAATCCGGGTTGTGATCATTAGGGGATATTCAGATACAGAGCGTCAATGGTTGATTTAAATCGAAAACGAATCATATTTGTGTCACAGTATAGAAAAAAACACAATAATCATTGCAAACAGAGGTTTAGATGTTACAATCAAAATGGCATAAAATCAAACTAAAATCTTAATCCTTCCTACTACATACCTGATAATCAAACATCAAAGGAAACTGCAACATCTCCCAGTTTAACAAATTATCTTTATTTTCTCTTCTTAGCCGGTGGTTCTTCATCCTCGTCATCATCCTCATCATCATCCTCGTCATCATCACCCTCGTCGTCATCATCCTCATCACCATCATCGTCCTCGTCATCATCACTCCCTTGATTGCCATTTGCCTCGGGATCATCAGCTTCTCCTTCATCATCTTCTTCTTCTTCCTTCTCGTCACCTGAGAAGTCTTCATCTCCGGCATCATCTTCTGGCTCCTCGGCATCCTCGTCATCGTCCTCGTCCTCGTCCTCTGTGTCACTACCGTCTTGGGCTTCGAGTTCGGTTTTGCTTTTCTTGTGAAGTTCAGAAACCGGAAACCTGCAAATTTTCAAATGTAGAAAAAAATATATATCAATGTTTTGGATTTGAACTGTCATACGAATAAAACCCATTTGGCAATCGAGCATTACTGTTGGTCGTTCCCAATCAAATTTTGCAATGTGTGTGTGCCCTGAAGAAGAAATTCCGTCTGCAATTTGAACCGAGAAAGAAATCAGAAAGTTATATATGCAACGGAGAAGTAAAAAGAAATTTCAAGAGAAAACCATAACATTTCATACCAAAGCTGAGATTTTTTTTTTTTTAAATCTTGGAAACAACCAAAAACACTAATTGTACATTTGTTCATAGATTGGCAATCAAGTTTGTGAAAAAGAAAATCAACAGAAGGATCCAGGATCCATTCTCTATAACCATAACAGAATCTTTACACCTCAAAGCAGCACATTATTACAGCTTTTGATCAATACAACTAAGAATAAAAAACATAAGAAAAAGATAAAAGTCAAAATTCAAGAAGACTAAGAGCTTGCAGTCGAGTTCAATGAAAGCAACCAAGAAGCAGAACAAGATTTCTGGGATACAAAAGATGAACTTTTCATCATACTCCACCCATAGAATCTAATTCTTTCAAACACCATCAATCTTGAAAATAAAAAAGAACCATCAAACTAACAATTAATGACTTTTTAACTAAAGATACAGGAAAGATTGATGATTTGTAGCATTTTTAACAAGCAAAATGAATTATTTGCAACAAAATCTTTCAATAAATCGATTGCGGTTAAACTTTAAATTTAAAGGAAACCAAGTAGCCTAAGGATTAAAAACCAAAGCCACGCTCTGCAAACCCAGTGATTGGGAGCAAAAATGGAAGAACAGTGGTTATTTTAGCATTCAAATTCTGATACTTTATCCAAAACAACCCAAAACTTTTTTTAAACATCAATTTCAAGTTTTTCTAAGATTGGTGCAAGAATTGAACCCAACATTTTGGTTGTGTCCTTGTCATGTCAGGCACACCACTTAACCACCACCAGATGTCAATATTCTTGAAAATTTTCACCAGAATTACTCCATTTGTTTCCAACAGACACCTAATGAACTTCAGGAATACAGTACACCCAAAACAAGAATAAACTAATTAGCCTAAACTTCTAAACTTTCATGCTCACAAAAGTCAAAGATACAAGTATCAAACCCCTGGTGGGAATCCAGACACAAGAAAGCTCAAAATTACTCAAAAGAAAAGAAAATAAAAGCAAAAAAAAACCCAAATTTTACAGGTCAACTAAGCCAACAATTTAGCACAATTAAGCACAATTTATCATCAAATACTCAAATTAAAACTGTACCATCATGAAAACGCAAGCTAGAGAAATCTGAGCAGCCAAAAGGATCTCGGAAAAAGATGCAATTTTCCTCTTGGAAACCCCCAAATCAGAAGTGAAAGATTTCACTACCTCCATTGCGAAAACCCAGAGAAATTATCTCAAAGATCAAAGATTTTACACTTTTCACAGGCAAATTGGAAGAACAAGTGGTTCGATAAACGGGTAACGACAGCGAGGGGCTAGATAAAGATTGTGAATCGAAAAATTTTAGGGTTCGAAGGGTTTTTGTTTGTTTGAGGCAATGAATGCTCTAGGGTTTTGTGGGGGGTGTGAATTGCAAAACCGTAGATAAATTGGGGGCAGAAGTTTGATAACTTTGAGTTTAATACTCTTAAGAGCTCGCTTCTCCCGAGATGAATTCAAAAACTCCAAAATAATCGTCACTATCAGGCTATCCGTAATGGTTAAAGCCCCATAAAGCCCCACAAGGGGCATTATGCGCCATGTGGACGCTGACTGGGCAAGGGGCTTTATGGGGCTTTATGGTGTAGTGGATAAAGCCCCATAACGCCCCACAATCATTTGATTTATCCCCTCTCTCGGCGTTACCTGGCTAACGCCCGAGAATTTTTTTTCGTCCATAACGCCCCATAACGCCTAAGCGTAGTGGGGCGGGGCGTTATAAGGGGCGTTATGGGGCGTTATAGAGCCCAAAAACGCCCCATTACGAATAGCCTCATATCAACTGTTCAAAAATAAAAATCGTCGCATCAATTTTCAAACACGTACGTCGTATTCTTTTGTTTTTTTAAGGTTTTATTTGCACTCTCACATCACATCGTCGCGGTCGTAGGTTGCAGCTCACACCTCACTTTCTTTCAACGGTTATTTTTTTTGAGACCTGCTTTACGGACACCCTATTTCAAAAAATCACACCCCAAACCAGGACTGATCGCTCAAACCGGGCCGGTTTGCAAAAAAACAAAGCCGTCATTCCGTCTTAGACGTGCAGTGTACGAGGTTGACTGGCCCGATCCGGGCCGGTTTCTACGAACCGGGGCTGTTTAGGCTCCTTTTTAACGAGGTTGCGACACCTCACCAAACCGCCCCATTTTGGGCAAACCGCCCCGGTTCACGGGCTATTTAAACATCAAATTTTCCAAGAACCGTTCCAATCCTATTTCTCCTCATTCATTGTGATTTTTTTTCCCTCAAATTATATACCAATGTCGTATTACGATTTCATATTTAGTGGAGATTCTTCTTCCTCTGATCCAACATGGGTTCCCGAAACAAACCAGGTAAACGTTTAATTAATTTTATTTTTTATTTTTTAGTCATAGTGTTTAGTTATCAAATTGTTTATTTGTGTTTAAGTTTCCATTAATTAGGAAGGCTGTTTCTTGTTTTGTTAATATTAAGCGTTCGTATTTATGTTAATTTACTGTTATAAATATTGTTATTTTTTTGTAATTAGTTTTCTTTCTTAGCAGGATTGCGGCGTTCAGTCCTCTAACCAGTCGGTTTCTCACTTCGATCTGAATCAGGCGAGAAATTATTTGATATGATTAAATACCTATTTAGTTTAAACTACCGTTGTTGTTGTTGTTATTATTATTATTATTATTATTATTATTATTATTATTATTATTATTTAATAAAACTATTAATATTTAATATTATTTATTATTATTGATTTAATATTATTATTATATTATTATTTAATATTATTATTATTATATTATTTTAAGCAGGATTACAGTGTTCAGTCCTCTAACCAGTTGTTTTCAAAGTTCGATCTGAACCAGGCGAGCAATTACTTGAATTTGATACGATTAAATACCTTTGTATTGTCCAAAATAGTAAATACCCGTTTTTCTTTCGTTTAGCTACCGGAGGATTATTACGTCTACGGTTCAAATTCACCGCAGTGGAGTCAACTTCCCGACATTGGTTCTACTTATGACAATCAACCTCAACACAGCCAACAATATAACTATGATGAAGTACCACGGTCGTCATGGGCACCCCACGTCGGTTCTGATTATGACGGTGAGTACTACGGCTTTAGTACTGGACCTTCAACGGTACCACTAGGTGACCCATCATCACCCCCGCCAATAAAGCAGGAACATGTTAGTGATGATGATGGTTTAGCGAGCCCACCTCACGAGACTTATAAAATTCGCCCGCCTGACGTGGATTATAGTTTTGATGACTTGGTAAGGCATAATCTAAACCTTGAAAATTTACTATTGTGTTTTATACTATATTATTCTAACTGTACTGTTATTATAGGTTTTTATGGATTCCGAGGAGGTGTATCTCTGGGCCAAACAATTAGGGTTTGAAAACGGTTACTCGCTTGGGAAGAGACGGACGAAACGTAAGAAGGGCTCAAAATTTAAGTACAAGGTGTGGATATGTTGTGATCGTGGTCGAGAACCAGAATCCACCGCTACCATGCGAAACTCCGGTAGTAAAAAGATTGACTGTCCTTTCGAATTGGTTGCGACATACAATAATATGTCTGGGCGTTTCGAGATGGACCAAAGGAAACCTTACCACAACCATTCTCCCACGAGGTACATGGAGGGGCATGCACATGTGAGAAGATTGTCTGGTGAACAAGAACAATTTGTCGAACAACTTTGGGAGCAAAACATGCCGCCTCGCCACATACACTCCACCCTGAAGAAGCAATGGCCGGGTAGCGTCTTCATTCGAAAAACCATATACAACGTCATAGACAAAATTAAGCGTAAGAAGAAAATGGGTTCAACCCCGATAGAAGTTCTCGAGAACTGTCTTCGTGAGCTACAATTCATATTCTCTACTCGGGAAGATCCTAAGACGAACATCACTCAGGAGGTCTTCTTCATCAGCCCCCAGTCGTACACCACGTGGCGTGCTTTCCCACATGTGTTGATGATCGACGCAACGTATAAAACGAACATGTACAAACTACCATTCGTTCAAATGATTGGCGTGACATCGACAGGTAACTCGTTTCTCATTGCGAGCGCATTCATAACATATGAACGTGAGGATAACTATACGTGGGTGCTAGAGAGGCTTAAAGAAATCCTGGAAGGGTGTTACATGCCACGGGTGATTTTAACAGACAAGGACCTTGCCCTGGTTAATGCATGTGGGAAGGTATTTCCGGACGCTTCTCGTCAGCTTTGCAGGTGGCATATTCAGGAGAATATCTTCACAAATTGCAGCCAAAAGTTTAGCAATAGGGGCGTGTATACATGGGATAATTTTACCCGTGACTGGTCGTATTTGTGTGAGTCTTCGAACGAGCAGCTGTACCAGATGAACAGAAATAACATCTACAAAGGACTTGTTAAAATCAACCGGCCAGGTAAATTACCATTATTGAAAATGCAATTGTTTTATTCACGTGCATATGGTCACGGTGTCTAATTTTAATAATTATGCAGATGTTCTGGAGTATCTGGATAAGAATTGGTTGACCGACCGGTTTAAGGTTATGTTCATCTCGGCATGGACCAACAAAGCTCGTAATTTCGGGCAACATACAACGAGCCGGGTCGAGAGCGAGCACGCAGCTCTAAAGCTATATCTTAAAACCACCAACGCTTCACTTCAGCAACTCGTGAAGCATGTACACGAAGTTGTCGATTCCCAGACGGGTGAGTTGAGAGCTGCGTTGGCCACGAGCAAGATAAAGGTTATGCGCCATCATAGGGACCGTATGTTTGACTACCTACGCGGTAGGGTATCGCATAAATGTCTTGATCTGTTGGACCGGGAGAAGGATAGGATGGGAAAGTTTCGTGAGATGAATGTTACGTGTGGATGTCAGCTCTTCACCGGTTCTGGACTGCCGTGTGCTTGTCGGTTGGAACGTTACGAGCAGACAGGTAACAATAATAACAATAATAAATATAATAATGTTAATAATATTGTTAATAATAATAACAATAATAAATATAAAATTAAGAAAAAAAAGCGGAAACCGGACCAGATAGGCCAAACCGGCCCGGTTCGGAGACGAAATAAATAGCCCTAACCAGGGCAGTTCGTTCATCCCCACCGAAAAAAACCCTAAAAAAAACGCAGCCGCCAAGCAGGAGAAGAACATCGTTTTTTCGAGCTCACGACGCAAAATCATCCTCCTCCGACACTCAAAGGTATGTAGAAACACTTATTTTTCAATTGTATTAAGATTGTAAACTTTAAAAACCTTAGAAAATGATGTGTGGGGGCTTTAGAATCTAGATTATGAACTTTAGATTTAAGTTTTTTAGGTGATATACATACTCGGTTCTCTGAAATTGTATAAATGGTGGTTGAAATCTTGTTTATGATTCTTGTTTGGTTTGAAATCCATGAAATATTGGCTGTGAAAAAAAAAACATGAACAAACCGCCCCTTTAAGGACAAACCGTCCCGGTTTGTTTTCATATTTTTTTTTAAATAATATTACTTAGTTATGTTAAATAGTAATTATAACATATCTTATATATTTCTTAGTTAATAACAATTAAACTAATATTAGTATATATTTATTATAAAAAGCTAATAATTAATTTTATTTAATTTATTTTTTATATATTTCCGTTATAAAAAGCTAATAATTAATTTTATTTAATTTATTTAATAACATATTATAAAAAGCTAATAATTAATTTTATTTAATTTATTTAATAACATATTATAAAAAGCTAATAATTAATTTTATTTAATTTATTTTTTATATATTTATTATAAAAAGCTAATAATTAATTTATTTATTATTAAAACCTAATAATTAACATTATTAATTTCTTTACTATTCATTTGTAGGTATTATGGCGCATAGACGAAGGAATGTTGTTGAAGGTGCAGTTACAAGCGCATACCTCAATTTCGCTCCTGGAACAGTTGGGTTTCAGAGGAAGACGAAGATCATTAACATGCCAGTAGGGGGGACAATGGCGGCAGATTTCTCATGGATCGTGCAGATCCAGGGCAGCGAGCAGTTTAGAGGCCGTAGTTGGTAATGATACGCCGTGGATGCGTCTGTTCAGAGCTGCGGACCTCCCCACGTACAGAGAGCTGCTGGCTGAGTTCCTCTGTACGTTCACGTACATTGAGCCATCGGGTCCCATGCCTCAGGCCCCCCCTACTCACCGTGAGGAGCGCCGGCGGATTGCCTTTTATATGTTTGGGACCGATTACATGTTGACCCTACGTGAGTTCGCCGTTCTCTCAGGGTTGTACACAGAGGATGAGACCCGCACCCCATTCTACACTGCCGCCCCTCTTGCCGCCGACGAGGACGACATGAAGACCTGGTGGTCTACTATCGCGAGGCGTCGATTCGGGGTCAACAGTGGGAAGATCACATCCGTCCCTAACCCCGTAATCCGCTACGTGCACCGGCTGATTACATGTTCTATCACAGCACGTGGTGAGGGCCAGGAGCTTGTCACCAGCACTGACTTGTTCTACCTCTACAGTATGGTCCACCAGCTTCCGTGTGCCCTAGCGCATTGTTTTGCACGATTTCTTGCAAAATAGGAGAGTAGACAGCAGAGGAGTACGCTCTATTGCGGGGCGTTCGTTACTAGGATTGCGATGAGTTTGGGGGTGCTGGATGATCACATCCAGATGATGTCGGAGCCGATCCCGCCGAGGAGACTAGGGAAGAACACCATGATAGCCATGGGTCTGCTTGACAGATCCGGGACGGGGAGGAATGCACAATATAGGTTCAAAGCCCAGGTGTTGGGCGATGATGATGATGAGGACAGAGATGAGGGTGGTCCCGCTGGTCATGGTGGAGATGAGGATGATGATGACGACGGGGGCGTGGCACATGAGGATCGGGAAGTTCGCTATGCCTACCGGGCTGTTAGGATGCCGCCTCGTTTGGGTCAGAGACTAGGTGCTGTTGAGCAGGACCTTCGCCATGTTGGCGATGTGCTGGATTGGCAAAATGGGTTGCTGATGATGATGGCGTCTCGTTTGGATTTGGGTGGATATGGTCAGCCACCAGCACGTCCACCACGGGATGATGAGGATGATGAGGATGCTGATTGAGGATGTGTTGTTTTGTTTCTTGTTTTGTCGGATATGTTATTTTGTTTCCTGTTTTGTCGGAAATGTTATTTTGTTTCTAGTATGATGGTTTTGTTGGAAATTTATCTATAGTAAGTAGGTTCGTTGTAATTTGTGTGATTTGAAGACATTAGCTTGATGGTACGGTTGCGATTACTCAATATACGTTAAACAATTAAAATGTACGTTATTCAAGATGAAATTACAAATATACGTTATACAAGATTGAAAAAGTGGATTACGACCCATTAACATGTCAATACTCATTACAACTATTATGAGAACAAAGGCTACAAATATTAAAAAAAATAAAACAGAAAATTGCTAAAATTAAAGAAACAGCCTCCTCAAAACTGGTCCAGCGACTTCGTCAAAACGTAAACACGTATACACTTGTAATCATCGTTTCTAAACATAGTTAAGCCGTGGGCGGATACATCATCGTATAAAAAGTCCAACCCCGTGTCAAGATCCTCATTTTTCCTACCCTTATAGTAAAACCAAAATTCGGTTCTACTATCATAGCCGAGGTCCTGCATAATTAACGACATGTAAGAAAACGACCACGTCAAGAAGTCTATGTAATCGACGTAATGACAAACTCCGCCGACATATCGCCGACCAGGTGTAGCCGTGAATTCACCGCCATGAAAAACCTTTAGCGTGAAGTATTGAGGATGTCGTGAGTAGACATCATCTACAATTAACCCGTCCTCGTAATCGTTAACAGAACGGGTCGAATACAAACGCCGCGTGCTTGATGCCATTAGTTTTTTGACGGTAAATGTAAGGTTAATCGGAGGTTTTGAATAGAGAAAGATAAATATAAGGTTTTGTAATTTTGTAATATAACGTTTCGTTCAATATATAAGGATTGGAGGTGGTAGGTAGAAAAAGCCCAAACCGGGGCGGTTTGCTTAAAACGGGCCGGTTTGGGGGTAGGTTTGGTCTCGCCCGTAATGTTGAAACAAATTTGTTGGATTTAATTTCAAACCGGACCGGTTCTTCCTAACCGCCCCGGTTCACTTTATCAATGTACGAGAATTGACAGCTTTCACGTGGACCAAATTTGTCGGGTTCCAAACCGGTTCTGTTTGGCCGATCCGGACCGGATTGAGGTGTTAAATTGGAAAGATGGGGTGTCCAAATAGAATCTCCGTTTTTTTTTATAATCGTTTGGGAATATCCTAAATCTTTGATACGGGATTTTATCGGTCTATTTTGGATTTGACACTTCTGCGTTGACTCACTTAAGAAAAACCCCTGATAACCCTTGAGACAGGTTCACAGGCTCTAACCATCATCTTCATATCATTGGAACATATACCTTTTGATCATGAACGGTTAAAGTGCTCGGTTTTATTAGGGACGTACCTTGAACACTTAACTTTTATTAGACGGCAAATCTATCATAGTTCTACTTATAAGTTCCTCTACAAATTAAATTATATCAATTACATCATTTCTGGGTTTGAACCATGTACTTCTAATTAAGAGGAAAATTCGCTTAAGGAGATATCCAGGCCGACCAAATCTAGATTTTCGTGTGGAATGGGGCTTTCTTCCGGTCGTCATCTAAACCGTGGGGTGGGTGTCTCGTCGGTTGGGGCCTTGGGTGATAGACCCTAAATAAACAATTTGAGTATTCCCGTCGTTGGTAATGTTCACGGGACTGGGGCACTTGAGCATCACGTTCCACTGCATGGAGTTTTCCTTTTGAAAATCATTTTAATTTGGTTTATATAGTCCCACGTTGCATTTGAGTCTTCCTTTTGAAAATCATTTTAACTTTTATTGGACGGTTCGGTTGAGAGCGGTTTTTAGTAGTTTCTGACAAAAAAAATGAACCGGCGGGTTTTCCGGTTGAACCGGCCGGTTCAACCGGTGAACCATTTTTTTTTTAAATTAAGTTAAAAAAATATTTTAAAAAAAATGAAAAAAGGTAGGGCCGTAGGGTTTTTCACTGTTTTTTTAATTGAAGTTAACTGATCGGGCGAAAATATATCGTCCCTACGTCACTTGCCGCTAGAGATTCTCAAACAAACTATCCATCGAAGATAACTGATTAGAACTTATATTGATGTTATTTTGGATAATTGTAACTTATTTTAAACTTTATCACAGTTTCTTAACGACATTTGTCGCGGTTGAAAGTTTATAAAATGTATATTGTAATTTACATGTTTGAATAGTCAATCCAGTTCGACCGTCTGGGTCAACCGGTTGAACCATTTTTTACATAAGGCCGGTCCGGTTTAAAAGTCCGGTTTTAAAACATTCCATTATATGTAATTGATCGAAGGAAACGAAGAGGCAGAGCGTTATATGTGTAAACAAAGTTTCTGTGATTTTCTCTAAGTTTAGACTTTAGAGAGGTTGCGATTCATCCATTGCTAACTCAAACCGACACTTTGAGTAAAGTGGTGATCTTTGGAGTCTAAATAGAGTTCAAGTGGTGTGTCTGTATCTTGTTTCCCTATCCTACCCGTTTTCCTATCCGAATATATAAGTGCTTAGAGGGCTCGGGGAAATCGCCACAGGATGGTGTGGGTGCTGGCATGGAGGTTGACAACACAATCAGGGTTGGCGCCTACATAGGAATGGATCTGACTTCTTTTGAGGAAAGCATGTGGGAGGAAGTAGAGGAGGGAGAAGTGATTTAATTTGGGGTTATATTAATGGTGGATCTCATCACATACATGGGGAATCAAGGATGGCAAAAAGGTGGATTGGATGCATAAGTTGAAGTCGGAGCATCGGTGCAATTTTATGTGTTTACAGGAAACGAAGGCTTTGGATTTGGGTAGCATTCCCATCAGAAAGCTTTGGGGAAATTCTCGGGTCCAATTTGATGGTGTGGAGGCCCAGGGAAGTTCCCGTGGTCTGTTGAGCGTGTGGAACCCGGACGTCTTCAGACTGGTGAGTTCAGTCAAAACTCCTAACTACTTGTCTACTTGTTGTCTTCGGGTAATTTGGTTGGTGACCAGGGGCTTTTAAATGTGGTCAATGTGTATGCATCTCAAGACCTGCACTGAAAAAAAAATGTTATGGTGTGATTTGTTGGAGGGGATGAATCGGGGTTTGGTCATGTGGATTTTTATGGCGGATTTTTTAGAGGTTCGGTCGGCGGACGAGATGAAATTTTTGGCTTTCAATGCTCGGGTGGCTGGAGCATTCAACGAGTTTATTTCTCTAGGGAGTTGCATGAGTACTGGATGGGAAGTGCTAAATTTACGTTCTCCTATGTTAAGGGACAAAATTTCAGTAAGTTAGGGGAGTTTTTATATAGGGAAAATTCTGAAAATGTCCATTTAAAAAAAAAAAAAACTTCAAAGTTTTGTCCATTTCTCTCCCTCATTTTGTCTATTTTTATGGTCTTCCCCTACCGTAGAAAAGTCTATCCATTTGAAAAATCTATGGTAGGGGAAGACCGTAAAACATGGACAAAATGAGGGAGAGACTTTTCAAATGGACAAAACCTTGAATTTTTTTTTTCAAAATGGACAGTTTTGGAATTTTCCCTTTTATATAAGTGGCCTCATGCTATCCTCACACCTAAACCTCGGTTATGGTCCGATCATAGTCCACTTATTTTCCAGGTCTCGGCAATGGATTTTGGTCTAATTCCATTTCGTTTTTATTCATCATGACTTAAGAAGGAAGAGTTGGTTATGGTAATTAGAAAGAAGTGTGGGGAATGGGTTGATGGTAACGTGGCCCCTGACGTGAATTTGTTGAGCAAATGAAGGATGTTAAAAGGGATCATTAAAGATTGGATTGTGGAGCACAAACAGAAGATTATTAGGGAAGATGGGGTTTTAATGGATTTTTATATGCGGATGAATTTGGAAAGTGAGGTGAGGATCTTGGTAATGATGAGCTCGCGGAATGGATTCCAAACTACAAAATTAATAGCAAACCACAGATGGAGCATGAACATGATGAACAAATTAGGATATTTTTTTTGGGAAAAAATCTTATTTTAACTTGATTAATCAAAACTACGTAGTTTTGACAAGTTTCGCGTCTAACTTAGGTGCTTACTAGCACCGTATTCACTTTTTCCTATTTTTTATATTATTTTTAAACCGCAACTTGTACCGTCATAACACGTTCAGTCATGCCCTCATTGTCTATGATTATGAATTTAGTGCCTACAGTTTACAGTAAAAGAAATACTTCGTTCTACGGAAAAAAGGACACACCTAGTGCTTGACTTAGCTTCCGTTTTATGCACGGGACCGAGAGCGGCTGGATCACTTAGCGGTCTCATGTACATAACCATACCCTACACTTTTGTACACGAAGTTTTTACTTGGGTTCTAAGCAAATCTATACCAAAACACATGTATTTACATAAATGGGACTAAATCAGATCATACGAGGTTTCAGAAAACATCCTTAAAAGGTAACAAAGTTTGCATCATCCTAGATCATCCAAACTAAAACTAAGAAATCCCATGAAATAAAACAGATCATATATGCATATAAATCAGACCAACACAAGAGCCAGATACTCCTCTATAGCTTCATTTTCTCTAGTAAGTTCCATATCATAATCTGAAAATGCATCTTCCCTCTGCAAATCCTCGGTAATCTCGTCTTCCATCTCCACATCCCTTTCCATTTCCTGATCTATGACGGCTCTGCTGGCGGCATCTGATGAGCTGGCACCACCAGAACCGCTAGAACTCCCGACATTCTCCGCCACCGGACCTGCAGGCGGTGCACTCTCATTTGGCGCACTCTCATTTGGCACATTTTGCTGCAGAAGATGGTTCAAAGCAAGCTCTTCTGTTCCATAAGTATTAACAGCAGCCACAACTACCAAAGAGTAACAGATTAGTAGTTAATTATTATTATTTGTCATCCTTAATTAGTGTTACTGTAACAACTCATCTTCGACGCATGGAGGAAGGTGGTAAAATGGGTCGGGTTCAAACCCTTTTTGCCAAAAATGTATTTACTATAACAATTTAACATCTAATACGATTAGAAGATTATATTGTTCCAATGACAATGAATAAACTGATTTAGAAGGTTTTATGCATCGAAAATACAATTGAAACGAGATTCTGCGTGTTTCCTTTTAAGTTAATTTTTTTTAACTGTTAAGAAAAAATTGCTTAAATAAAGATCGCCTCAAGAGATAGATTTTCCAAAAAGAAAAAATGTTCATAAACGATTACCCAAATTGACCCGCCAATAAAATCTTTTCCTTTTCCTCTTTTGTGAGAAGAAGAAATGTTAATATATATATATTTTGGGGGGGGGGGGGGGGGGGGGGGGGTTACCTGCTTCTTTAGGGAACCCTAAGGAAATGAGTCTATCAATGGTAGCATCCGAGGCTTTACGC
Organism: Deinandra increscens subsp. villosa; assembly: GCA_039602395.1. Taxonomy (NCBI): domain Eukaryota; kingdom Viridiplantae; phylum Streptophyta; class Magnoliopsida; order Asterales; family Asteraceae; genus Deinandra; species Deinandra increscens. The sequence goes on from JBCNJP010000006.1 coordinate 67,013,061, forward strand.
GATCTCTTCTTCTTTCGCGATTCAATAAATAGCTACAAAAAGTTCAAGTCAATAAAACTGGTTTAATATTAATTTTTCAGAAATCATAAGTGTTAAGAACTAGAGCCGAAATATTTACCTGTATATCAGAATTAGTATCTGGATTCGTCAAGTCATCAAGAGCCTTTTGCATTTCATTTTCATTTCTTCTAAGAGATTCAGCAGCAAGTTCTTTCTCAAAACTGCCAACACACACACAAACGAACAGTTTTACACCAAAAATAGGAAACAAATAAATTCCCCCCTTTTTCTGTTTTTGAATTGTAAGCTTACCCAATCGATACCAGTTCCTTTAGCTTCTGAAGATCCACTGCTTTCTTAAGAGGGGTAACTCCAAACTTCTTCTGCTCCCTATAATTTTGTTTTAAAGAACACAAGTCATTATTTTTTTTCATAATTTCTAACATTTATTTACAAAATTAAATACTTACATGATTTCATTTCTTCGCCTGATATCATCCTCAATCTTTTGTTGTTTCTTAGCTTTTTCCTCAACAAGAAAATCAACTGCACGCTCAACACTCTGTTGGTTCATTCGTAACGCCCTTTTTGCAGCACGTTCTCCATACCCCATCCCCATTAGCATCGACAGTTCTTCATCTGGAACCTGAAGCTGAAATTAAGCAATACATACACACATGAATCTTAAGTAATATAATTAAAAAAAATCAATAAAAATAAGTAAAAAAAAAAAAGGTACCTGCAAGTATCTACTCCTAGCACTATTCAATGATATCTTTGCTTTTTCAAGATCACCACTATGGTATGACACTATACCTTCCAGTAATTCCAACCTCAGGTGCCTGTATTATAAAATTAGTGTCACAAATATAACAAACAAACACATTCAGCAAAATCCCACTCAAATAGTAGGGTCAAGAAAACCGACTTTTCTCTTTTATTATTCATTATTTATTTATTTTTTGAAGAGTACAGATAACATACAAGAACAAAAAAAAAAAGTTACCATACCAGGATTTATATATAGATATATAAATACATGCATAATGAGGTTTCTTACAATGCAAGTTCAGGATGAGCATTTCCATGAAGAAGTCTGAGACGGGTAGATTCTTTCCCGTGAGATCTTTCAATCCCTTTTCGGGCTTCTTCAAGACGTTTTCCAGCTATTGATAGCTTACTGATGTCTTTGAGCATAAAATAACACCAAACCATATCTATTTTAAGTATCGGGACATTGTCGATTAGCTGGAAAAAAAAGAGATGTAAAATGACGATAAGTTTGCAAATGACCTAAACCTTGTAACCATCTTAAAACAAGTAATGGATGGTTTACCTGAACGACCTTAGAGTCGCATAGCGAGAATGCCTCCTGCAAAACAGTCAATTCGGTAATTACCATACATTTCATCTGTCTTAGATCATTTAACGATTTCATGGGTCCCATTATACGTTACAAAATAACACATACTCAATGCAAATATGTAAAGATATCAAAACAAACCTCTCCCATAGTTAAAACTTCCAAGGCATCTTCATACTTCTTATTTTTAACCAACCGTTTTGCTTTGCTATGGAACATAAGCCCCATCATCAGTGCACTGCCAATTTATTTAGCATTTGATTTAGAGTCAAAAAAAATACATTCCTTAATTTGATGATTTGGTTATAAAGTAATCATACCGCTGATCATCTTCACTGCCCAGCTTCACTTTCTCTCCACTTTGATTCTCCAATTCAAGATTAAAATCTTCAACTGGCAATGAACCATCAGCATGCCTTTTGGCCAATGAAGTTGCAGCAGCCCTGCAAATTTTAAGATAAAATCATGATTAATTGGTCATCTTTCGGGTTTATTAACTACTATGTTATCAAAGTAACACAAGGCAGGTGCCTACGCACTCCCTTGTCGCCTCGCTTCAAAACCCCACTTTCGGGCCAAAATCCGGCCAGAAATCGTCTGACACAATTACACTAGCCCTAAACAAGCTGAAATCAACTTAAAACAGTCCAAAGTATCCCAAAAAAGGCCTAAAACATGTCTAAATCACCAATAAATGGTTTTCTTATACTATATGTCTAGCTTATAAAAGCACTAAATTATGTGCAGCAGATGATCAAGACCAAAACTGAAACAGCTAATGATCCATCAAACAATTTGGGCATAACTTTTAAGCCCCAAAATTACAATCTTTAATCTGATCTTCAAACAACTAATGATCCAAATCATCAGCACAAAAAAAAAATGCAAGAAAGATCAAATAATATAAATTTACATAAAAAACCCACAAGAACAAAACTGAAGCAGCTCATGATCCATCAAACAATTTGAGCATATATTTTAAGCCCCAAAAGTACAGTCTCTAATCTGATCTTGAAACAACTAATGATCCCAAAAATAAAAAAATAATTAAAAAAAAATCCCCAAGAAAAGAATGCAAGAAAGATCAAATAATGTAAAAATACATAAAACCCACAAAACAGAACCAATAAATTTCAAACATTTATCACAAAAAGATGATCAAAACCTGAGTCTTTGAAGCCGGGTAGACTTCTCCTCTTCAGCAATCAACTCTTTCCCCTGATCAGGCGAGACCCTAGTGACCAAAATCTTGGAATTGTTCTTGAAACCCAATTCGATCAGCCTCTGGGTCCCACCATCATCTCTCAAAACTTTCCCAGCGCTAATAAGGTTGATCGAATTCACAGCACAGTCTAATCGGTTTGCAATTTGTTGTTTCAAAAAGGGCACGGTCCATTCGCCCAATTCGACCTCTAAAACACCAGACCATGCCCCTGCTATCTTCAATTTTGCCGCCATTTTGGTGTTGCAGAGTGGAAGGGAAAGATTGGAAGTGACGGAGGGAGGGGGTTTTGGGGTTGTATAGAAGACGATGAAATTGGAGTGGAAACTTGACTATAATGAAATCTTTCACGTTGGTTATTCGGGTACGTAGTTGGTAATTGCATATAAGGGCTTGAAGGTTTCATTATGTCATATAGAGACCCCTCAGGTTTCAAGATTTCCAAGAAAATACAAAATTTAGTAATTAATACTACTATTTGATCAAAACTCTCAACTTTTACTCTTTAGTTTTGTCGACAAGAGTAATCTTGGTAGCATAAAAAAAACAATGTGAAAATAGGTATAGATCAATTGTAAATTTAAAATAAACTTCGTTTCTTATTCTTAACGTTCGCTCATTTTATTCATTTTAGTCTAAAGTTTTCAAAATGCTTCACATTTTATTTTTGTATCACTTTTAGTTCAAAATCTAAAATCTGTTTAAAAAACCGTTAGTTAACCTCAAGTGAGAGGTATTTTAGTCATTTTTAAACGGGTTATATCAGACTAAAATACTCCTCACGGCTCTGATAGGATCAACTAACGATTCTTTTAATATTATGATATTATGATTGTGCTTGACAACAAAAGTAAACGTTAGGATTTTTATTAGTCAAATGAATTACTCCCTTCGACCGGCGGACGTCCTTGTCTTTGGGTGGAAGCACGGGAAGCATGCATGTGTCGACCTCACTGGGGTTTCCCCTCTCGTGGGGTTCAAGGGCTCTGGTTTCCGGGTAGGCCAGCTGCCACGAATGCTGGTGCTGGGAAAGTGCGCAAACATGAGGAAGCGTGTCTAGCGAATCAACATGTGTTCGTGCCTTTTGCGTTTGACACCTTCGGTTACCTTGCCCCGGAAGCGGTGGATACTTTGACCCGCGTCCAGAAGGTCATGAATGAGAATGTGGCGACCCCTAGGGGTTTGAATGTGGTTTTCACTCGGTTAGGCTTTGCTATTCAGAAGAGGTTGGCGGCGCAGCTTGTTGCCCGCCTCCTTTTTACTTCATGTTGAGTTGTAACCGTTGTTTGTTTAATGAAAAGAATTGATTAAAAAAGAAAAAAAAAATTATAGTATTATACAACAAAATGGTAAAAAATTTGTAATTAAATATTTTTAGTCCATACGTCCCATGAAATCTATTATTAAAATCTATTTAATGTTACCTTTTACCCTTTAGCCCTGATAAGAATAAACATCGATTTCACTGGGTGGACAATTATATATTGGCTTGCAATATCTTTCCTAGATATTACCTTTTTTGTTTAAAAAACAAAATTACATAACCTTTGAACTAAAAACCACGACTTTTCTTTTCTTCGGCACCAAGGATAGTCCTTTATTTTTATTTGTGATGTGATTTGTGATATGTGTTATTCAAATTTCATTCTTATCTTTATCTTCTAAATTTTAAAAAATTTATATATTTTACGTTTATATCTTTATTAGATATTAGATTTTTTATCGCTATGGCAATCTTAAAATAATATAAAAATTAAATAATAATAATAGATTCAATATAAAATTTTAGTAATCAAATAAATTATAGTTATATGAATAGTTTGTAAAAATCTCGTCAAGCATCCGATTAATCACATACTAATCCTTTAGCAGCCTTTAACGGATTACCAATTAATCATGTCAAATCATGTCAAGAACGATTAACTATCAATTAATAACGATTAATCTTCAACTAATCACTTAACCTCAATCGACCGTCGAACGTTTTTTTACAACCTTGGTTATTCTTTATATATAAAATTAAATAAAAAATAAATATTTGGAGTGAGATATGTATGTAAACAAGTGGGTCGACCCGCGCGCTGCCGCGGAGCCGACCCGTTTAAAAAGGGCGATTAGGGAAGCTATAAGCCGAACCGTGGGTCAACCCATGCTTCGCCGCGGAGTTGACCCGTTGGCATTTGCTAACATTAACAAAGCAAGTAGAAGCGCACCATCAATAATACCTAGGAACAACCATAATTACATGAACGTAACAAAAGAATTTAAGGTTTCATTCTAATGCCACCAAACCATTTCAACCATATAAACATCAACGCATAGACCCTTAGAAGTATAAGTGTTGCCTATCCTACACAACAACTTCGGCCGTTAGTGTCCAAAATTAGATGGCTAGGTTTTGTTATCCATGCATTCGGTCTATTGGGATTACCATTTCCTACCAAATGGTTGTTAATACGTGTTTATACTTCGCCGCGAAGCTAATCCATTTTAAAAAGTCGATTGGCAAAACCATGAGACACTTGTGCATTCCGTGGACATACTAATTTTTTCAACTCAGCAGCCATGTTCAAGTTCCAAAAGCTATGCCAAAACAGGTTTTAAAAAGCATATATGTTACAAAGAATATTTAAACATTTATTATGCACAATTATAATACCTAGACGGCAGCTGCCTTCCAAAACCCTTACACAGCCTGCACACATATAAGCTGCAAAACAACAGCAAGAAATTAGACATAAAAGCCACGATTAAAAGCCAAAGAACATCTTATCGTTAATAATTCAACCTAAAGTGGTACATAAACACTATCCGAGAAACAAACTCTATATCTAGATAAAACTGAAATAGCTTTAAAAAATGCCAAACTGTTATATCAATAACTATTTTGGTACTCCACCTTAAAATATGTACATGTGTTATGAGGATACAAAATGATAAACCAGTTCTTTAGTGTCAAGCTTCACCACGTTTATACCTTTTATTTTTTTTATCATGTTCATCTTTGTCAACTGAAACATCTAAATCCCATACATTGTAAAATATCCTTATTAGAATGTTTGTTATGTCACAAATTCAAACATCACACAACCTAGTGACTAAAACTGTATTTGATCATCACAGAACATCAAGTCCTACATAGCCCAAACTTTGTAACAAAGCCTATATGTATTTAGCTAATTTTATTTATAGAATGGATGAATACGTTGTGTATATTTAAAAAGAAAATATGATATTGGAATATCTAGAAGGATATATGCTAAAAATAATAGTTCATTTATCTTTCATATGCAAGAGAACCTAAAATGAAACATAACTAACGTTTAATACCGATTAATCTTCAATTAATCACTTAACCTCAATCGACCATCGAATGTTTTTTACAACCTTGGTTATTCTTTATATAGAAAAATTAGATAATAAAATAAATATTTTTTAGTAAGATATGTATGTAAATAGAGAAAAATATTTGATAGATTAAACAAATACAAAAAATATGACATTCAGTTAACTATAAATATGAATATTTAGTTGAATCACAATAGCTGAATGTCATGTTAAATTTTGTTAGAAAGAAAATATTACTTTTACCATTAAAAAAATAACCTTAATAAATAGATTAAAAACATAAATAAAATATAAATATAAATAAATTTAGGGTCCTACTTACTACATCGCACCATCAATTTTCACTCCCTTTATATGCCTTGTATAGCCTTATACATGACGTATAGGGTTAAAAACAAAGTATACAAATCAGGGTGTCAATACTAGGTATTAGTATGAGGTTGTCAATACGAGGTTGGTATACTCCACGTATAAGGTTATATGTGTCATATAAGATTAGATTTTTGTTTTAGGATTTTTGTGTGCTTTTTAACATCTCCACTCGTATGCCTCTGTATGTGGAGTATGGGTGTAATTTTACACTATACGCCACATACAAACACATGACATATAGATACAATAATGAGGAAATGTCATGTGGTGTCATGTCAAATGAATTTATACGCCTCACACATGGTCATACACGACATACTGCTTTAATCTCGTGACTCGAAGGTAGACTGGTGGTGTAAAGTTTGTTTAGCTATACGTCTCTTATGACTCTATACGAGGCGTATAGGTAGAAAAGTGCAATAATTGTGCCTCATATTTAAATGTTAAATATCAAACGATTCATCGTTTGATATTTCACTTATTCACACACATACGCAGATCCTATCTCTCTCCCTTGCTTTAAGTTTTGAAACAATTCACCCCCAAAACCTTCATCTCTCACAAAGAACAATGACTTCCAACAACAGAAAATTCTTAGTCGGTCGTTTGATAGATGAGTCCTATGAAGGCTTAATTGTGGATGATGTATACAACAAAATTCTTGTTATTTCACCCTAAAGATATTTCTTCATCACGGTCATTTCTCAGCAACACCAAGGAGGAGATACGAGAACGTCGCATGTACACTCGTTGACCACCTAAATTTCAAGTGTAAATTTATGATTAATATAATATAGTGATCGCACCAACGCACACAGAAGACTCAAAATGAACGGAAGCTCTAAAGTCTAAACAAGTCAACACTATTTATAGTGTTTGACTGTTCGGCGAACCAAGCTACTAGCGAACCAATGGTTTGTTGCCCACGAACCATTGGTTCGTGGTTTGCTACGCTGACTTTAAGACTCACAACCTAGCTCCTATCATTACAACACACGAGACACATTATAGCATACATGTTATGCTCTAACAACTTCTGTAGTTGAAATCACACACCATCAATGTTCAACAATTAACTTATACGAGAGTTTATGCATACAAACAACTTATTGATACCTGTTTTCCATTGTTTTAAATCCTTCGCCATGATCACAATGAAAGTTTTCAAAGAGGGAATTCAAAATTGTTGAGAATTTTGTTTTAGCTTGTGTTTCTGAAGTGTGAAAATAGTTGCTCGTATAATCACGGTTTTAAAGTGAAAATAAATTTTGGTTGTCAGATTAAAGAAGGGACACAGATCGACAACTGCTTTTGCTTCACACGCTTCATATGAATTTTACCATTTGTGCCGTAACTTTCTCATAAAAGAGAATCAGTTTTGAACCAATTAATTTTGAGAGTTTTAAAATCAAACTTTTACCAATCAGAGTCTCAAATCTCTATTCATCGTGTGTAACAACTCAAAACTTCAAAGCTGTGTTTGGCGCACTAGCTGAAAAGCTAGCTGCTAGCTGAAAAGCTAGCTGCTAGCTGATAAGCTAGCTGTTAGCTGATAAGCTAGCTGACAAGCTAGCTGCTAGCTGACAAGCTAGCTGCTAGCTGATAAGCTAGCTACTAGCTGATAAATTATAAGCTAGCTGATAAATTATAAGCTAGCTGATAAGCTAGCTGATAAAAAATAACGTTTGGTAAAAACTAGCTGATAAACTAGCTTAAAAATATAAAATGACATAAAAGTACATGTCATAAATGTAAATAAAGATATTTATTTATAAGTTAGGGAATGGTAAAATTGAAAATATTATAAAAGCTAGTTGAGAAGCTAGTTGAAAAGCTACTCCAACTAGCTTTTCAAAAGCTAGCTTATAAGCTAGCTTATAAACTAGCTTTTTGACGTTACCAAACGGGGCTTTTAAAAAAAAGCTAGCTTATTAAAAAAGCCCCGTTTGGTAACGTCAAAAAGCTAGCTTATAAGGGAGGGGGGAGTGGTAGAATTTTTAGGATTTTGAAGAATGGGTTGTAGCCAATAGGAGAGTGCCACGCAGGAAAGAGAAAAAGAAAGAATTTTGAAGAATTTTGAAGGATTTTGGGAGGGAGTGGTGAGGATTAAGGAGGTAGATTTTGTTATGTGGAAGGGCCCACAAATCAACACACAACGGCTATATTCATCAGTTTGCCGATTAGCCAGAAGTAGCCGCAAAGTAAAGCTTTTCGCCGATGCCGCATGACCGGCGGCGGTGTTGCCGCCGGCGCCGAAGTAAAAACGTGAGTTTGCCGAAGTAGAATTGAACCACTCCGTCCTGCCTAAGCTAGCTGATAAGCTAGCTTATAAGCTCAGCTTATGGCGCGCCAAACACAGCCCAAGTGTCAAAACATAATTTAGTGTGATTTTTAATCCAATCTCATAAACAAAAATTCTAATCTCTTCTAATATTTATTTAAAATCATTTATTTATAAGGATCGGGTCGTAGAAAATAAAGAAAGTTTGCTCTTCCCTCATTTCCTCGGGATTAACATGGCCGGAGCCGGTGGAACCAAGAATTCCACGGCGGCGAAATCCTCCTCCTCCGCCGCTGCCAAACGCAACAACCACCACCACCACCACCACCCGAAACCCCAACAACAACAAACTCACCCTCAAACCCCCTCCACCCGCCGCCAGAACCTCCTCCAACTAATCGCCGTCGCCGCCTCCGCCACCGCCGCCGCCCACTCCTTCCTCACAACCCACGACCTCACCCTCCACCCTTCCCAAACCCTAACCCTAGAATCCAACATCTCCTCCGTCTCCCTCTCCATTTCCAACCTCCTCTCCCTCCTCCACCACCCCATCGCCTTCGCCATCCCCCGCCCCCCTCCTCCCCCTCCCTCCTGGTTCCACCGATTAATGACGTCAGATTCCGTTTCCAATAACCTATTCCTCGAATCTTTCCGAATGTCAAACAAATCTTATTCTTACTTACTCCCTCTCCTCGCCCCTTCTCTCTCATCTCTCCCAATTCCTCCCCATTCCGCCGTCGCCGCCGCGCTTTTCCGACTCGCCCACGCCGCCAATTTCAACGCGGTGGCCCGCCGGTTCGATCTCGACTCGCCCACCGCGTGCCGGGTTTTCTACGTGGTATGTAAAGCAATTATTGATAATTTAGGTCATTTCTTCGAATTAAGGTCTGATTTGAATAGAATTGTGTTAGGGTTTGGATGGATTTCACTTCCGAATTGTTGTGGCGTGTTAGGTGTTGATACTTTTGATGTGAAAGGAAACCTTTTTGGGGAAAATGGGTCTGTAATGGTTCAAGCTTTGGTTGATTCTGAAGGTAGGTTTTTAGATGTTTCAGCTGGGTGGCCTAGTACTATGAAACCCGAACTTGTTTTACGGCAATCGGAGTTGTTTTCGGCGGTTGAGGAGTCGAGGGAGTTGTTAACGGGTCCAAGTTATGAACTTAGTGATGGGAGTTCAATTCCTCAGTACATTTTGGGTGAATCTTGTTTCCCTCTTTTGTCTTGGCTAATTACGCCTTTTCGAAACTCGGATTCCGATGATGATGATGTTGAAGAAGATGATATTGATGGTTGTTTGAATTTGTGTTCTTCGAGACAAGCGTTTAATTCGGTGCATACTCGAGGGATGGAGTTGGTGGATACCGCGTTTGGGAGGCTTCGGGCGAGGTGGAGGATTTTGTCGAGAGATTGGAAGGAGGAGTCGATTGAGTCGTTTCCTTATGTTGTGGTGGCGTGTTGTTTGCTTCATAATTTTCTTATTAAGTCGAATGAGGAATTTCCGGATGAAGATTCGAATTATATGAGGAATCATGATCTTTCGGATTATGAAGGTGAAGGGGACGAGACGGGAGAGAGGATTAGAAGTGCAATCGCTTCAGACTTAAGTCGGGTAAGTCAAATGCAATCACTCGTGTTCATATAAGTTTGTTTTTATAGTCAATATGTCTATACTTTATGTTCTATGTAATATATGTTATTTGTTGTGAATAAATGAATGATAAGGTTAGTTATTTAACCATATTCGAACAGTTTTGTACATGTGAAGTTGGACATGTGAATGCTATTGTGTGCACAAAATCAAACTTATATACATATAGATAACAGAATAACACAAGCTTTCCACTTTGTTTTTTTGTTTCCCTAATATGTTTTAAGAAATGAGTTATATATCAGTAACTGGATAGTGAATCTTGTACAACATTTGTGCATCTACATGTACCAATTAAGTTTTCAGGCTTTGTTTGACTGTTTCAGTTGGAAGATGCTTGACTTATATCAGTTATGTCCTTTGTTACAAATAAACTAATGGTAATTTTGGTTATATCACCAATATTTGAACGGTTTTCGTAAGCATGAAGTCAAACATGTGAATGTTACAAGTTGATAATGGACTAATTTGCATGTGCATTATGTGTAACTTTTCATTTTTTTTAGTATATTTATGACACCATAAGTCATAACTGAAGCAAACAACTTTACTTATATTTCGATTTCTTGTCGGAATTGAAAGGGCATAACAATAACCAGTGCATTTTTTTAGTGAATGATCAAAAAAGCACAAGCTTTCCACTTTATTTCTTCCTAATGTGCATCAAGGAGTTATATGTCAATAATTGGATAGAAAATCCTGTACAGCTTTTGTGCAACTAGATATGCCTTTTAAACTTTGGTATGAATGGTTTCAAGATTTACGAATTAAATTATAACATATGCTTTGTTTGATAATTTCAGTGGGAAGATTGTTGACTAATAATATAGAACAAAGAAGTAAGGTATGGTTTTAGATACTGCACAGATTCAGATTTCAATTAGTGTCTGTATTTTTATATGTTCTGTTAAGCTGATAAAGTGTTTTGGTTCCAGAAACTCAGAAGCTGTTTTGCTGCCGGCGGTTGGAACAGTTGCAGATGAAACTTGATCATTGAATCGTAGTGGAGCGCCTCAAATTTTTGTAGATACCTCCAAGGGTTTTCAAATTTGGTAAGAAATGCTTGTCGAGTTTGTTGGTATAGAAGCAGATGGTTATCTAGATGTCAAATCTTGAATCGAAATCTTAATATAATCTTTTCAGAAGTTTGCTAAACTCTTGCGTGTCGTTATTGTTGGTTATAACTGGATCGGGCAACACAAACAAATAACCGGTTTTGTGACCAACTCTAGGACATAACTCTTATTTACACTACACATTAGCTTGCTACTAAGACTCAAACTCCTAATAATACTCACCCAAATAAAAAACAGTTATCTCTAAAGCATAACCATTTAAACTAAGGTTTATCTTTTTTTTTTTTTTTTGATTCACACAATTAATATGTATTTTCAATCCACTAAAGAAAGCGAACAACACAAAAGAGGAAATACACACGATATCAAGTTGTCATGCTGGGAAGGCGGGCAACAAGCTGCACCGCCAGCCCTTTTTGAATTCAAATCAATCTTTATCCAATCCTGATACATAATAACAAGAGCCGAAAATTTTGATACATCAGAAGGTATGTTTAAAGTCCATTATGTAATAACAATTTGTGTGAAGCTAAATATGAAAGAGAAATTGGAAGAAAAAGATTAATTCTTGGGAGTGTTCAACCTTATTCCAGTCCATGGGACTTGTTCTACTTGGGCTTGGCTGGGCTTATGGGGGATATGTACCGGGATTTTGCCATAATGGGCCATTGGGTTTACTAATCAGACAGGTGTTGGCTCGTTTTTTTGTTTTTTTTCCTTTTTTTTTTTGAACGGAAAATTTGGATCACTGATGAGCCACTAGCCAACCTGGAACCCCTATTCTTGTCACATGTGGGACTTGAACCCAAAACCTCTCAATTTTTGCCATAATGGGTCGTTGGGCTTTACTAATCAAACAGGTGTTGGCTCGTTTTTTTTAACGGAAAATTTGAATCACTGATGGACCACTGACCAACCTGGAACCCCTATTTTTATCACAGGTGGGATTTTAACCCAAAATCTTTTAATTTTAATGTTTTTAGGTGTCTCACCTTAAGCACCGATCTGGGTTGGTTGTTGTTGTCTTGTGGATTTTGTCCGTCACCTCAAGCTGTCTTCTTTATCTGTGACATTAATACTATGTGTTCTCCCAAACTCTTTAGCATAAACATAACCTTAAATAGTAACTTACCTTTTAGTAGCAACCTACTCTTCAGTAGTAACAAAGTTTCTATGAAAGACTAATTTTATTAGTGACAAACAAAATTTCTACCAAAGGCAAATTTTGCTATTGAAGTATGAACTTGTTGCCATTGAATAAAGTTGTTGATGGATAAAATCGCAGCTAATGAATAAAACAGTTGTCGAAGAACACTATACTACCGATCATTATTTGCTACCGATCCTTTAGTTGCTACAATGACCAGTAGCAAATTTCCGCTGTTCTATTCGTTGGTTTTAATCATCATTTCCAAACAACTATTTATTATCCACAGAGCAAATCTGATGCACCTCTAATGAAGCACTTTTAGTCAACAAAATGTTTTCACACGACAATTCAACAAGACCCTATCAAGGGTTATGCCCTTAGATCCCATTGGGGGCTAGCCCTCGACTAACTGCCAAGGGCGTGGCACCTTCTTAGGCTATTCGTAATGGGGCGTTTTTGGGCTCCATAACGCCCCATAACGCCCCTTATAACGGCCCGCCCCACTACGCTTAGGCGTTATGGGGCGTTATGGACGAAAAAAATTTCTTGGGCGTTAGCCAGGTAACGCCGAGAGAGGGGAGAAATCAAATGATTGTGGGGCGTTATAGGGGCATTATCCACTACACCATAAAGCCCTATAAAGCCCATTGTCCAGTCACCGTCCACATGGCGGATAATGCCCCATTCAGGGCCTTATGGGGCCTTATCCATTACGGATAGCCTTAGAATCCTTCATGGTTTAAGGGCTTCATCCCTGACTAAGTGTATACTTTACTCCTGTTAACTCGTATCAAGGCATAAACTATCTTCTTATTTGGTTTTTAGTAAATCGAATTAAACTAAATTAGCTTTGATTACATTAAAATCACGATTAAAAAACGAGAGAAGATCACAAAATTGTTAGTCTAGTGGTATAATATATAGATATAACACAATTAAATGAGCATTTAAGCTTGTAATTGTTTTTACTTGGACGTTTTGAAAGATGATCCACTTAATACACGTAGTTAAAGCGGATAACATGGGTTTGTCTACTATTCTAGAGATATAGCTCTTCTTTTTTTTTTTATTGTCTAAAAAATTAAAAGGGTTATTGATTAGGGTCTAGTGATGCGTGGTAATGAGATTTATTTCTTTTATTTACAGGCATGCTGCTTGATGTCGCTGGACATATAACATACTAACACAAATATTAATTAAACGTTTAAATAATTAATTGGTGAATAATTATATAAATAACGTTTAAACAATTAATTGGTGAATAACCATATAAACTTGATGGTTTAGTAAAAGTGTTTAAAAGGAGTAAATATTAAGTCATCTAAAATAAAAATAATTTTAAGAATCTAGTTAAAAAGAAATTGATTGTGTATATTAATTCGATTTCTAAAGTAATTTCGTTATAAAATGATTATTCAATTACTTTATATTGTCACCGGTGGTCAGGTACTTTGGTCGAATGGTATTGGTGATGAGGGTAACACTAGGGACTGAAAGATCACGAGTTTGATACCCGAGTCAGATAGGTTTTCCACCCGGTCGTTTGCGCATGTGGTTTTTTCTGATAACTAGCTTAACGATGCAAATAATGCTTAGTTGATCGTTCCAAAAAAATTTACTGTATATTTTATCACATAATTAGTAAAAACAAGTTACCCTTGAACTCATATTTTTTCATATAATTAATAAAGAAAGTTTTATTGAAATATATTATTAGGTACTACTATTAATTAGTATTAGAGTTGAGTCCATAAACCCGATTATGATTAAGGGTTTTATTATAATCTCTATAAATTATAACTTGAGTATTCAATAATATCAATTTAGTTTAGATATAATTTAAAATTTTGTATAAAATGCACAACAGATGTTTACGTGGCCTAAACTATAGTTTTCAATATTTCTTGTGGTTTCTTGTGGTGTAGGGTGGCAGAATTATTTTAAGTGCTTAGCATGTCGGTATAGGTGAGATTCCGTTGTAAAAAGTAGATAATTTCTTGTATCCATATGGGAGTCACTAGATTGTTTTGCACCTTGTCTACCAGATCTTAGACACGATCGATTACATTTCTTAATTATTATTATTATTATTACATCTTGCAGTATCCTCATAGATTGATTTTTTTACTTGAACTAGATTACAAGAAGAAAATAGTTATAATAAGATTATTTGCGGCCCTCCAAGAGAAAACGTTTGCTGTTACTAATTGCTATTGCTATAGTATTTTGTTATTTAGCCATTTAGGTTTCATTATTTTTGCCATTTTTGGCGAAGTAACCCACACTCTTTAGATAGATGTGGGTCACAACCAATCAAGGTACAACATGAATTGGACATGATTCCCGTTCTAAAGATACCGGCACGTGTCCACGCTTGATGACGTTATCATATCTAAGAAAAACCTCAATTCTCATACATCTATAAGTACCAGTTTATTGGGTATTTTTCTAGCTCATGTTGTCATTTACTCTTCTGAGCCCTAATCAGGCGCACTCATCTTTAAGATCGAGTTATCAATTCCCACGCTATATGCTTTTTATAGAAACCATTCCCTCCCTATGACGTATTAACACACTGTTACGTATACAAATTCGCTCATGCCGTTCCAATTTGTGTTGCTCCTTCATCCTTGCTCCCGTTCCAATCAGATCAAATCTGATAATTCAAAGAACATATTAGAGATCCGGTTTAATTGTATCAACCCAATCGGTATACAGATTCGCTCATGCCGTTCCAGTTTGTGTTGCTGCTTCATCCTTGCTCCCGTTCCATTCAGATCAAATCTGATAATTCAAAGAACATATTAGAGATCCGGTTTAATTGTATCAACCCAATCGGCCAATCATCGACTTTGATTTCTACACCCACACACTTTTTTGCCATCCAAAGACCACAAACACTTGTATTTGTATCATTGTATGTCATATGTCATCTCCATATTAGATAATCGTTCGCTACACCAGGCTCCAGATTATGTTATGGCTTGTTTATTATTAATTATGATTAATAAAAGATTAATGGTTATGTTATTACTTGTTTTAAATATTTATGATTCAAAATTAATATCTGTACGTTGTCCATGATTCATCCGATGCATAGGCCAGTTAGGTCAAGGATGGTCCACTTTAGTCCCCAAAATCAAAGTCATAAACAGCACGCCGATTTGTCCTCCTACATTCAAATTCCAGCCTGTCCACAGTAACGTACCTGAAAATTAAATTAAACAACAATAATAATAATAATAATAATAATAGCACATAATTATAGAACTGCTGGAAAATATTAAAAATACGAAACAGAATTCTTACCGGATGACGGACGGCCACACGGATTACGACGGAGTTGTAACGGACGAAACAGAATCGCAGTCAACGGAAAACGTCTAACGTTAACGGATACCGCTCAGGTTAACGGAACATATGGAACTTGACGGAACGGAGATGATCAAAGACGAAACGGAAAGCTAATTGTACACAGATTCTTAAGGTAGCTTAGGTTGAATTGGAATTAATTTTAACATTCAGGAGTTCAGATTTGATTTGAATTTCGAATTGAAGCTGCTTGATTAGACATTAATGGCGGCAACGGATGATATAACAAACTGTCATCTAGTTGTATATACACATAGAAAGGGGATTTTCTATCATGCTAGGGCTCGTTTCAGTGTCCGAATTATTCAAAATCGCTCATCCAGATCGAAGCCGGATCTCTTCGATCTCCGATTCGCCGTGATCTGATCTCAACCGTCGATTGCTCGGTACTCGATAGGGTGAAAAACTTAGGGAGATTAACGAACATACCAAAAAATTAACAAAAAATCTAAATATCCTCCGCCTTAGACATGACGGAGAGCCGGCTAGGTCTCGGCTGAAACGACGTCCTCCGCCGCTGTTGATGAGAAGACGGCCGGATCAACGCCGCGAGAGCTCTTTTGATCAGATCTCCACCTTCAACCGTTCCGATTCGCACAAGCGAATTAGTCATCGCCGACCGCCTGGCGTTGAGTCGGTTATTAGGAAACGCCGCCGTATTATTACTGTTGTTGTTGTTTCCGCCGGAGTTTTTGTGCAAGCTACACCGGAAGGATCCAGGATGCGACGTCGGCGAGCACATACACGTCCGCTTCGGAGAATCCAACTGCTTCTTCACCGCCTGGTTACGATTTCTCGGAACTGACGTTATAGATCTGCTAGGAGAGATCGGACGGTTGTCCAGAGAAAACCGTACCGACGACACCGACGACGCCGACGACGCCGATGATGATCCGTACAGGCTCACCGGAGTTGGCTCCGCCTGTCTGTTTTGGAAAAACGAAGCGGAACTGGAGGAGAAGGCGGAGGTGGTGGTGGCAAACGACGTGTACGCCGATGAGGTTTGGAACCTTCCGGAAGGCGAGTTAGACCGGAGAACCGGTCCGCTTGTTCGTCGTGTTGAAACCGCCATTTTTGGAGATTAATTTGTGTGGAAGGAAGGAGAGAGAGGGAGAGGGAGGTATTTTTGGAAGACTGTGTTTTGGGTGTGTAAATTGGCAAACATAGCTTTACTCAAGCATCCTATTTATAGGGCCGGAAAAGTGGAGTTTTCTTTTTTTGAAAAATAAATAAGAAATAAAAAAACTGATTTCCGTTTCGGTTGTTTGGTTTGTTTCGGTGGGTATCTGCCTTTTGAATTGAAAATTGGAAATTGGTTTCGGTGGGCGCAAAACGACAGTAATGAATGTCGTTTTGAAACCGCTATTGTGAGGACTTGAAGGCGATAACCGGCAATAATTTGTTTCTAGCTGTTTAAAATAAAACGGGCAATAACGCTGGACCCCACGTACACGATATGTACGCTGAAAGAGTGTTTTGTCATTTAATGGTTTTATCTTTAAAACACGTAAACACGTATAGTATTGTTATATATAATTGTAAACGAAATTAACAAACGAACAATGAAATTGGATTCGAT
>JBCNJP010000006.1:67030971-67071158 GCA_039602395.1 Deinandra increscens subsp. villosa
AACGGGGTGAGGATATACGTAATTATTGAGTTTTATTATCACCCCCTCAAGTCTATTTTAAAGCGCATATTCCTCGCATAACATAATAAAAGATTCTCAAAATCATCAAACAAAAAATGTTTTTGGACGGTCTTTCTTCTTTTTCTTTCATGTTGTATCATCGAGCCACTCAATGGGCATAACTTTTTTTTAGAAACAACGATTTTTCAGTCGAACCTGATGCTCAGTCCAACACGATAACTCAATGTCTCTGAGAGTGTCTCAAGTCTACGGTATTGAATTAAGAATGATTTTCATTGATTCGATGCACATTACAATTCGTGAATAAATAAAGTGGTTATCCCTAAAAGTAGGAACAAATATAATCCATAAATAACTAACAATAATATCCACTAATAGTCCCCCTCAGCTTGAACGTGAAGATCCCGAAACGTTTAAGCTGAATCGAAAGGAATCAAACAAGTAACGCGACAACCCTTTTGTGAAGATGTCAGCATACTGATATGTAGAGGGAACATGAAGAACTCGGATGTGCCCGATCTGAACCTTCTCCCGTACAAAATGAATATCCATCTCAACATGTTTGGTTCGTTGATATTGAACCGGGTTCTCAGACAAGTAGACCGCCGAGATGTTGTCACAATAAACAATAGTGGCTTTGGGAACCGGAACATGTAGCTCAAATAGCAAATTGCGGATCCACGTGGCTTCAGCGACCGCATTGGCAACACCCCTGTATTCGGCCTCCGCACTGGATCGAGAAATCGTTTTGTTGACGTTTAGATGACCATGAAAGTAGATTAGGCCCCAAGAAGATGCAGTACCCGCTAGTAGATCGGCGTGTGTCGGGACAGCGCCCCCAATCGGCGTCCGAATAGGCGACAAGAGAGGCATCAGAGGAGGCCTGTAACTGGACGCCATGATCGAGGGTGCCATGTAGATAACGGAGAACCCGTTTCATGAAAAGAAGATGAGGTTCCCGAGGCGCATGCATGAAAAGACAAATCTGTTGGACGGCATAGGAGAGATCGGGACGCGTAATGGTGAGGTACTGAAGAGCCCCGGCCAAACTGCGATATAGGGACCCATCAGACAAAGGCGCACCGTCATGAGCACTCAATTTGGGACTAGTATCAACTGGGGTGTGACAAGGTTTACAGTTGGACATATTTGCCCTGTGAAGGATATCCCGAGCATACTGAGTCTGATTGAGGAAGATGGACCCGACAGAGCGAACAACCTGTATCCCTAGAAAATGATGTAGTGGACCCATGTCAGTCATAGCGAACTCCTGGGAAAGACGACTGATCACCTGGGATAAAACCTGAGGATGACTCGCAGTGAGGATGATATCATCAACGTAGAGGAGCAGGTAGGCCACCTGATCGCCCTCGCGGAATACGAAAAGCGACGTATCACATAAGCTGCGACGAAACCCTAATGAAGTGATAAAAGTAGAGAAGCGTGAATACCATGCCCGGGGTGCCTGTTTGAGCCCATAAAGAGATTTCTGTAATCGACAGACATGATTCGGATACTCTGGATGAATGAAACCCGGAGGCTGCTGCATATAGACTGTCTCCTGTAGGGTACCATGCAAGAACGCATTTTTGACATCCAGTTGGTGTATCAGCCAGTCCCTGGAAATCGCAAGAGATAACACCGTGCGAAATAGTGCCCGGTTTAATGACCGGACTGAAAGTATCCATGCAATCAATACCAACCGTCTGAGATTTGCCATTGCAAACAAGGCGAGCTTTGTATCTATCAAGCGAGCCATCAACCTTGAACTTATGACGAAATAGCCACATGGATCTAATAACTGGTCTGTCAGACGGTCGTGGTACAAGTTCCCACGTTTTATTAAGCTGCAAAGCACTAAATTCATCGTTCATGGCTTGAAGCCAATTAGGGTCCGATAAGGCTTTAACATAGGAAGTGGGTAGGGGAGATATATCGGTAGAAGTGGCGAAAAGATACCGAGGATTGGGTTTAACTACACCGGATTTGCTACGGGTTTGCATATGGTGTGCGTTGGGTGGATCGGGTGAGTCAGAAGACTGGGCTGAGGAGGTGGGAGAAGATTGGGCCGAGAGGGGAGATGGGGAGGTTGGGGTTTGGGTTTGTTGGGTGGCAGTAGTAGGGGAAGCCGTGGTTGATGGGGTGACGGGTGTGGAGGGAGGAGAGGGGTGTGGGTCCGAAGGTGAGGGAGGGGTTGGTGACGGAAACTGGACGTTGGAAAAAATAGGAGGATCTTCGTGAAGAAAATCATAGGTGGAGGAAGGTGGTGGGTTGGTGAAAGGAAACGTATTTTCGTCGAACACGACGTGACGAGATAAGTGTACTCGACCGGTTTGGGGATTGAAACACCGATAACCTCGAAAATCCGCGGGATATCCGAGGAATACGCATTGGGTGGATCGGGGAGAGAGTTTGTTAGGCTGTGTAGCCGACATGTTCGGATAGCACGCGCACCCGAACACGCGTAAATGATCATAAGTTGGGTGACGACGATAGAGGGCGAAGGCTGGTGTGTTGAAATTGAGTTTCTTACTAGGAAGGATGTTATGAAGGTATGCGGCCGTATGGAGCGCCTCAACCCAGAATGTGGCAGGGAGGTGCGAATGGACGAGTAAGGCGCGAATAATGTCATTTAAGCGACGGATCATACGCTCACTACGCCCATTTTGTTGCGACGTTTGAGGGCACGAGAAACAGAAAACAAGACCCTGTTGGTGAGCAAAGTGTTTGAAGTCATTGTTGTCAAACTCACCGCCCAAATAACACTGAAATGTTTTAATTTTTTTGTTAAATTGAGTGTGCATGAGATTGTGAAACTTAGTAAAATTTGTAAATGTTTCTGACTTAAATTTTAGAGGGTACACCCAAACAAAATTGGTAAAATTATCTAGAAGCACCATATAATATTTATAGCCAGAATTACTAAGCACAGGAGAAGTCCACAAGTCACAATGAATCAAATCAAATGCATTGAATGTTTGAGAAACAGAATCATAAAAGGGTAACCGTTTACTATTTGACACTTGACACGACTTACATATCAAAGAGTCAATAGATTTATTATTTTTAAAGGAAAATAAACGAGACAAATGTTGTAGCACGTTCGAGCCTGGATGCCCAAGTCGATCATGCCAAGGAGCCGCCGAGGAGGTGGTGAGAAGACTTGTGGACGAGGAGGTGAGCGGGTAAAGATCTCCACTGCTATTGTGGCGGGAAAGCAGGTGGCCATCCTTGAGGTCCTTCAAAGAAAAACCAAAAGGGTCAAATTCAATTGATACTTGGTTATCTATAGTGAATTTGCGAACAGAGATCAAATTTTTAATCACATTTGGGGAATGAACAATGTTATTAAGCTGAAAGCTTTTGGTGGGGGTTTTGTAAAAGCCATTACCGGAGCCACTAACGGGCAACAATTGACCAATTCCGACAAAGATAGGATTAACAGGTAAAAAACTGGGAATTTTAATGTTACCTGGATCAGAAGTGATGTGAGATGATGCGCCCGAATCCATGATCCACTGTCCCTGATCCTGATTATTAAGATGCACCGATGTCATAGCTGTTCCAATATCTTGAGGGGAAAGCGGGTTAAGACCGGGGCTGGCTTGCGGATAAAAGACAAAACCAGGTGGGGGGAGGTGACTAATCTGTTGTGTTTGAGCCATGTGGGCTTGAGGGTTATTAAAGTGGGCCTGGGGAGTTGTGTATTGGGCCGCCAAAGAGGGAAAAGGAGATGGTGGGGTATTCCACGGTCGTGACCCGGTCCCCCCAAACGAATTTGAGGGCCTCTGCCCTAGTATACCACTTGAGGAATTATAATTATTAGCAACTGGCGGCTGGTATCCCCAAGTAGATCCGGCGCTGTTGAAGGAGCCGGCGCCGCCTCCCCTGCCGGAAACGCGACCGCGTCCACCTCTGCCGCCACGCGCCGCTTTCGCTGGGTCATAATTGTTGCCCCGATAACCATTGGGGTATGGGGAACGGACGGGAGCAGAGGAGTCTGAATGTTGCTGTGACCGAGATGGGTTTTGAGTGGCGGCCAGAGCGGTGTCCCGGGAGGAGGTCCGGCGAGCCGCCTGGCGTTGTTGTTCAGCTTCAATCATGCCACGAGCCTGGTCCCACGTCGGTGTTTGTTGGTTGATGATAGCACCGACGGTGTCGAACTCCGGCGGGAGGCCGCAGACCATTTGGATTACGAGTTGGCTCTCCGATACAGGTTGGTCGATATCTGCAAGTTGATTTGCGAGATCTTTTAGGGTCTGACAATATTCATCGAAAGACGCCGAGGCTGCCAAGGTGGTGTTTGTGAATTGTTGCTCGAGGGTGGCTGCCCGAGCATGTTTGTTATTGAGAAAAATCCTTTGGATTTGCAGCCATGCCTTCCGGGCTGTGGGTTCCTCAAGGATACGGCGACAGATGTCGTCAGCCACCGTGCTATAAAGCCATTGGAGGATGAGGGCCTCTAGTTCCGCCCATGACTCGTGGTTGGGATCTTCTTCAGACGGTGGCGCAGTACCGTCAATGTGAGAAAGGAGTTTGTAGATGGTGAGTTGATTGCGGAAGAGTTTCACCCAATTGGAATACGGGGTTTTCTTGCCATCGAGGGTACGAACACGAAGGTGAACGTTGTTGGCTGTGAAGGCAGGATGTAGGGGTTGTTTTTCGGTGGTGGTGATTGAAGAAGAAGTCTTGTCACCGTCCACCATGGTGGCTGCCGGTGTAGGTTAGCGGTGGTGAAGAGAAAAAGATGGAGAAACCTACGCTCTGATAACCATATTGAATTAAGAATGATTTTCATTGATTCGCTGCACATTACAATTCGTGAATAAATAAAGTGGTTATCTCTAAAAGTAGGAACAAATATAATCCATAAATAACTAACAATAATATCCACTAATATGCGGGTGCGAGCGAGTCAGGACACCACCTCCTTGCTCCAGCTCGGGGGGAAACCCGGTCTGCGAGCAGCCACCTCAATGGGCATAACTAGAACAAGGTTTCTCGACAGAGATTGGAACCATCTTATAGAAATTTGTGACCATGAAAAAAACTCCGAAGTATCCAAAGTATCCACATCTTGTCGGAGTTGAACTCGAGCAATTATCTTCATAAGCTTCTGAAACTGAGACACTTCCACCCCACAATCATCTTTACAAGCTTCTGAAACCGAGAGACTTCCACCCATGATCGGGCGACACCAAGACTAGGAAATTTCATCTACTCGATGCGATACAAAGCACGTTACATCCCTTTCCAACTAGTATAGTTTCGGAGATATCATCTAACCACATGTCCTAGCTACCAAAACTAACAAAGTTTCTCTCCTAATCGTCACGAAAGTACGCTCTCATAAGAAATTTTTTAAATCTTCCTATATTTTTACTATATTTATGTTATCTTATTGATAGTAAAATGTTGTTTTTCTATCTAGGTTATGGCAAGATATATAATAGTAGAAGTGAAAATCCCTTTACTTTAAAACATTTAATATATAACGAATATAATTAAATAATATAAAAGTCTTTTATTATTGCATCAAAATGAAGAGGCAGCGAGGAACCTTTAAAAGAACGGTTCATAAAGGGTTGTGGAATGAGAATGGGTCAACCAAGAAGAGCATTTCAAATTTTCAATGGCCTAGTTGATTTTAGTTGACTCTAGTGGTGGCGTTGAGCACAAGCATTAGACTTCCCACTTGATTGGAATAACATGTTTTTTTTTCTTTTTCTAAACAAAAAAACCTTATTTAATTATAAAAAATAATAAAAAATAGTAGAAATAATATTTAGGCTGGTTACTCATACACCATATTGTGTCAAGAAACATCTTTGAAAATCAATACGGACCGTATCGGAGAATACAACTTACAACTCTTATACGTTATGTCAAATAATTCTAAGAAATAAAAAAATAAGTTTTACAATACAAATAGTATTATAAAAATAAATACAAAAGGTATATCCTGGAAAATACGACACATATAGATCTTGTCAAGTGAATAAAGGTAATTTGTACAATACAATTCGTATTAAAGATGTTTTGATAACACATGAGAATCTACCTATTCTAATAAACGAAAAGTTTTAAAGGTGATGTAGCATCATCACAGCCTTCCCAATTGTCAACATAATAGTTCAAATTTCCCCAATGTTGGGGAAATCCAAAATGCCTTCACCAGCCAAATTTTGGGACACGCGAATCCCAATACGGATCTTTATAACCTGAATGTTTCTCACATAACCCGATCGATTCTTTACAGTCTAATCGCGTATTCAGAACCTCAAGCGGCGCTTCCTTGCTCCATCGATCATCAACCGGCTGTTCATCATCATCCTGTTTCTTCGATCGTCACTTACGCTCTACTTGATTGAAGGTATGTTATCAATTTTAAATTTGCGTCTCTAATGATTCAGCTTCATACACTGATTCCAGGCATTTCGATAGGCTGACGGCTTATAATGACTCCAATTCATCATCAAGCCTCTTCACAATCTTCTCCCACTCGCTGCTTCAATGTATGATTTCGATTCATTCACACGCAACAGATTTTCATCTATGCGTCGATCAGATCCATAAATCTTAATTTTCGCATGAATATCAACTGTGACGCATCAAATTATCATCCATGTGTGGATGAAGTCGATAAACCCTAAGTAATATCATCTTCGTTTTCATAATTTTAAATCAAATCCAGAACCCCTAATTTATCGATTTCATGAAATATATTACTGCATAGTTTGAAGCCATCTTTTTTTTGGGTCCTACTATTTGGACATCCTTTCCTTTTTTAGACATTCGAATACGCTGCGTATAGCCGAATTCGCAACGTATTTTCCTTTTTTGGACGTCGTTTGGACGTCGCAGACATAAAATTCAGAGAGGGGGGGGGCTGTACAATATAATGGGTATATACGCAGCGTATAGGTCTATACGCTGCGTATAAATACTTTTCAGAGCCCAATCATTACTTTTCAGAGCCCAATACGCTACGCAGCGTATTGGGGGTGTCCAAATAGCAAAATTGGTCTTTTATTGGGGTGATTAGTGAAGAAAAATGAAAGTTTACCAACTTCTAACCAAAATAGTGAAACTCTGGCCAAGAACTTCCTCATGAGTATGGACTGATCAACTTTTGGCCAAGTTGCGTTAAGGGAGTGTTATCACATTACCCTAATGATCATAGTCTATAAATATAATGCATTGTGCTTGTAATTCTGATTTATCACAAAGAAATATAACACTAGTTGCAGAAGGTTGACGTATGTCGGACTAGACTAAACCACTACAAATCGTGTGTCTTAGTTTCTTTTCGTTTTTCTTTTGTGTGTTCATGTTCAAGAGAGTGTGTTTGGTGATTAGCTATACAGTGATAACTAGCTAACATTTGGTATCATAGCTTCAGGCTCTTGTTCGTGTTATCCTTGCCCACAGATTAGCCGAGGTTTGTGTTTTTAGCCACCACTACTTCGAAGGTTATTTCTCGGATCAAATTCGATGGGTTCGTTGAAGGTTAGTTTCAAGGTTATTTCAAAGATAAGTTTTTTCCGCAGGTCTTAGGGTTTTGGGTCAAAATCTCCAGGGTTCAAAGGTTGAAATTTTCAGGTGAAAAAGTTTATAAACATTGCACTTAGGACGTATTTTCCGAGGTTGAAATTCCATGGCCGAAATCTCCGAGATTACAACTTTTAGGTGTGAAAGTTCTTTCAGAGTCGTGTTCCATTGCTGTTTGTTAAGTCTGACATGGTAGAAGATGGGAAGTTGAGGATCGAAAAGTTCTATAGGCATGATTTTGAGTTTTGGAAGATGCAAATCGAGAACGCCCTTTATAAGAACTTATACCAAACGTTAGTGGATAAGAAATTAGAGAAAACGATTCATGCGGATTGGACACTTTTAGACAGAAAAGCCATGGAAGTGCTGGGGTGCTTATTGGCGAAAAGTGTTGCTTTCAACGTCGTGAATGAGATGACTACGCACATGTTAATGAAGGCTTGTCGAATATGAACGAGAAACCCTCAACACTGAACAATGTGTTCTTGATTAGACAATTGGTGAACACTAGGATGAAGGACAGACCTCAGTTGCGGTTCACATCAATGAGTTTAATTCAATCATAAGTCGGTTAGGATCAATTGTGATTAATTTGATGATGAACTCCATGCGTTGCTACTTTAATATTCTTTGCCTGACAGTTGGTCCAGGACCATGATGACAATTAGTAGCTCATTTGGAGCTACCAAGTTTACTTTTGAAAGAATTCCAGACTTAAATTTTAGATAAAGTTATCAGACGCAGAAGTTCATGGGATTCCTCGAATTCATTGTTGAATATTGAAGGCGAATGAATAAGAAGTGAAAGAAAGGGCACCTAGGGCAGAGGCAGCAGCCTGTCAAGCACTGGAAAGAATTTACATGTTGGGGTTGTAAACATGTATGTCACTTCAAAAAATAGTGTCTGAATGGTAAAAAGGAAGCTATTCTTGTAGAAGACTACAGAAGATGATGCTTTGATCTGCAATGTAGAGAGCACGATTGATTTCTGGGTGATGGATTCTGGTGCATTGTACCATGCCATGCATACCATGGACACGATGAAGAATATGAAAAGTAAGGTACTTTGAAGGTTGATAAAGTAGGACTGGTGAATGATGAAGTTCTTGATGTAACGGGAATGAATGACATTGTCGTGGTTACTTCAGTTGGATCCACATGGACTTTGAGAGATGTGAGGATTATTCGATGCTTGATATAGAAGGCTAATCTCAATCGGGCAGTTGGACGATCAGGATCATGATGTTAAGTTCAGTGGTGGGCAGTGGAAGGTGGTAAAGGGGAACCTCATGGTGGCTCGTGGCAAGAAGAAATGTTCGTTGTATATGGTTAGGGTATCGTCAAAGGGAGTTGCACCAGTTCTGACTAGAGACAAAATTTGGTTCACAAAATCTCATGGGCAGAAGAAGGTGACTTTTGCAAGTGAGAATCCAATAGCCAATGTGAAGATTCAAGCTAAAAGAGCAAGCAAAGGTTCATGCAAATCAGTTGGAGGATTCCGTGACAGTGGGAGCACAAGTCGTGTTCCAATTATAGTTCCAAGTCGATAGTGGGTTAGAAGAACTAGTGTTCTGCTGTAAATCCTCTCTAGTGGATTACTTTCTTATGATGGAAAATGTGTGTTCTTAGAATATCTCATATGCCATTATAGTGACAATCTCGTCACAGTGGTAGTAGGCAGAGACAGTGAATGAGTCATGGGTAATCAGTGCCATTACTAGTGAGTTGAAGCTCGAGGTAGCTTCAACATACCTATATGTTAACTGATAAGAAAATCACTACAATTATGATAGTGGAAGATTACAAGATGTATAGAAATGCTAAAGACAGTGAAACTCAGTTTTAAAGAAGTCAGCCTCCAAGTAGGAGACAAGTGTTGAGGCTTTTAGTTAGTCCAAGTTTTGGCCCAGTTAAATTAAGGGTTGCTACCACAAATATACTACATAGGATTTACACCCACAACAATTTAGTATTTACCATCAAGTTGTCCACCTAAAAAAAAAATAGACGTCTATATATACATACACATGTATATAATTACTTTTATTTCAAGCGCGCCGGGATCTAAACTAGTATATGATCATAAACATTACAAAACTTTTCCAACTCTATATACCATGGTTCAATTAATTAAAAAGTGAGAAAAATAACAAATAAACAACTTCTCAACTAACGGAATGTATATATAATACTATCATATATGAATATGATCAAGCAACTACTGCGAATCGCTTTCCATTGCCATTCAACAAGCAAAACCGGCTAGGCTTCCGCTGAAAATTCATCCTCCTTCGAAAATCACGGTTTGATGGCCTTATCATCAATCGGAGAAACGCCTTCATCGAG
This sequence comes from Deinandra increscens subsp. villosa, assembly GCA_039602395.1. Classification (NCBI taxonomy): domain Eukaryota; kingdom Viridiplantae; phylum Streptophyta; class Magnoliopsida; order Asterales; family Asteraceae; genus Deinandra; species Deinandra increscens. The sequence goes on from JBCNJP010000006.1 coordinate 67,040,889, forward strand.
TTGGATTTTGCAACCGCGGCTAACTCCCAAGAACCACGCCTGCTAGGAACCTTGTTGAGGTTCCGGTGACGGCTGCACCGGAATGAGCCAGGATGGTTGGTCGGGGAACATAAACATGCCCTTAATTGTGGTGGCTCAGGTTTTCTTGGTTGAATATAAAGTGGGAGTTTTTGTGGTCATTTGGAATGATTTTTGTTCTCAAAATTGGTAAAGAACCAAGAAGAAGCTGCGTTTTTGATGTGTATATATAATAAGACTTCATTAGTTTCGAAATTACATAAATATATAAAAGGTTTGGTTGAATGACGAAATAAGGGACTTGTTTTGGTCAAAAAGTGTTAATAAATTGTTATTTTATTATTATTATATTCGGGACTTGACTAACAATAATGGCTATTGTGTGCTTATTCAAACTTAGAAAAAGACTACTTCAAGAAAACTCTTCTGTATTTTTACACAAGCCAACACAAAAACATTATTTTATAAACTTTTTTGGAATATTCTACTGTTTGACGAATGTAATATGTGGCTAAGGTTACCAGTTACGTACGCTGCATGTATTTAAGTAGAACGTAAATTACACATTTGACTTGCGGCGAGTTTTATTTTAGGGCGTACTTAAAATTAAAATCTCTAACCGTATATACAAAATATAACTTCTTATTTTTGTTATTATGTGGTTTTTTCTTGTCTTTGTTATTATTATTATTTGTATTTAGTTTTTTTTTTATTTATCAACTTTTTTGTTTTTTTATCCTTAACGAGTTTAGGAAGTAAGTTGGTGGTGTAATTCATATAGCATAAATTTAATTTTATTTTTTTCATTTCCAATCTTAATGAATTTATCACACAATTTAATGGTGTAATAGATATAGTCGTGTAACATAGCTTTTAAATAGTAAACTCAATAGTTTAGTTAAGCATCGGGATTGTTGTGCAACCTTTTAATTCTGTTTTTTTTACATAGCATTATACAAATATAATCGTTTGTTTGTGCGTTATCTTAGGTCTTGTTTGGTTCAGCTTAAATGGGGCTGAATGGGGTGATCATGCTGAATCGGTAAGACAAGATGGGGTGTTTGGTTCGGTTGTGCTGCTCAATCGGAAAGACATAACTGTCTCGAGGGCTTCTTTTTGATTCAGCAAGGATCCCCTTGGCTAAAGCCAAGAAAAGAAAAAAAACGAGGAGCTGGAAGCGTAAAAAAAATTAAAAAGGACGAGAAGAATAAAAAACATTTCGTGTCCACAGGTCGCGTGGACGGGAAAGCATTTTAACCAAATTTGCACGCCTCCCCTGCTCGAGGTCAGATGCCAGAGTAAAACATAACATTAGAACTTAACATGTCATGAAAGTTTTCATAGATAAGCTAACTATGTTTTTGATCTCACACCAATGTGGGATAAGCTAAATGAAAGGAAAAAAATAGACTTTTTGTTCACACACCAATATGAGACAAGGTAATGAAAGGAAAAAAATAGACTTTTTGTTCACACACCAATATATTAATTAATAATTTAATAAATTTAAGAAACTATTATGTTTGACAAGTTGTTGATTACTTTTCACAAAAGACTAAAATTATTGACTAAATTAATCAAATCTACATTAATTTTATCAAAATCTTAAAATAAAAATTTAGTTTTGACAAAATTGGTAATTAATATTAATGGGAAATCTTAGGGACACCATGGTGTACCTAACTTGGGTACACCATGGTGTACCTAACAATGATTAGCATTTAATAGTGTACCTAATAATGATTAGCAATGGAGTGGTGTGTCTAACAATGATTACTACATACATAATATTTAATTGTTATATTATTATAATTACCTAACAATTATTATTATTATTATTATTATTGTTATTATTATTGTTATTATAACCATAAATTTTATATTTATTTTATTATAATTTGAAACGGCGACCGTATCGTACTACGTCACATATATTATAAGATTGTATTTTATACCGGTATGTAGGCGTACGTACGTATACGTGAATGAACAAAATAAAAGTCATACTCATAACATATGTCGTATCTTTTTGTATGGTTTCTAAATAATAATAATATAAAAATGATAATAATAATAACAATAATAATAATAATAATAATAACAATAACAACAATAATAATAATAATAATAAATTTTAAATAATTTACGTTAATGTGGAACAATAACAAGATTTATGTTAATCCCATCGGGTCTAAATCAACCGGGGAGGTAGGGTTGGAGCCTCTACGTTCATATTGGATTGCGTCGTATTTTTATTGTTTTAATTGTTTAATATTTTTGAATTATTTAAATCGTTTTCTTTTACAAAGAATTAAAAACAAATTTACAAAAATAAACATATGTTAAATAAATCGATTCAAATAATTCAAAAATATTAAACAATTAAAACGTTTTAAAAAAAACATTAAAAAAACATAGAAAACGTTTTTATAAACTGTTTAAAAGAGTTATTTAAAAAAAAAATTCTAAAACAGATTTTTAATAAAATTACAATTTTCTTTTTATAAAAATTTATGAATAAACTATTATGGGAATAAAGTCAAATGATTTGACGAATTATAAAACACAATTCTCAAAGTACATAAGATACTACACTTATTATTATTATACCTTAATTATACCATGGTGTACCTAACCTTGGGTACACCATGGTGTACCTAACATGACCCATATTAATTGATGATTTATTAAATTGGGAATTCAATGTGAGCTTGACATGTGGCAGTGGTGATGTGGATCCTTTATAAATGAGACATGTGGCATAAATTTTATTGCTTTAATAGGATTAAGATTTTAGATTGGTTCGGATCAGATCACATGTAGGAGTCTTTGAAGATGAAGACCCTCTTTTAATTTGTAAAATGTTTCATGATACCTAAATATATAAAATTATAACTCCGTAATTTTCATCCATGATATGTACCAAACAGAATCAAGAGAGGGAAAGTTTGTTCCAAACCAAGTTGTATTATTACTTGGCTTAATCGGCCTTATATCCAGCTAAACAGAATTAGTTGGAAGATTACAACGATTGTACAAGTTTGGTCCCTCTATTATTACAACTCGCCTAAAATGATACAAACTATAATAGTCTCGTAACAATACTTCCATTCCCAAAGATCCTTGACCTCAAGGATCAAAAGTAGGAAACCGCAATTGAAATTCTTCCAGGTCTTCCCATGTAGCATCAATAACATCTAATCCTTGCTAGTGCACTAACACCTTCACTCCAGCTCAATGACCCTTCTGAACCAGCTTCCGATCAATGATGGCTCGAGGTAACAATCGAAAACGATGCTCCGCTGGAAGAGGAACTATGGAATCAGTAGCCCCTTTAGCTGCCTTCAGTAAGGAAACGTGAAAAGTTGGATGAATTTGCGAAGAACTCGGCAAATCTAAACGATAAGCCACTGGGCCTATTCGCTCAACTACTAAAAATGGACCATAATACTTGGGACCCAATTTAGAATGGCTACGCTGCTTTAAAGAAGATTGCACATACGCCTGCAACTTAACATACACCCAGCTGCCCACCTCAAATGACCTCTCCGATCGGTGTTTATCTGTCATTTGTTTCATTCTGTTCTTGGCTTTTTCCAAATTAAATTTCAAATTCTGAATTTTTAGTTCCCTGCCCTGGAACAATTCCTCCAATGATGCCACTTGTGTGTCTTGAGGAGTATAAGGCATATATATTGGTGGAGGAATGCCATATAATGCCTCAAAAGGAGACATTCCAATTGAAGAATGAGTGGTAGAATTATATCACCATTCGGCTAAAGTTAACCACTTTGGCCATTGCAGAGGGGTATCATAATCATGCACCGCAAATATGATTCCAAGCAACGATTTAACACTTCCGTTTGCCCATCCGACTGAGGGTGATAAACAGTAGAATAATCTAGTTCAACCCCTTGTAATTTCATAAAGTCCCTCCAAAACTGACTAAGAAAGAGAGGATCTCTGTCTGATACAATGGTCTTGGGACAACCATGAGCCTTGAACACATTATCAAAGACATCCTGAGCTACAGTGGCAGCTGTAAACGGATGAGTTAATGCAATAAAGTGGCCATATTTGGTAAATCGGTCTACTACAAACAGTATGGTATCTTTACCAAAAGCTTTTGGTAACCTACTAATAAAATCCAATGAAATATCACTGAAAATAGAAGTTGGTGTAGGTAAGGGCTGCAAAAGGCTTGGTGTAGCTACTGTTTCATACTTTGCCTTTTGATAGATAGTACAATTTTGGATAAAATTTCGAACCTCTTTTGTGCACCCTTTCCAATAAAACCACCCTTTAAGTCTTTGAAGTTTAGAATGGAACCCCGAATGACCATCCAAGGAAGAAGCATGACAAAGATGCAATAAAGTTGCTTTTAAGTTAGCATCATCAGCTATATAAAGCTGATTTTTTCTTTTTAATAGAGACCCATTCCAAGACATATTTTTTATTAAGCCCCCTTGTTGTAGCTTCTGAATTATGGCCACTGTTTTGGGAACAGATTCCCAGGCAGCTTGAATTTTAGGGAATAGGGAAGGATCAAAAGAAGTAAGCCCCATAGTAAACAATGCCATGCCTTGGACTCTAGATAGGCCACTGTTTTGGGATCAGATTCCCAGGCAGCTTGAATTTTAGGGAATAGGGAAGGATCAAAAGAAGTAAGCCCCATAGTAAACAATGCCATGCCTTGGACTCTAGATAGGGCATCGACTGCCAAATTTTCAGCTCCCTTCCAATAGGTAGTTTCATAGTCATAGCCAAGCAATTTAGTAAGCCAAACCTGTTGTAGGCGAGTACTAATTTTCTGATCCAATAAGTACTTGAGACTCTTCTGATCAGTTTTAATAATGAAATGCTTCATGATCAAATAATGGTGCCATTTCTTGACTGCCATTAAAATAGCCAATAACTCCTTCTCATAAACTGACATTGCTTGCTGCTTGGTAGATAAAGCCTTGCTTAAAAAAGCTAAAGGATGATTCTATTGAGACAACACAGCCCCCAACCCTTTTTCTAGAGGCATCAGTTTCCACCATAAAAATTTTGAAAAAGTCTGGTAGAGCTAGAACAGGTGCAGTAGATAAGGCAGTCTTAAGTTGCTCAAAAGATAATTGTGCTTCTGTGGTCTAAATGAAAGCATCTTTCTTTAATAGGTTGGTTAGTGGTTTGGCTATCATTCCAAAGGATTTAATAAAACGTCTATAATACCCTGCTAAACCCAGAAATCCTCTCAACTGTTAGAGATTGAGAGGTTGAGGCCAAGTCACCACAACTTCAATTTTAGCAGGATCAGTGGCCACCCCATTCTTTGTGATAATGTGTCCCAAATATTCCACTTTTTGACCAGCAAACATACACTTAGACTTCTTAGCTACAAGTGAATTGGATTTCAGCAAGGACAAAACTTTCTCCAAATCCATTAAATGTTGTTCAAAGGTTGAGCTATAGACTAAGATGTCATCAAATAACACCAAAGCACACTTCCTAAGTAATGGACTGAAAACACTATTCATAAGGGTCTGGAAGGTGGCTGAGGCATCAGTTAAACCAAACGGAAGAACCAAGAATTCAAAATGCCCTTGATGAGTTCTAAAGGCAGTTTTATGAACATCAGCTTCATGCATCCTTATCTGATGATAACCAGACCGAAGGTCTAGTTTAGAAAAAATAGTTTCCCCTCCCAATTCATCCAGTAACGCATCTATAAGAGGAATAGGAAAGCTGTTCTTGATTGTTGCCTAATTAAGCCTCCTATAATCCATACACATTCTTCATGTCCCATCCTTTTTTTAACCAAAATAACTGGGGCATCAAATGGACTAGTACTACCCCTAATTACCCCCATTTCCAACAATTCTTGTGTAATATTTTCAATAATATCTTTTTGTGCCGCTTGATATCTATAAGGTTTTTGGTTAACTACCGTGGATTCATCTTTTAACAAGATTATGTGATCACAAGTTCTACTGGGAGGTAAACCAGTAGGAATAGCAAAAATTTCAGCATATTTTTCTAGTAAGGATTCCAAATCAGGATGAGTACCCATACCAGAAACTTGTGGTGCATGTAAAGAAGAACTCCCTTTTTCCACTTGTAGACTAAGTAGTTGAGCAGTAGCAAACTAGTAAGGATGTTGGAGCAGCCCTTGTAATTTCTCTGAAGAACACATAGTAATTCCTTGATCTTTAGAGCCCTTTAATTCCAGAATTTTCCCATTAACAATGAACCTCATGGTAAGAATTTTAAAATTCCAAGTTATATCATTAAGATTTTGAAGCCATTGCACACCCAACACCATATCATAGTTTGTCAATGGAATGATTAGGGCATCAGCTTTAAACCAATAGCCTTGCATCATCCATTGCAAATTTTCACATATTTTTGCGCAATGCATATTATTCCCATCAACAATAGTAATATTCATTGTACCCACATCCCTTGTAGGACATCTTAGCTTAGCAACAATCTTAGATCTAAGAAGTTATGAGTTGATTCTGAGTCAATCAAAATTTGAAGAGTTCTAGTACCTATAGTACCTGTGATCTTCAATGTAGAGAATGAAGGCACCCCCATGATAGCATTGAGAGAAATTTGGGGCTGTTGGAAGATAAGATGATACATGATTTCTTCTTCCTCCTCTTGAACCTTTTCTACCACCTCTAATGCAAATAATTGTTTGTTTTTGCATACATGAGCAGGGGTATACTTTTCACTACAACCAAAACATTCTCCTTTAGCCATCTTTTCTTCAATTTCCTTATGCGATAACCTTTTTACTACTGATAGTGGTTTAGCTTTGATTGGGGGAGCTGGAAGTAGGGGTAAATTTGAAGACCCCACACTAGTATTCACATTCTTATTAGTATGCTCTAGACTTTTACTACTAGCATTATTGGATCCTTTATAAGATTTCCAACCAGAAGTAGCAACTGACCCTATAGTCTCTTCTTGGATTCTGGCTAACATATAAGCTTCAGGCAGGTTTTTTGGCCTAAGCAACCTTAAGGGATAACCAATTTCAGGCTTGAGAGCCCTCAAAAATATGCTAACAGCATACTCATCACATAAGGACACTTTAGTTAATGCCATATCGAATTCTTGACAGAATTGTTGAAGGGAACCAGTTTGTTTTAAAGAAGCTAAAGCCCCTATGGCATCCTGCCCCAAAACTTCGGCAAATCTTGCTGATATAAATCCCTTATACTCAGCTCAGAGCATTCCTTCTATTGACCCCTTCTGGATTTAACAAAAGATTGATGCCACAACAGTGTTATATCATCAAAATGAATTATAGCATATTTAATTTTCATATTTTCAGGAGTTTCATCGACTAAAAAGTAATGCTCTACCTTACACAACCAACCTTTAATGTTTTGACCTGCAAATTTAGAGAAATATATCTTCGTCAATCGATTGGTACTCCGGTATGGACCATCATCACCCCCAACCCTAACTGGTTGTCGATCTCGACCCCCACCATTACTCGTGTGGCTCAACAATTGCAGGCTGTGGAGAATTTCCACCATTTGTGATTTGATTTCCTCAGTATTCCTCGCCGCCGTCGCTTTAATCGCTTCTGACTCCATCAAATTCTTCCTAGTTGCTTCCAATCTGGCTAACAAAGCTTCTGTTTCTTGAACACGCTATTCGATTGACTGATTTCGCGTCATCGCCACCGCCGTCGTTGTTTCTTCAGTGTTAATTGCCTCCGTTATCGTGAATTTGGTGTCGGAATTGCACCGATCAAGAGCGTTCCGAGGAAGGAACGGCTCTGATACCACTTGATATGTACAAAACAGAATCAAGAGAGGGAAAGTTGTTCCAAACAAAGCCGTATTATTACTTGGCTTAATCGGCCTTATATCCGGCTAAACAAACATAGTTGGAAGATTACAACGATTGTACAAGTTTGGTCCCTCTATTATTACAACTCGACTAAAATGATACAAACTAAAATAGTCTCGTAACAATCCAGATCCTAAAAAATACAATGCAAGTTTCTGACAATTAACAAGTAACTAAATAATCCTAAACTCCAAATGCATAATCTAAATCCTAATCGCTAATCAGTAATCCATTTGGCCTGTGACTGAGCGATAGGGGATGCGGATCTTCATCTTTCAATTTTTTATTAATGTCAGGGGTGGGTGGGGATTGAGAATTGTAATTGATAAAATTTAAATTAGGTATAAGTAATTAAGAATTGACATTGGGTTAAGAATAATGGGCTATGGGTTGTTAGGAATTGGATAAATGTTATTGGGTTTTACCGAATACGGATAAACGGGTAATGCATATTGGGTATTAATTCAATTAGTTTTAGTTTTATAATATTCGCATTATAAATAAGGATAACTAATAAGTTCACAATATCTTTATATTTGAACATATTAATCTTTAATATTTGAATTTTTTTAAAGTTTTGGGTCGTTAAGAGTTGATGGTGATCGGTGATAAAATTTCTTGAGGGTTGATATGCGTATATAGAATTCATGTTGATTCCACTATTAAACTCATGTTTTTAGTTTGTTTTTGAATCGTAACGCGGTTACTTTGAGTTTTTGTATGTTCTGCAGGCGAACGTGGGGGATTGGTGCAAAATACGAGTTAAAGCAAAAATCGAAGAAGTTAGAGGACCAAAAGTGCAAAAGAGAGAAAAATAGCAAAAGTAATCACGTTTGCTACACCATGTTGAAAAATAATGTCATTTAATGGAGCACTCACAATAGAAAAGGGTGTCTGATCTTAGAGGTGGCGTAGCATACGCCACCCTGGCGTCTGCCCATCACAATTAAAATTAACTCCGTTTTCTTTTACATTTTGGACGGGATTTTGAGGATATACTTAACCCCAAACTTAAGGTTTCGATCTTAATCATTCCTAGGAGGCTAAGAGATAAATTTTGGAGATTCTAGAGTGCTTTACAATCATTCCAATCACGAGGTTCAATCAATCAAAGATAATGAATCATAGAACATTTTTGTAATCTGGTTAAAACTCAATTTGGAAAAAATGCCAAAACCTTTAGAAGTGATAATGGCACAGAGTTTGTGAACAATGCTATGCATAATTTTGTAACCAAAAATGGAAATGTGCACCAGACTTCTTGTGTGCATACCCTCAACAAATGGCATTGTTGAGAGGAAGCATAGGCATCTGTTGAATGTTGCTAGAAACCTTGTTGTTTCGATCTGGTTTATCTTTGAAATTCTGGCTTGAATGTGTATTTGATAACGGGTGTCGAGACCGCTACAAATAATCCTAAACTTAAACCTATAGATAGGGTAAGTAGGGTATCAATCCAGGGGAGTTAGTGGTTACTAGTGATTTAGAATTTAACTACCTAACTAAATTAACTACCTAAACCTAGATTACTGTCACTAACCTAGATTGACCTAAACTAAACTAAACTAATTTAATCTAAGGAATTACACTAAATTGCCTCTTGGCTGTTTTGAATGAAGTGAGTTGAATAATTAAAAATTAACTAATCTTAAGAACTAAGGAAATTGATTAAACTATCAAATGTGAGAAAACTAACTACTTTTGGATCCTGGTTGGCTACCGATCTAGGCAAAACCTAATTACTTAACTGTGACACATAGACATGCCCCCCAATTGCTTCCTTGACCTAATAACCTAAGTTCCTAATGGGCTGATTAGTCCTGCCGCAAGAAAGTGCTAGATCAATAAACAGTGGACCACTAAAACCCTAGGTTACTAGTTAGATTAAACAATTTAGCATGCGGGTGTTCAACGGTAGCAAGTATTCCGGAACAACTAGTTAAGCAATTGATTAGGAATAGAACGATTTTATCAACCAATCACCAAAAGCGGTTAAAAGAAAATTAGCCAATAATCATAATGACAAATATAAGTGTTGTCACCACCAATTTGGTCATCATAAAAATCAACTAAAATAATCCAAACACAATACTGAAATTAAATAAATTACTAAAAGAAACAAACCAAAATCTTTCTCTTCTCTTTCGTCCTTTTCTTCTGCCGTTTCAAAAACTTCTCTCGAGAAACCCCTAAGGGCTGTCAAACTCCTAAGAGCCAAAAGGCTCTCTCTAGCCGTCCCTCCTGACGTCCGAATCTCCTACAATTAATTGCCGTTCGAAAATATATAGCTCAACCCCTTTTTAATTCACGTGGGCTTCGAATTATTGTTTTCCTTTCTTTTGCAGCCCATAGACCGATTAGGCAAAAGCCCACCTCTAATTCCTTTAATTATTGCAGCCCACGTGTGTGCGCTTTTAATCCAAATGCAATTCCCACATTTTGTAATATGTGATATGCATTTTTATAAAACCTGCACAATGCACATTAAGTGTATTTAATTTTTTTATAACATTTATTAATTTTAAAATAAATAACATGTAATAATTGTAAAAGAAAATAAATATGACCCTGAATTTGTTGGTTGGCTCGTGTTTAATTTAATCACACCATTTTAGCTCATTCTCACTTCAACACACTAATTATTAAAACCAACTAAAATAATATCTTTTAGACATACTTTGGTGTGTATGGGGAGTGATTAATATAATATAAAGTGTACATTTTAACCTCTCATCAGTATTAACTACCACCTATCTTGTTAACAGGCTCCCTTCCTCTATTCATAATGGCAAGTCCCCTTTTGAAATAACGTTTAACCTTAGACCTTTCCTACACCACTTAAGAGTTTTTAGATGTCTTTGTTTTGCAACAATTTTTACATAATTTTGATAATTTCACAATCAAGAAGGAATTTTTTTTGATGTTCGGTTTTATGAATCAGTGTTTCCTTTTAAAAGTGGAATTAAACCTTTTTTTATCTTTCAAATAATAATCTTAGTCAAAGGTCCTCAGGTGGAAATCCCGATGATGAAGGGGAGGTCCACAGTGACTCCAGCCATCCTGTTCAACCTGCCAGCGATACACAGGTCAGTGATGGCGTGGCTGATCATCAGTAGCCTCCTGGCTCTAGTGACAATCATGGTAGTTTTGATACTGATGAGACTGTGAATGATGAAAATTATTCCTCTGAGGGTAGTGTAGTAGCTGTTAAACGCTCTGCAAGGCAGTCTAACCTTCCCAACAAATTTAATGATTTTCTTGGGGTGGGGTGGGAGGGGGTGGTTAGGTCTGGTCTTGAGAAAGTTGTGAACTACTCAAATTTGTTCCGAGAAGCTGTATGTTTAGTTTCAATTTTGAATAAAAGTTTTGAACCCAATTCTTATAATAAAGCTACGACTGATTTAAATTGGGCGAATGTCATGAATGAGGAAATGAAAGCCTTACATCGAAATAATACTTGGACCCTTATTGACTTGCCTAAGGATAGGAAAGCTATAGGTGTAACTGGGTATATATATAAGGTTAAGTATAGGTTATCATGTGAGATAGAGAGATCTAAAGCCATATTAGTGGCAAAGGGATATAGTAAAAAAGAAGGTCTAGATTTTGATGAGACCTTCTCACTTGTGGTCAAGTTGGTTACTCTTACGTGTGTGTTAAACCTTGCTATAGAAGATATGATTGGCCTCTGTTTCAATTAGACACCAGTAATGCTTTCTTGTATGGAAATTTGAATGAGGATGTCTATATGTCCTTGCCTGAAGGTTATTTTCCTGATCAAGAAACCAAAGTTTGTAAATTGAATAAGTCTTTATATGCGCTTAAACACGCCCCTAGGATGTGGAATGAAAAACTTGTTGGTGTTTTAACTGAAACCGAATTTGTTCAAAGTAAGAGGGATTACTCCTTGTTTTTTAAGTCAGAACAAGACAATTTGACTGTGTTGTTAGTTTACGTTATTGTATTATCATAACTGGTAGCGGTCTAAAAAATATAGAATTTGTCAAACATGCCTTGAAATCTAAGTTTCGAATCAGAGATTTAGGTGATTTAAAATATTTCTTAGGATTCGAAGTGTTTAGAACTGAAAAAGGCATTTGTTTGTCACAAAGAAAGTATTTTCTCGAGCTATTATCTGAGTTTGGTTTAACTGGGTCAAAACCAGTTAGCATACCAATTGAACAAAGTTCACTTGTGTCTTCTATGGGTAGGTCTGATATGTCTAAAATTGATGATATTGCGGGTTTTCAAAAGTTAATTGGTAAATTAATCTCTCACATACTAGACTAACATACCGTATTCTGTATAATACTTAAGTCAGTTCATGCATAGTCCTACTAAGTCTCACTTAAATATTGCATTGAGGTTGTTGAGATATTTGAAATCTGCAAGTGGTAAAGGTATTTTAATTGAAAAAGACAATTTGTTTGACTTAACTGTTTACATAGATTCTGACTAGGATAAGTGTTTAGTATCTATAAAGTCTGTTACTGGTTTTTGTATCTTTTATGGAAATTCATTGCTGCCTTGGAAGTCTAAGAAGCAGAGCACTGTGAGATCTTCGGCTTAAGTTGAATATCATGCAATGTGTTCTTCTGCCACTTTGTGAAAAAATGTGGGTCATAAAATATTATCAAAGAATTAAATGTAACTATCAAACTGCCTTCAAATTTTTGGTGATAACAATTCTGCCATATCCAAATCCGCAAATCCTATTTTTCATGATCACACAAAACATACTGAGATTGATTTATTCTTTCTTAAGGAAAAAGTTACATCTAGTTTGGTTAAGATTAGTGGAATTCAATCAAAAGATCAATGTGCTGACGTCTTTACTAAAGATTTACTTGTTTCTCAGCATGTTTTTTTTGTATAACAAATTGAACATGTTTATATGTTTGTTGTTTGAATTAAGGGGGCGTGTTAAAATGTATACATTCTAATTCAAACATCAATATATTTGTGTTATAAATCTGCTACATTAAGAGTTTTTTATGCATGTGGGCTTAAGTTATGACGTATTAGGCTTAAAGCAGCTGCGCTTGTACCGGGTTGAATATGGGTTTCTCGCGGGCCAAGAATAGATTTTTAGATTGTCATCACCTTCCTTGGGGAAAAAAATACTTCTGGTTTCTATTTTAGGAAGATTGTTGTATTTGTCTTTGTATTTTTTTTTTCAGATTTGTCTGCATCTGAGATCTATTTATTTTTGTTTGTAAATTCATGTTAAGTTTGTTAGAGCATTCACAATAGCTTCCTCAATAGTTTCTGAGTATAATCCTTAAATTTTGGGTGTGGTTATGAGTGGAGGAACTTTTTTTTTACCATTTATCCATATATTTGAGGAAAATTGGATGATTTCCTAAAATTTGAGGTTTTGTTGTGGTTTTGAGTGAAAAATGAAGAAAAAATAATAATAAATTTATAAATTATAAAGATGGAATGCTCAAAAACTTTATAGTCTCTTTTAAGTTTTAATCTTTAGATTTGTGACAATGCATCTTGGAGCCCAAATAATAAATACTAATTAGACATCAATTTCTTATACATTCCACCGAAACAAAGCTAGATATATTACAAACTTAAATATTACACAATATTCACATCTACGAATTTCCACTTGTGGTTCTTACCCCTAATAATTACTTGCTTTCCGACAGCCTTGAGCAGCCATATACCTCACAAAACGAGTATAGAATCATGAGCAAGCTTGCAAAGATTGTCAAAACAAGAGTTGCAACTTTCTTGGAGCAAATCAGATCTCTCTTCACAAACCTCCAAATCTTAATCATGGGTCTATTTTTGTAATACTCATTAAGCTGTTCAATTGTGTTATTACTTCTACTCATGTAAAACCCACTCTTATTCATCCCATTGAAGAGATTAGCAACCTCTTTATCCTTCATACTCCCTTTGATTATCCCCTTATCTCTAAGCAACCGGGCATCCGCCTCGCTGTCCACGATCCCGCTCATCAAGTCGACATATCGTGCTAGTTGTTTCGTTGAGCTAGAGGTTGCCATTTCGTAAGCCAAAAGATTTCTCAACATGACTTCGGAGTAGTCATCAAGTGTGATAATCGGAAGATGTAGTGTCGCTTTGTTTATGTCGAACTTAGTGTTCTTGATCCCTCCGTTTATGGGTTCGAAACTGATTTGGGCATGTTTCGTAAGAGATGATGCCGAGGGGATGTCTATTTCTATGACAACGGGTGGATCATCGACGTTTTCTTTGTTGGGTCGGCTTGGTTTTAGACCGAGCAAGTTCGATATCTTCTCCCATGGGATGTTCTTTATGACCTCTATCGGACGATCGGCTTTTCCTTTCATTCCTAGGCGTAATCCCATTTCGATTATCTCTTCTAAGTCGTTTTCGGTTATGTTATCTTCTTTCGCTATCGTTTTTATGCCGTCATCATTGTCCATGTTTCGAATTACGGCTACCGGAGGAGGCTCTCGGATCTTGATTGTTGACAATCAAATGGTACATAAGATCGAGCAAATGCAAATAGCGCGTTGAGACGAGATGATCAAGATCTTTTGATAACTCGAGAGGAGAGTGTACCTCGCAAAACTTTCTCATCATCGCGATTAACTCGCGTTGCTCAACATTTCGATCTTGTAAAGATCGAAACGTTGATGACAGACGAAGATCCTTCCATATTTCGTCCAACAAATACAAAGGAATCTGGTTTTCAAGCACCATTACGTCTCTACAAAGTACACGGTCGTGTAACAACTTTTTCGGCATCAAGGTTGAAATGTCAAGATAGTACGCGAAAAGACCAATCAAGAACAACCCATCGATCGCGAAAATCCACGCCAACGTGTCGCCATGAAGGTTTATATACTTGTGGTAACAAGCACGGATCACGGGTTCCTTCTCTACGAGCCGGTTGATCACCAAAGACTCAAAGGACAAGACTTGATCCGGGCTCAAGATGGCTCTAACCGCGGCCACTTTGAACCTCTCCATTTGATAGAGATGAGTCTCGAAATGGTGGTAGGGTCCTAGTGCTATAGCCAGAGGTACGTACGCCTCGGGCTTGAACCGGCTCGTTTCTTTCGGGACACTGAACACACAAACCGGAACGTCACTTAGGTCATCGTGGCTACCGCTACCGTCATCGTGATCGAAATCCTTGGTGACTTGATCCACCCATTGTTGCTCGGTAAAATCACAACTCAAAATTGAATAGGGATTCATGTTAGGTTAAGTGATTGAATGAATTATGAATCAAGCACGGAAGTTTATATTTATAATATTAATGACGTATATATGGTAGGCCGTTGGATATAGTCGACTAAATAAAAGTAAAGGGGATTAAATTAGTTAGTTAGGCATTGTTGTGACTTGTGAACTTTAAAAAATTATTATTGATGGCATAACGTACAAGAGATAAGCTTTACGAGTCCTCGGGTGGTATAATATGCATGTATCTATAGTACGTCGTGTGTCTTTAAAAAACACGTGTATGTATACTAAATTTTAAAGAACATGCGTATAATCATGCTATTATAATATAATTTAGAGTAATCTTTGTTTTTGCCGGATATGATTTGGTGCAGTCTCTTATTTTGTAATATTTATAGACGACAATTGATACCCGTGTATTCATGACGAAGGGTTAAAAAAATAAATATATAGAATATTATTATAGTAGTCATAAATTCACTTAATTTATATTAGTAAGTAGAAAATATAGATTTGTATACAACATTTAACAACTTGTTTCTAACTTTTTTATCTTCATCTAAAATGAATCTAAAATGAGAACTTTGAGTTTAGACCTACTCTTCACTCTTGATAAGGTGATATGTAACTGTCCATGACTAAAACATGGATTCTTTAAATACAAACCAACATTTGATAGCGAATGTCTTTGATTTTTATTGATGGTGATTCTAAAGTATATTGCTATTGGAAATTGTCTTCTCTGAAATTAAACGGTATTTTTTATCTGATGGAGACATTGAAATCCTTGGAAGAAATTTACAAAAAGCGATATTGTTTTTGGAAATTACTTCTATCTCTATCACATGCTTACCAAGAGAAACAATCTGAAGTGTTGTACCGTCACAAAGGCCGTTGGTTAAAATTTCGGAGAAGTATAATAGACGCACCAACTTTTAAAACTAATATGTGGGTTGACAAGCCTGATTATTCTAATCCATTAGAAAGTCAAGTGAGTAAATGTTTGGATTAACACTTTTTTGAATATGCTCTGTTTGACATAGAAAATCCGAGCTGGAATACTATTTTTCTTCACTTGGAATGACAAATAGCAACCGATCATTAGTGTCATGAACAACCTCGTTTGTGGGTGCAAGGATGACTCTCTCCTTCCAATATGCTAGATCATTGAAATTTAAAAGAATAGACAGTTAAACGGCTTCTGCAGCAACGGGAAGCGTGTTGTTTAAGCTTCTATCAAGACAGTTAAACGGCTTCTATCAAGACAGTTAAACGGCTTCTGCAGCAACGGGAAGCGTGTTGTTCCTGATTCGGGCTGCAAGAGTACTTTATGTAAGTTCCAGAAGAAGTACAAGTGAATAATCAACTCCGAATGAACTCTTCTTCCGAGAGAACTCAAGTTCATCCGGAACAAGTACTTTTTGGAACAGCTTCACTCTTTCGATACAACTGCTACATTCTGAGTCAACTTGATATCTCCGGTACAAATTGTTCTTCCGGAACAACTGACTTCTCTCAGTACATAGTCTTCCAGTTGAACTTCACCCGGCCCGGAATTAGCAAGCTTTATATAGCATTTCCATCGGAAATCATTAATGGGGATTTATGGGGATTTTTCATTACAATAAATAACGCACTTAAAATAATATTTATAGAAATAAAAATTTAAAAACATCTAATTATCACTACATAAACTAGGTATAGATTTTAATCATTTCTACGGTCCTGAATCTACTTGTTTCTGTTTTACTATCGTGTGTTTTATGGTAAGCTTGCAAACATGCTCGATCAAATTTTTGCTAACCAATTTTAGGTTTACGACCAATTTGAAAATATCCAAATTTAAATTTAAATACTTGACTTCTTAAAAACATATACAAATAGAAATGGAACCAAAAAATTTATAAGAATTAACGAATAAAACTAAAGTTAATACAAATTGACAAATCCCAAAACATGTTACAAAAAATATGAATCCCAATTTGCATTTATGTACTAATATTGAATGTAAGACGAGTATTAAGAAATATGAATCTCCAATATAAATTGTGTGTTCATTTTGCACGTCAATATGTTGTCTAGGAACAACCAAATGCAAGCCTAAACTAATTTATATTCAGTAAAGTTGTGCATTTTAATATCTTGTCGCTCCAGAACACCATGTCTGTTTTTGGGTTTTCCGAAAATCCTCCTATCTTTTACACACAAGGGTTTGCCGTTTGACAATTTCTTTGTACGACATTCCGTTTTAGGGCTCTTAGAAATAGAGCCGGTCCTGAAAATCCTAAAAATTTTATGGGCCCATGACAATTTTTTTTGGGCCCCTTAAAATATAAAGTTAATAACTCATATAAAAAATCAATAAAATAACGATAACTATAATAAGAATAATAAAAAAATAAAGTGTTGTAGCAAAATATTCTATATTAAAAATACTTAAACAACTCGTGAATTATAATTTTCTCTTAATATATAAACAAAAATTTGAAAATCTCCAGCCCTCCAAAATTTTGGGCCCTGGGCGGGACACCCACCTTGCCCATGCCACAAGTAGTGGCGAAGCTCGAAAAAAAATCCTAAGGGGCGGGACTCAAAAATTCTACCGAATGGACGATACTGAATACATTCGAGTGCCCGATACGCAATACTTATAATTTTCTTTATATAAAATCGCGAAAATAGATACTTTCGGACGAAAAAATATGGATGGGTGACGGTCGCCCCCTCCGGTCCCTTAAAGCTACGCCAATGGCCACAAGGCTACCCCTACTTAGAAATGAGCCCTCAAACCTTTTGAAGGCCCGTTTTAGAGTATGATTCGGAACAAATCAAAAAAACCATCCGGGTTTCGTAACATTGATCACCTCTCTTGTATGTTGAATTTTCTTTTTCTTTTCTAATTTGACAATAAAAAACACGTGTTCTTTTAGGGACCAACATAAAAACTTTTCTTCGGTATCGTCACGTATGAATTTTAGCCAACATGCATGCATGTTTTAGTCCAAAAAAAGAAACCGCATCAACTTAAAGCAATCCATTTTAGGAAATTAGGCAGGTTACTACGAATATGTCAAATACGTAATAATAATGCTTTCATCTAAAACCAATTTGTTGAATGGACTTTTATTTACAATTCCCAGAAACTATAAATAATGAAGCATCATCTTGCAAAGATAAGTTAATAATTACTGCTTTACTATTCAAATTGCAATTAAACATGACCATAACCACCTTTTTCTCTTCCACCTCCAATGAGCAAAGATGGGTTGATCAAATTAGCAAGAAATTCATAAGGGAAGTTGCCATTGATATTTCTACTCAAAACCCTATTTGTGTTTTCAACATTCCAAACACTATTTCCATCTTCAAACCTGAGGCTTATATCCCTCACATGATTGCTTTAGGACCATATCATCACATGGTTCCACATTTATATCATATGCAAAGGTACAAGATTTATTGTGCCAAGTCATTTTTCAAACAAAACCATTGTGGTCAAGGAAACATGATCAAGTTTCGCGGAATATTAATCGATAAACTCAAAGAACTCGACCCGGTTATCCGAGGATGCTACCATAGCTACTTGGACTTAGACGACGATACGCTAGCTTGGATTGTGGCGATAGATGGGTTGTTTTTGGTTAGTCTTTTGCAAGATTATTTTGTTGAGCTAGAAAGCACAAAGCTTTCTAGAGACCTATTGTTGTTAGAAAACCAAATCCCCTTTGTTGTCTTGAAAGAAATTTACACAACTTTGAAGATCAATTCTTCTGAAATAAGTGATGATGAATCGAAGTTGTTTTTCATGATGGAGCGCTTTTGTCGTGCAAACTCTCCGCTCCAATTGCCATCGATTTCTTCATGCTCTTACAATGAAACAAGCCACTTGCATCTATTGGATGTCATGTACCATTTGATGGTCAACAATGGTTTTCCTGAAATTGAAAGATCTTCTCAAGATGAAGAAAATTCAGAAAGCCCAAATAGTTGGGAGCAAATGGAGGACAATATTGAAGATGATGTGAATTCAGCTTGTGATAATATTGGTGAAATAACCAAAATAGCCATGAAGTTTGGGATTGGTAAAAAAATCTTGAAGCCTTTCCAAGTAATTCAAGACATACCATGGGATAAAATATTGAGCAATTTAGGCCTACATGTTCTCAAGGAACCTGATAAAAATGATGGTCCTATTGTGGAGGAGATTAAAATCCCATCTGTCTACTCCCTTCATTACTATGCAGGGATAACATTTAGATCAACAAGTGAGGGTATTAGGGGCATCAAATTTATAGAAGAAGAAGCTGCTTTATATCTACCCATAATAACTCTAGATGTTAATTCAGAAGTAATATTGAGGAACTTGGTTGCCTATGAAACCGCGATGAACTATTCGCATTCTAGTCCTCCATTTTCGCAATTTGTCGATCTGCTAAGTGGTATTATCGATGACCCTGAGGATGCACGATTGTTAAAGGAGAAGGGAATCATTAGAAGCGAACTAACGAACAATGAGATTGCTAAGCTATTCAATGGGATGAATAAAACAACCAGGAGTTCCGGAAACAAGACCGTTGTGAAGATTAATAACTACTACAAGAAGAAGATGAACGTCAGGATGTTTAAGTTCATTGAAAAGAGATGGTTTTCTTTATGGAAGGTGACTGCTCATTTGTTAACTGTGGTGTTGGTTTTGTTGCTGGTTTTATACTCGTTTTGCGAGTTCTATGGATGTCCTAAGCTCTTTGGTGGCAGCAGCTAGACAAGAAGATGCATATATTTGTTTTATAACATGTTTTAGTTCTTTGATTCTTTAATTTGCTATACTTGTTGTTCAAGCATGTACTTAAAAACTGGCCGGTTCTCTAGATGTATATAGGTGCTCTCAAGTCTTGGTAATAGATTTGTATTTATATAGTGTTGTGTTTTAATTTTTTTTTTCTCAAATGAAATTAAGGAAAGGAGTAAGCACTTTGTTTTTCCACCAACCAAGTCTACTATAAATTCAAGTATGAACTATGAAGCAACCCTGTCCCTAGAGTAACAAATAACAGAAATATTACCTGTGTAAGGAGTTTGGTTGACCACATTTTCAGAATTTAGAGACATGTGTGCCGTAGCACCGGTATCAACATACCAATCCGCGTTAGCCTCGGAGTTGGACAAGTTACATTGAGCATTGAAGGCATGAACCAGATTGGCATCAATGGAGTTCTTTGGTTTGATTTCGTGTGTAGGACACGCATCAGCATAGTGACCAACTAATCGACATAAGTAACAGCGGGGTTCCCTACCTTTGTTCTTCCCTTTATTGCCACGGTTATAATTGTTGAACCGTTTTTGACCCTTAGAGTTCGAGCCAGCCCCATTGTTGCGAGAAGTTTGAGCCGAAAAAGCAACTTGGGGTGTTGGAGAAGCACCTTGATAGTTCTGCAAAAGAATTTCATGGCTCGAGCGCGAGCGGTAAGGTCACTGAACGAGGGCAACGGTTGGGAAGCTTCGAACCACAGACGAGAATGACAGGAAAGACGGTCTGAGCCCTCGAAGGAACCAATATGTTTTCTCAGAGTCATCAACCGGTTCCCCCACAGCGGCAAGCATGTCACATACCGATTTGAACCGTTTGACATAATCAGAGACGGGTTGGGAACCACGGGTCATTTGCCACAATTGCTCCTTCAGATTATGGACCCGTTCAGTAGAGGCATTGCTGAAGGAAGCGGCCAAGGTATTCCAGATCTGTTGCGCAGAAGTGATTCCGAGAATCACAGCCATGGTTTCTTCAGAGAGAGATTCTGAAGGAGAAGAACCGCCTTGTCTTCGTTTTGAACCCAGGCTTCATGTGCAGGATTGGCGACATCCTTGTCAGCAGAAGAGGTCAGGGCCGGCGGCATAGGGGAGGAACCGTCGACGTGGCCAAGGAGTTTCTGAAACGAAAGAATCGTGACCATCTGCTGCTTCCAGACCAAATAATTGGTGGAGGAAAGCTTGATGTTCGCAGCCATGTGGAGAGCCGTGTTCAGGGATCGAAGGTCTTCAGATCCAGACGCCATGGGAGGAGGAGAGGAAGCGACTGGAAGGGGAAGGGGAGAGGTGAGGCAGACGAAGCAGAGGGGAGAGGAAAGAGGGATCGGTGTCAGGCGTATGATACCATATGGATTGATTTCCAATGAATCTTCCCCAATTAGGGAGAGAGTATAAATAAAAGAAAATAATACACAAGGGTACAACAAGATTAAGTAAAATACATAAAGTACCCTACACTATATAAAACATACAACTAATAGGTTCGACGGTCCAGAATACGCCATTGCTTGCGACTAATATAAATTTAGACTTCGTCAAACAACGGGCTTCAAAGGGGTAGCATCCGTGGCCAGGTATGGATAGCCCCTTGAGACAAATATTATTTATGACTTTGTAGAACAACAGGTTTTGGGGTAGCGTTTGTGGCCGAGGATATATGGGAGGCACCCTCGCAACCCGAGCTGAGTCTCGCTCCCAATCAACAAGTGCTGCATGAAGCAACATAAAAAAACAATCTGTAAGAACAAAATCAACTGGGAGTTCCGGTTGGATGCTTAAGTGTTGCTGATCAGGCTGAAGTTCAACCGAAAGTATGATTGTTGATAAGATTAAGAGTTCCGGGTGAATAAAGATGAACCGGACAACTTTGATATCAAGTGTAAGTGGTAGATTAACCGGAAAAACATAAGCCGGAAAAATAAGCCGGAAGAAAGACATTTCCAAGTGAACTCGAGTTCCGGCCGGAAGGAGAGTTCAACTGGAAAAACCATTGTGATGTCTTTTTTCTGTCTGACACATAAAGTTATCAGTTGCAGGTCTGAAACACTAAAAAACAAGATATCTCCTCAGAAGATTCAAGTCAGTATGTCCAAGAAACAACATCTTCCAATGAAGAATGCTTCTTAGTTCTAGGTCACTAATTAAGGGTCTCACGTACATATTGTGCATGACTCCTGCAAAAGCAGTTCTTTTGTCGCCACTTCAAGATTTAATCCTAAACAAGATGGTGACCCGTCCGCGCTATCGTGGCGGGCCACCATTCCGAAACACCGTGGCCAAAGTCGAAATACTCTAAAAGTGATTTAAAAGTTGACCACCTGTCGCTTAAGCTTGAAAAAAATACCACATAGTACATGACACGGTGGCCTAGACACCCATTTTTAGAACGTTGTAATCCAAAGTCAAAAACTCTAAAAGTGAGCATCTAATAAAGTATAATCCACCTGCCACGTAAGTCTTAAGGAATACCACATGTACATAACACAGTGGAGACCTAACACTGTGAACCACAGCGTTACAACAAGCATTGTCAATATCATATGACACGTGGCCTAACTACGTGTCCACTGTTAGAATCTACCAGCATAAGGCAAACTGAATTCTACGTGGCTCAAACGTGTGACGCCACGTGATCGATAATATTAGTTTGGCCAGTAGCAGCCAATCTTATTATTGATATCAACATGACACGTGTCATGTATGACACGTATCATGCATTATTACGTGGTGGAACATGACACGTGTCATGTTTCGTTTTTAGTGAAGATAGGAATAGTGTTTTATGAGTCTATGACCGCCATTTGTTAATCTATATATATGATAATAACAATTTTATATGTGTAAAATGAAATTAATTCTATGCCTTATGCGAAATTTACTTTCTATATTGGTTTTTTTCTTTGAACGGGCCGTAAATCAGATTATTAAAATTCAACTAGTCAAAACGCTAGAAATGGTAAAAAAATACCAGCGTCAGAGCCAATAGAACAACGTACTAGTCAAACTAATAGCAAAGATCTACTACCGCGAACCACGAGGTCGTAGATTTAATCATACTGTAACTAAAATAACAAGTTTATATGTGTTACAAGTGAGGCAAGCGATATTATTCCATATGGTCCTCTGATGAGAATTAGAGATATTCGAATGGGTGGTGTAATATCAATCGGATCAATTTACCTTTAGTAAAAAATAAAAAAGTTTAGGAGAGAGATTTTGCTTTTAAATTTGACCTGTCATGATCCAAATCCCGTGATCTACTGTCTTGTTGTTTTTTACTAGCTAGGGACCAGTCTCGTTTTCCAGACAATAAATCCAAGAGAATAGATTACTCAAAGCTCTTGTGATTGGATGTTATGATATCTAGTTACCCAATGATATATACCCTTGTGTTCATCCGATCCTTATCTTCTCGATCTATTATGTTTTTGTCATGCAAAACGTTTATAATACATTATATTTCAACACAATATCCAATCTTATCTTACACCCTATTCAGATAGCCGTCCGTTAATTAATACGTTGGACACCTTTTACCATTCATTTTGTTGTTGTTAAAAATGAGCCGCATTCGATTCGATCGAATAGGTGACTTGAGATCAGATGAAGAAGAGAAATTAATCACATACGATTTTTTTTTTTCTTTTTGAACGGCAATCACATACGATTAGATGAAGAAATCCGAAGGCCAGAAAAGGTTCTCTCATTCTACACCTTTTTGAGGTCACTATTATTATTATTATATATAAGCACCTTTATTTTGTTATTATTATTATAAACATTTTAGATCTAAATCAACGATATATTCATCATCCTGAGTCAATCTACTTCGAACTTTTAAGCATCGATCCATGTGAAGGGTTGACCAATCGTAGCATTTGAGGAATATAAACTATAAAGTGAGAGTGTATACTTGTATTATTTCAATCGAGAACCCACTTTGGGAGTATCATATGGCTTCTTTTAACCCATCTTTCAACCCAAACTCCATTGAGAAATCATGGGTGGATCAGATCAGCAAAACCTTACAAACCCAGCTTGCAGTCACTATAAACACACCTCCAGTTTCCATATTTCTAGTTCCCAAAACCCTAAAGGAAGAAAAACTCGAAGCATACGTCCCACAACGCGTAGGGCTCGGGCTGAACCACCATTTTCAGCCCGAGCTCTATCACAAGATCGAGCAGAAGAAGCTCACTGCCGCGAGAAGGGTACTACTCCCACATCAAATCCAAGACTTTGAACAAGAAATAGTAGAAAAAGTTAAAAAGATTGTCCCCCTAATTCGCGATTCCTATGATTTGTACCATGATGCAGATGACAATATGTTGGCATGGTTATTCGCTATCGACGGTATGTTCTTGATTGATCAATTGAATACTTATTCGGATCATGGTTTCGCAATCGAAGCAAATGATTTGATCATGTTAGAGAACCAGATTCCACTTGTTGTGTTGAAGGAAATCCAAAAGGCTCTATTGGGCCAAGATGCTCATTTGCAAGAAGATTACTTGGAATCTAAGTTTCGATTTTTCTGTAGTTCGAACTCGACGTTTGTCCTTTCGGAACACAAGGTTGATTTTAACCAAGTTCACCACCTACTTGATTATATGTATAATTCCATCGTGAACAATGAAAGATTGATCACAACCAAAGTCGAGCTCACAAACCCTGCAAGCGATCCATCCGAAAACGACACAAAGCTAGAACTGCTACAAGTTTTTATCAAATTTGCAGGAGTGATACCTGTGCCTGAACCTTTCGGTCAAATCATTAAATTCGCAATGCCAAAGATTCAAAAAATCGCGGAGGAAAAAGCCATAGCCGAAGAGATTAAGGTGCCTTCAGCTTCAGAACTTCGCAAAGTCGCGAATGTGGAGTTCCGTTTGGCACCTGAAAATGAGGGCATCCGAAACATAAACTTCGTCCAAGGGAAAGCGCGGTATTGTTATCTCCCTCTAGTAACTCTAAATAGTGATTCAGAAACTGTACTTAGAAACTTGGTGGCTTATGAGAATCTAATGGCAAAGAACAGTTTTGAGTGTGGATATGGTCTAGAGCTAACCGAATATGTCGATTTCTTGTGTGGGATAATCGACAATGCAAACGACGTGAAGTTGTTACGCGAGGAGAACATCATCCAAGGTGATTTGGGTGATGAGGAGATTGTTAAATTGTTTAATGGGATAGGGAGAACTAATATGAAAATGAGTGTAAACTCTAAGGTGAAGAAGACAGTGGCTCAGTTGAACATGGTTTATGAAAGCACTCCAAGAGTTCGGGTTCGAAGGATGATTGAGAAGCGATTTCGCGCTTCAGCCATGTTTATCGCGTTCCTATTGTTCGTCGCAGGCGTAGTGTTCTTGGTTCGCATGAATCCATGGCACATGGTGTTGGTGCGTTTAGTTCGGGCCAAATTGGATCGCGTACTCTTGTTCGTCGGTCTAAAGGGCCCGATTGGAATAGCATAGGTAGACATTAGCCATTTTTATTCTTTGTTGTATACTTGTTACCTGTCGCGTTCATATTTTAAACATGAGTTAGTGTCATCTTCGTCTATGTGGTTTGGCTAAAATTGTCATCTTAGTCCAATAGTTTAAAAATTGCTCACCATTAGAAACTCTCTTAACTATTCTGATGAAATACCAATGATCCCTAACTGTAACACCCGTATACAATTTGATGCCAAACGTAACACTTTACTTCATTAAAAACGGTCCCAGAAAATTTTGTACAAAACGTGTTGTTTGATAACCATGTACTACCATCATCGTGGTTTACATTTACAATAAATACCTTCAATAAGGTTGACATCCAAGAGTGTTCATCAACTTGTACAAAAGTTCATTATACCATAAATGTAAGACGGGTTGTTGGATTCTTCACATGATCGGTTTGTTCAGCACTTGATGAGCATCCCTTCAAGTTTTCACCTTACCTGCAACATACTCACTTTCAATAGTGAGTTTCTGTTGCATAACAATGTATAATAACAACAAACAATGAAGAAAACAAGCTAAATCAGAATTTGTCTCCCCAAGAGTATCGCCTAGGAAGACTGCACTTCCAAGCGATACGTTTGTACATGTAAGCGTATCGCTTCTTGTATCATATGCTCCAAGCAATACGCTTGGAGCTGATTTTCCAGGGATTGGCCTAATTCCGGCCAGTTTTTATACTTAGCAATATTTTGGCCTCCATGCCCTGTTTTGCACCAGATTTATAATTAGGAAAATTGGATTAAAATAATCATAACTTTTGAGTATTGGCCAACAATAATCCCACATTTGAATATATTTTGCCAAGTCCTAACAGTCCCAAGTTTCACTCATATTTTTTTAATGGACCTGCCTTTAACTATTTTAACACCGTTAAATGGGTATTGACGTGACATGCTGATATGTAATAATCTTTTTTTCCACTTCAACATTCACATAAGATTTTAATTTTAATTTTAATTTTATTTTATTTATATATGCTCCGAATATGAATCTTCCGTCGGCAACCAAGATTTTACCTCCGATCACCACTACTTTCTTCATCAGGCACCTTAAATTAAAAAAAAAATTGCCAGATCCTTAAATATAATAACTCACCAGAAAACATGATTTGTATACTCGCTGGGAAACAAGATTAGTATACTCGCCGGAAAGTCAAGATATGCGTAGAGGGTGGTTGTGGTGACCGAATCTGATGTCGATGGGTTAGTAATGACTTCCGTTCAGAAACGGTTGAAGAAGAGAGTTACAACAAAAAAAAAAACACGAATCTATTCATCATTCCATCGCCAATCAATCTCCAAGAAACCAAAAGCCAACAAAATCATCCTCCAACAACTCTCTAATCTAATTAGGGCTAGATCGCACTTCTGTTCAATCTAATTTCGCCTAATTACATTACAGAGATCAAAATGGGAGAGTTGTAGAGAAGGAAACCGTTTGTTAGAGAGATGTACGTGCAAGCTTCAACATCATCAATTCTTGTTTTGTTTAAAGAGAGAAAGAGCATAAGAGATATATAGGGTGAGAGAGAGGAGAGCTTTTAGAACTCATTCTCCGGAGCTGCCTTTACCACATTTTGCGCCTCCCCCGTCACCGGATTTGATTAGAACTTAACATAGTATTGCTACAGATGACGGAGAAAAAGACAAGAAGTTATTGTTGCCGGAGAAAGAAAATGAGTTAGCCGAAATTTAAGATTCAGAGCGTACAGGAGGAATTATTTACATAATTTTAGGGATTCTTAAATAGAAACAAAAGTGTAGGGCTAATAACAGAATCACGAAGTTCTATAAAACTATTGTTATCTCGATCAAATTCAAAATTCAGTGAAGATCTGAATCACGAAGCAAGTTCGAATATATGATCGTTGATTACTATGGTCTGATTACCTAAGATTACGAAGAATTGAGGGGGTTGCAAGAATGTGAAATCTGTTTGTGGAGTAGAGACACGTGGATACCTGATCGCAACAAAATTTGTAAAAAGAATTAAAAAAAATTAATATCTTATGTGGAGGCTGATGTGAAAAAAATATTAAAAAAATAAAAAAAAAATGTAACATATCAGCATGTCACGTCAGCACCCATTTAACGGTATTAAAAAAGTTAACGACGGATCCATTAAAAAAATATGAGTGAAAGTTAAAACTGTTAAAAAAGATATTCAAATATGAGATTATCAATACTTAAAAGTTATGATTGAAACTTGTAAATCTGTAGAAACTAGAAAGATGGAGCATCAATAGATGTGAACCATTTCTTTAACCACCACGTGAATCATGTTTCCCAAACAAAGCCACTTGTATTTCTGTACCATTTAAGTCAACAAAAAGATCACCCACCCACAGATCATCGTAGACCATAGACTTGTTCTCCAGATCCGATTACCCGATGGCTTCCGTCAACTCCTTCATCGCTCCGACCACCGGCGACCAACCATGGGTAGACCAGATGAGAAAAACCCTCAAAACCCAAATCGCAGTTCCCATCGACACCCCTCCTCTTTCCATCTTCTCAATCCCCCAAACCCTCAAAGACGAAAAACCCGAAGCCTACGCCCCGCAACGAATCGGGCTCGGACCCAAACACCATTTTCAAACCGAGCTTTATCAGAATATGCAGCAAAACAAGCTCACCGCCATCAAAAGGGTGGTGAAACCTCACCAGATTCCCGACTTAGAAGACCAGGTTGCAGAAAAGATCAAACAGATTATTCCTGTGGTTTTCGCTTGCTATGATTCGTTCCCCGAAATGAGCGAAGATGCGTTCGCCTGGCTGTTCGCTATCGATGGTCTTTTCTTGCTGGATCAACTTGGAGTCTATGTTGAAAAGGGGTTTGCGATTGATGAGAAGGATTTCATCATGTTGGAGAATCAGATTCCTTTGATTGTGTTGAAGGAGATTGAAAAGGCTCTTTTACAATCTGGTGAACAAAATGCTGAGGATTTCTGGGAGTCCAAGTTTCGGTTTTTCGCTAGGGCGAATTCGCCGTTTCTTCTGTCGAAGGAGAATATCGATTTTAGCCGTGTTAACCATCTGCTTGATTATATGTATCATTCGATTATCAATAACGAAACGACGGCTTCACGAGATGTGAATTTCGTGAAGCCGGGGAGTATAGAGGGTGAAAAGCCGGCAACTGAGGAGCTCCTGGAAGCGGTTATACAAGCAGCCGGATTGATTCCGGCTGCTAAACCGTTTCTGGGACTCCTCGGATCCGTTGAGAAGCTTTTGTATGAATCCGAGGAGGAATCTTCGATTCAGGAAATCAACGTGCCCTCGGTTTCCGAACTTGGGGAAACCGCGGGAGTGAAGTTTGTTTTGTCGCCAAATGAAGAGGGTATCCGAAACATAAGCTTTGTCGACGGGACGTGTTATCTCCCCGTTGTCACGCTTAATTATGATACCGAGGTTATTCTAAGAAATTTGATGGCGTACGAGAAACTAATGGCGAAGAATAGTATAATGGGCGGGTTCGGTCTTGAACTGACCGAATATGTCGATTTCATGTGCGGGATAATCGACTCTGCGAAGGACGTGAAGGTGTTACGTGAACAGAAGATCATAGAAGGCGATTTGAGAGACGAGGAGATCGTGAAATTGTTTAACGGGATCGGGAGATCGCTTGGGAATATGAGCGGGGAGTCGAGTTTGAGGAAGACGGTGGCCGAATTGAACAAGGTTTATGACAATGTACCGAGTGTTCGGATCAAGAAAGAGGCCGAGAAGCAAGCTCGGGCTGCGGCTAAGGCTTTAACGTTCCTGGTTAGCATTTCGGGGACCCTGGTCCTGGCTCGTGAGGCGTTGGTGCAGGCTAGTGGTTCGAACACAACCCAGATGTTAGTTAGTTTTGTTTCGCAGCAATTGGGGTCATTTTCCTTTTGATTCAATAGGTTCATTTAGAAAATTGTGCTATTATGATGATCCAAGGGGGGTGCATTTCTTTACCTCTCTTACTTATTGCTATCTAAGTAATAATAATGACTCATTAAAGTAATAGTGTTATAATATTTTGAAGCAAACCATTGAAATACAAGTGGAAATATAATATCTGTTTGATCCAATAGGATTCATTTAGTTTTCTTGGGCAAATTGTGCTATTATGATGATCCAAGTGGGATGCATTTATTTACCCTAGTGACTTATTGCCATATGAGTAATAATGAATCATTAAATTATACTGGTATAATATCATGGAGTAAATTATTGAAATACAAGTGGAAATATAATATCAGTTTCAAATACAAGTGGAAATAACATGGGTACTTTTTAGTTAAAGGTCGTAAACCAGCAAACCGAGCCGCTCACGAAGTATTTGCGATCGAATCGATAAAAACTTGAAACGAGTTAGAGTTTATTAAGCCTGAGTCAAAACTCAAGTCTTAAAATATGACTCGTTTATATACAAAATTATGATTAAATAATTAAATAATATGTATTATGTTATATACAAAATAATTATAAATACATACCAGTTTAATTATAGAAATATATAAATAATATAATTTAATAATAAAGGAGTCGAGCCCAGGCCAAGCTTGAGCTTATATAGGTTCACACGAGCCAAACTCAAGATTAAAAAATAAAGCTCTAAACGAGCCGAACTCGAGCTCTCTTAGACCTAAACGAGCCAAGTTCGGGCCTAAACGAGCCAAACTCGAAGTCTAGACGAACTAGAGATCGGCTCTCCTATTTTGCACTCATACTTTGACTAGATGTACCCTACTAGATAAACCCATTGATACTTGTTTTACACTTCGATTTGATGTCACGTGTATGCATTCATATAGATGTACATATGCGAGCATTTAATATATGTATGCGAGCATATAACAAAGGGGTCGTTCAAGAAAAAGAAATTTAAGAGACTTTATTAAACAGCTTGAGAAACTTGTTTATGT
>JBCNJP010000006.1:67071658-67182265 GCA_039602395.1 Deinandra increscens subsp. villosa
ATTTTGTTTTTAAAGAAAACGTTAGTTGATGATTTACACCAACGTTAAAAAAACTAATGGAACATCTAACAAGTGGCTCAAATATTAACAACTCTAAAAGTAAATAAATTACAAGAAATACATCTCCAATCTAGATAATATATTAAAATATATCTCCAATCTAGATAATATAAAGGCAAATTAAATTTCAATAATTCAAACTATAAATTATATGTTTAAGAGTGTAAATATTGAAAGTTAGGGTAAAATGTGTATAATTCTTAATTATATGACTACTAAACTTAGGGTAAAATGTGTATAATTCTAAATTATATGTCTAAAAGTTAACTATTGAAAGTTATAAAAATTACCCTAAACTAATATTAATAACCATAGCTTTACAATATTGCATACTCACGACTTATGTAATCACATGACACACATATATTTTATTAAATGAAAAGTCCAAAACAATATTTGTGCTTAATATCATTCCAAAAAGGTTTTGATGTTGATTTATCTCAAAAATAGATTATGATTTAATGGGTCGTTAACCAAAGATTCAAACTTTATTTCTAAAATTATGTGTAATGTTTCAGAAGCATCATAACAAGTCCCAAATACAGTTTATGATTGTAAAAATACCAGTTTAGTAGTTTTCAGTTGTGATTAGAGTGAAATCCCCAATTGAATTAATTGTAAAAGGGTTGACTTTTCGATTGGCTCTTCATGAAAAGAAAAGAACAGAAGGGTTTCGACGAGCTTTGTAAACTAATAGAGGTGGTGGAAAGACTTACCCGAAAATAAGATGAATTGACTGAGAAATGGAATGGTCAAACGAGAATGCGCGCTTTGACTTATGGAATCACGCAAGAGAGCTCCGATTGCGAAATTGAGAGAGGGTTTATGATGTGCAGAGGTTCCTAAGACGATGCAAGGGGGTATTTATAGTTTATGATAGGTCTAGGGTTCGACTGAATCAAAGATGATAAGGGAAGTTTGAATAAATTTGGAATCAATAAGTTAGAATCAAATTGAGTTGAATGGAGGTTGTATAGAGTTCTTTTTTTTTTGAACGGCAAAGAATATATACGAAACGGCTTGCTGGCTAGAAACCAAGCCAGACAAGCAAAAAACAAGAGTTATACATACCTAATCGGATTATCTAACCATCTATGCCTAACCATATACAATGTTTTATCTCTATAAGACATAAAATGGTAAGAAAAATGAACAATCGATTCAATGATAAGGTTAGGAGCCAAGTCGTTTTTGTTGTGAATGATCTCGTTCCTAGCTTTCCAAATAACCCAGAACATGATTCTGCAAATACCGTTGATGAGAGTTTTCCGTCTTTTGTTAAACGAGGAGTTATCGATCCACTGAAAAATGGACTCGGGAGAAACGTCACAACGTCCGTCAATCCCTAGCCAATTCTGCACTTTAATCCACGTCGCACGAACCAAGGGGCACGAGCCAAAGAGATGAGGCGCAGTTTCCAAATGATTATCACAGAAGACACAATCAAAGTTGTTGAAAATGATACCCTTCTCTAAAAGCTTAGCACGAACAGGCAGACGATCATTGAGGAGTCTCCATATCATAATGTTGATCTTCTTCGGAACCGCTTTATTCCAAGTAGTCTTAGTGTTGTTGCCCAAAAGAGTAGCTCTTTCAATAACTTTCCGCACATGATTAACCACGAACTCATTGTTACCTTCTAGATCCCAACCCCAAGAGTCTCCATTACCGTTGCACATGAAACCATTTAGAACCGCCACCAACCTATTCCATTGAGATTCCTCGATGCCCCCCCTTAAAGGTCTTCTCCAGCTCCAAGCCCGGATGTTGCCAATGATCCTATCCGAGACCTTGCACTCTTTAAAGTTTTCAAGAGCAAACAGTCTAGGAAAGCTCGAAGCAAGAGAAGAGTCTCCAATCCAAGTGTCATTCCAAAACGAGATGGACGACCCGGAGCCCACCGTCCTTTTGAACGAAGTAGCCGGGATAATGTTTCTAGCGTGTAAATCCCCAGCGTTTTGACAAATACCATTCCACACCCCATTACCATGCGATTTAGCCAAAGCCTCCTCGCCACCCCATCCCCCCCCCCCCCCCCCCGTGAATCGAATTAATAATCTTGACCCAAAAAAGATTGCTATTGGAGAGAAACCGCCATTTCCATTTAAGCAAAAGCGCCCGGTTAAGAGACTCAATGCTCCCAATACCCAACCCACCCCTATCTTTTTCCACAATTGTGTCATCCCACTTCACCCAGTGTACCTTACGTTTTTTCCCATTCCCACCCCAAAAAAAATTAGCCCTTAAACCCTCCAAAATAACCCGAACCCTTTTAGGAACACGAAATAAAGAAATGAAATAGTTAGCAAGAGAGCTCAATACCGAAGAGACCAATGTCAAGCGACCACCTACAGAAAGTAGATTTGCTTTCCATTTAGCTAAGCGCGATCGAAATTTAGAGATGATAGGATCCCATGCTTTGACAGTTCTCATGTTATCCCCTATTGGTATACCCAGATAGACGAAAGGAAACGATCTGACTTTGAAACCAAACGAATGAGCATAGGAGGCAACTACCAAATTTTCCACCCCAACCCCAAAGAGATTCGATTTAGAGTTATTCAATTTCAATCCGGAAACCCCATAAAACTCATCCAGCATGGAATGAATACAATCCAAATTGCTAGATGACCATTCACCCACAAAAATAACATCGTCAGCGTAAAAAAGATGAGAAATAGGCGTCTTATCTTTACCCACAAGCATCGGTTTATAATTACCAGTCGCCACTTCCCGATTAATGATTGCATTGAGACCTTCCATCGCTAGAATGAAAAGAAAAGGCGCCATCGGGTCCCCTTGTCTAAGGCCCCTTTCGATTGGAAATTCCTTCGTAGGACTACCATTGACCAGGATAGACGCCGTTGCCGAGGAAAGGCATGCACTGATCAGCTCACACCAAACAGAATCAAACCCCATTCTGACCATAACCGATAACAAAAACTCCCAGTTAAGAGAATCATAAGCCTTAGCGAAATCCACCTTAAACATCAGCATCTTTTTCTTTTTCAACTTCACCCAACGCACCACCTCATTAAGCACCAACGGACCATCAAAGATTTGTCTTCCACCTAAAAAAGCCGACTGGCTCGGATCAACAATAGAATCGATACAACCTGCTAACCTTTTCGCCAGGACTTTAGTAATAATCTTATACTGTAAGTTGATCAAACTAATCGGCCGAAAATCAGACATCAGCAACGGATTATCACACTTAGGAATCAGCGTGAAAAAGGAGGGGTTACACCCACGGGGAAACGCCTTGTTCACAAAAAACTGGCCAACGAACTCCATGATCTCAGTAGAAAACACCCCCCAATGATGTTTTAAGAAACCAAACGAAAAACCATCTGGACCCGGAGCTTTGTTACTTCCACAATCCCAAATCGCATCACGCACTTCGCCAAGAGAAGGACGAGCAGAGAGTCCACTCGCCAGAAACGGAGATAACGTCTTGAAATTCAACGAGGAAAGATCCAACCTCACATTACCATCAACTCTGCGGAATCTCGAACTGTGATACTCAAAAAAAGCTGTTTTAACATCAATAGGGTCGTCCAACCACACTCCGTTAACCTTAATACCCTTAACATAATTAACCCGACGCCTTTTCTTCAAGTAAGCATGGAAGAACTTGGAATTCTCATCGCCCTCAAGAGTCCATTTACTTTTAATTTTTTGAGAAGATTCCAAATCTTTTCTTTTGTCTAAAACACCCAATTCAAGAAGATGAGCACGTCTTTCAGAATTAAGTTCCGCAACGTTGACGCCCAGTTCCATCTTCCGATCGATATCCTCCAGAGCTTTCCTAAGCCCTTTAGATCTCCCCCATTCAGCGTCGGATCTTTCGTTGTTCCACACTTTGAGATTCAACTTAACCGCCTTCAGTTTTTCTTTGAAACGAATGGATGCATTAGTATGTGAACGATGAATAGTGTCCATATTCATTAGGGGTAATAAGGGATCGAAATACATATTTAAAACGAGTTAAAATCGAATTTGGATATTTAAGAATACCAAAATTTAACAAATAAAACGGATTGATGCGCTATGAGCCTTTGCGGGTCACGAACCACCTGGCGACACGTGAGGGGGATGGCTGCCATGTATTTTTATTTTTTTCCTTTTTTTTTTCAAATCTATTGAACTCATACGCGATTAATCAATTTAATAATTTAACTATTTAATTAATCAAATGTAAATATAGGTACATGCATTAAGACTTATGATTTATGATAAAATGTGTAACACATAAATTCCCCGATTAATGTAGAACCGAAATCACGTAAAAATTTAAAACACGTTAGGTTTTTGTCAAACGGTAAAATGCGAATGTTACATTCAACCCGCTACTTTCCCTATAGAAGGAGACTCACTCCCTCCTTTTGAAGTTCTTCATTATGTGGTTCATCCTGTTGTTCATCTCGTGGTTCTTTATCTTGATTCATCTTTTGGTTCATCTAAATATAGTCCGACCACACAAGGCTCGACCCAATAGGCCTAATCCAGCCCACTACTTTCCTTATAAAAGGAGGCTCATTCCTTCCTTTGGAATTGGAAGGTCTTCTCTCTAGGGGTTTTCAAAAATATCCGAATCCGAATTTGAAATATCTGAAATATCCGAAGTCAAAATATCCGAAATTTCGGATATCCGAAATTCGGATATCCGAAATTCGGATATCCGAATTTTCGGATTCGGATTCGGATATTGATTTTGAACATTTTCGGATATTCGGATATCCGAAAAATATCCGAAATATATATTTTTTAATATATTTTTTAAAATATTAAATTATATATATTATTTAGTTAAACATACTTTAACTTAAGAAACCCTAAATCTAAAGTTATAAACTCCAATGTTCACTCTCTTTGCCTCTTTGGATCCCGTCGTCCTCCAAATCTCGACCCTCACTGGCTCATTGCCTTACACCACCGATTTGTAGTTTGCCATCGAGCTTGTTGCACACGGATTTGAGCTTCAAAATCGAGACATTTTTATTTTTTTGTTGGTATTTGACTATTTAATGTATTTGCATTTGACTATTTGCTCATTTGGATGTTTATCACTAGTAATTTTAGAGATTGAATGTATTTTTTTTTAGTTTTTTTTTTTGTTTTGAAAATTCGGATATCCGATTCACTATCCGAATCCGTATCCAAAATTTCGGATATCCGAAATTCGGATATCCGAAATTTCGGATACGGATTCGGATACTGAAAATCAACTATCCGAAATTTCGAATATCCTAATTTTCGGATATCCGGTTTTGAACACCCCTACTTCTCTCTGGGTTCATCTCGTGGTTCATCCCTATGGACACTTATTCTCCTCATCCCAACTCCACGCTCCCACTCTTTCTCCACGTGCATGTCTCTCTAGATATCTCCCATACACATGCTCTACATTACTACGTACATGCATATACACACTCACACACACATATATATATATATATATATATATATATATATATATATATATATATTATATATATATATATATGGGGTTAGGTTCAAATGAGAACTTTTTATTTTGAGAACTTTTGAGAACTAAATCTCAACCACAAATTTCAGGGGGGGGAGCCACTACAATTCATGGGAGGGGGGATACATGTAATAAACATGTGGCTCAAATTAGTTCTTTTTAGTTCTCAAACCAAATTGGTTCTCAAATGATCCTCTCCCTATATATATATATATATATATATATATATGTGTGTGTGTGTGTGTACATACACACTATCTATAGACTTGACTGTCAGAGGTTAGTCCAAAGACCTCGGTCCCTGGCCCCTTCTAAAGGGTTCTTTTCATGTGATAGGTTTAGGACAAAAGTTGGGAGAC
This sequence comes from Deinandra increscens subsp. villosa, assembly GCA_039602395.1. Lineage (NCBI taxonomy): Eukaryota > Viridiplantae > Streptophyta > Magnoliopsida > Asterales > Asteraceae > Deinandra > Deinandra increscens. The sequence continues at coordinate 67,077,566 of JBCNJP010000006.1, forward strand.
CCGACTCACTTGGCCCGAAGATTCAATCTCGTTCTTCCGCACCATAGATCGGTTCTCTACCTTGATGGTCCGTTCCTAAACTCCTCAGTCTGACTACCCCAAATAACCCGTTTCTACAAGTTTGTAGCATCATCATATCTTTAATATAAATTGCAGTGTTTCTCCTTTTAAAGTTAGAATTAAAAAAGTTTTGAACGGCTAGATATTACCTAGCTATTTTACTCCTACTAATCTACGTCAAACTAAATTACTTCGTCATAGACGAGCTTAAACCCTTAATCTTACCACTCTAACTTCTTCCAAGGACTTTGACAATAAATCCAACCTCTACTTAGAATTAAATAGTGTGTATTTAAAAAAAAAACAGAAAGATATACTATATGATCATCAAAATCTACATTAAGTGCAAAAGGAATTAGCTCACACGAAAAATGTTCTGTATTAAATAACTAATAATGAAACTATCACGGTTCATGTGACTGTGTGATGCCTCTGCTCGTGCGTACAGAGGTGCACATAATTTTTTCAATCCAAATCGTTTTCAACCGTAACTTGAATTAGTTTCAAATCGTTGTTCTCCCAAACCGTTCCTAACATAAAAAAGAGCTGCCAGTTCTAGACCGGTTGTACCCATCGGCCTAAAACCGGTTTCTCTTCGAAAATAGTTCGAAACCAAGCAAAAAACTGGTTTCGACTGTTTGGACATTTTTTTAATGTTGGGAACGGTAATATAGCCCTTTGGGGATGTTTTTCCATCATTAAAAAAAAAGAAATTTACCCTTTTGCCCTCGTATGTTAGTATAAATAGTTATACTAAGTGTGTTGGAAAGATTATCACACTAAAAAATACAAAAAAAAAATGTACATGAAAAAGCACTCTCAAACCAAAACTATGGCTATCGAAAGCATTCAATCTCAAGCATCCTCTAGTGTTGGTGTATCCTCTATGATGTTACCTTTGTGAGTATTCTAGCAACAAGAAACCCGGAAAGTTGGGCAAAATTCGACTTATGTAAAATGTTAAACAATTCTATAAAAGTCTAAGTAGAAAAGTTACGAATCTTTACTCCTGACAAATTCAAACTTGACTTTGAAAAATCATACATCAAGATATTACAAGTCGTTGAAAGGAAAAATCGACTCCCGATCAAGTAACAATGGAAATGACAGAGATAACAAATTAGTATGAAATAAAAAAAATATCTTTCTTTTGAATTTTCTTATTCATATAAATTTATATATCAATGGATCATTTTTATTAGTCACATAAAGTATCAAAATTTTTGGTACAACACTTTCAAACAACAAATACACTAAATAAAGAAATACTTTAATAGACAAGTAGCTACCAAACTTTGGTTAGAATGATAATTCGAAACATGTTTTTGTATGTAAAAGGTTGCAAACACTTACAATTGGTACTTCGGTTTCATCCTTTAGTATGTTGTTAGGTCCAACTCATTCTCGTATTACATCTTTTAGGATTTAATAAAATTCCGTTAGGTATAAGTTACCTCACAGTTAGTTATAACTTATAAAGTTCGGTTTTAAATCTAAATAAATCTTAAATGAAAAAACAGAAAATATGGGATTTTAAGTTATTGTTGTTACAACGACACATGCAAGTTGTGTTGTCTATTTTACGTGCGGATATAAATACGCATTCATAACGAATTAATTAATTTTTAAATACGACTTTGACGTTAATGTATTTTTTATAATATAAAGGTATAAATTTGTATTTAATTGGATTAATTAATGTTATTTAAATGTTATGAAAGAAACGAAAGGAGGCGTATATGTCCAAATCGAAGACGGTTTCCTTTCGGTGTTGTGTTTTTTAGTTAAAAAAGGCATATCGAAAATTGTCCAATTATGAGGTTTTTCATTTTGTTAACTAAAGACTAAATAAAAGGTAAGTTGAATCGAATATTAGAAACTAAAATAACAAATATCCTACCTATAGCGGTGCCACTTGCCGACTTAATTGAAAAATTAAATATTTCACTTTTTTGATATCTTCACTAGCTGTTTGGACTCGTGGCCCGGTCTTCTGGTTTAAAACGTTAATCGGGACGTGTTTAAATCCGTTCAAAATCCAATATGACCTTCTGGGTTAAAACGTTTAGCAGGGTTGTATGTGATTAATGTAACCTTCTTTCTTATCCGTAACTTATTTTTAAATAATAAATACAGTATATGTTATAAGACCTGTTTAAAATGACCATTTTACTCTAGACGCATTTTCTCGATGCGGTGTTTTCACGCATCCCGAGTGAGTTTCCATTCCCTCTTGAAAGAACCTATACGATTCTCTCCATCTCACCAAAGATCACCGACACCTACCCCACCTACCCCACCTAAGTCTTTTTTTGTTAGGTTGTAACTTGTACAAAACCCTCAGCAGTTAAGCAATCCTTTTCCAACTTCCCAACATAAAGAACAAACACAGCTCACAACACCCCCCACCCCCACCCCCCACCCCTACCCCACACACATAAAAAAGGAAGGAAAAAAACTCAATAAATTTGCTTCAAAACCCAAGACCCAATCACTAAATCTTGGTTGAGTTTCCATAAAAAAAAAACCCAAATCTTTTCCCCCTTTTCATCTTCTTCGTTTATGACAAAGAAAGAACCAAAACTGCAAATGGGTGTCTCCATTGAGAGATAAACAAAGAATATCATACACATATAGTTCTTCATATTTTCAAAAAATCTCAGTTTTTTCAAGATGGGTTCTTTGATTCTTGAAAAGGGTGTCTGTATTTGGATTCTTTTAATCACTTATACATGCAATCTTGTGGATTCACAAATTGAAACTAGGAAAGATGTTCTTCAAGGAAAAGTTTTCATTGATGGCAAAACTTCAATTGCAAAGATAGATAGTGACTTCATTTGTGCTACTATGGATTGGTGGCCACCTGAGAAGTGTGATTATGGGACTTGCAGCTGGGGTCATGCTTCCCTCCTCAATGTGGTATGTTTTTTGTTTTCTTTTTGATCTTGTGTGTGTTTTTGGAGGTGTATTGTGTGCAATTGATGATATGAAATCTGAATCTACATGGGGTTTTCATGGATTTTAAATTGTTGCCATTGTTGGGCATTAATTAATAATTATCAATACCTTTTCATTTCTCCTATTTATATTGATATTTGCATAATAATTTGACAAAATGGTTGTTCTTCTTCCATAAATCCATCATGTTTTTGGAGTTTTATGTGTTTGGGAGTGTAAAGCTTTGAACTTTTCTTCTGTGCAGGATCTTAACAACAGAATTTTTCAAAATGCTATCAAAGGTACCAACAGAAATAATATTTCTCATTTATGTTAGATCATAATAGATATTAGATCATAATAGCTATAAATAGTATTGGGAGTAGAATGTAATCTATATAAACCCACCTATGTGGTAACCCTAATAGACAATAATCTATATGAAAATACAATATTTACTGAATGAATTATTTATTACATTAAACTAATTGTGTTTATTGGCAAAAATTATTATTCAGACATCAATGATACATTAAAAATTACAATAATTTCAATTTGTACCTGCAAGTTTGACTTTCAAAGTCAAAAAGATTCCAAATTTGGTAGCATCTTAACCTGGTTTATTGAGAATTTATGCAGCTTTTTCTAGATTGAAGATAAGATTAGGAGGGACTTTGCAAGACAAAGTTGTTTACCAAACAGAAGAAAATCCCAAACCCTGTATTCAATTCTCAAAAAACACATCACAATTATTTGGTTTTACTGAGGGCTGTCTCCCTCTATCCAGATGGGATCAATTAAGCACCTTTTTTGAAGAAACAGGGTAAACCAGAATAACCCTTTGTTTCATTCTTTGTTTTTTCTTGATAAATTTGATATTTTTATTTAAAAAATGGATAAGTTAATATGGGTTATATAATCAACTAATCATGGTTTACATTTAGGGCTGAAATCATTTTTGGTTTAAATGCACTTGCTGGCAAGACAATACTAGCTGATGGTTCAGCAGTTGGACCTTGGGATTCTGCAAATGCTGAATCTTTGATACATTACACTGCTAAAAAGAATTACACCATGTATGCCTGGGAGCTTGGTAAGTTTACTCACCTAACACACATCACAGGTTGCAAGTTCTAGAAGTTTTTAAAAATAGCCAAAAAGATTCACATAATTGTCAAAAAGCAATTTTCTTTTCAAAATTTTGTTTATTAAATAGTGTCAAATATGATGGCATGTTATTTTAATGAATCCCTATACTTTGTTTTTGGGAAGTTTACTCATCTAACACACATCACAGGTTGCAAGTTCTATAATTCCCTATATACTTTGTTTTTGGTGGTTTAGTCCATATGTTTTAATCTAATCAAACAAAAATTAATTACTAATTAAACCCATTTATTTAAACTTATTTCAATAAGCCAAAAAGAATTAAAGAACTTAACCACTAAAATTAATTTGGGTTGAAATCGCTAATGATGGAGGTTACGGGTTTATTCTGTTATCGACTAAAAATACACTTTGGATGACTTTTGACCCGTGTATTTTGTTATTTATACATGTTTGACCCGTTACATATAAAACATAATCTAAACCAACCCACTCATAACTAAACGAGTGAAAATTTCCGGGTCTAACTTTTATGATTGTAACATCATGGTAGGTAATGAGCTAAGTGGAAGTGGAGTTGGAACAAGAGTGACTGCATCTCAGTATGCTTCAGACACAATGGCCTTAAAAAACATAGTTCAAGCAATCTATGAAGGTATCGAGCCTAAACCTCGAATAATCGCACCCGGTGGTTTCTTTGATGCCAACTGGTTCAAGGAATTTATAGACAAAACACCAGGAACTCTAGACATCATCACTCACCACATATACAATCTTGGCCCAGGTATAATTTCTTTTTTATTTTTTGAGTAAATTGCCATTTTCGTCCTTGTGGTTTGCATAAAATTGCAATTTTTATAAACTATTGGACTGAATTGACAATTTCGTGCAAACCACAAGGACGAAAATGGCAATTTACTCTTTTTTTTTTACAGATTAAGCAAAATTATCTGAATTTCAAGATTCTTAATTTATATACTTAAAATATTTTCTAATTTTATATCAGGGGTTGATCAACATCTTGTTGAAAAGATTCTAGATCCATCTTATCTTGATGGGGAGGCTGATACTTTCAAACAACTTGAGAACATTCTCAAGACTTCTGTAACTTCTGCTTCTGCTTGGGTTGGTGAAGCTGGTGGTGCATATAACAGTGGGCATAATCTTGTCACCAATGCATTTGTGTTTAGTTTCTGGTAAGCAAGTGTAAAAAGACCAAAATACCCCTTTCAAAAAAGATAATGATCATGGGATGTTGGCTTGATGGTGCAGGTACTTGGACCAGCTAGGAATGTCATCTGTTTATGACACGAAAACATACTGCAGACAAACATTGATAGGAGGAAACTACGGTTTGCTTAATACTACAACTTTTGAGCCAAATCCAGATTACTACAGGTTCATAACTGATTTTTGCATTATGCTTAGACTTCTTAGATCAAAATTATAGATTGGTATGCTTTAAAAGGTTATAATTTGATGGGATTATGTTATTTCTTACCAGTGCGCTTCTTTGGCATCGTTTGATGGGTAGAAAAGTTCTTTCTGCAAATTTTAACGGGACCAAGAAAGTGCGATCTTACGCACATTGTGCCAAAGAATCCGTAAGCTTCCTATATTAGTTGAACAATGTGGTGTTTATAATCTTATAATCTTATTACACAAATATTTAGTTATAAAATTAACAAAAAGGTGTTGACGGGTTGACCCAACAGTCCAACTCAACCCGACCCGTTACCAGTTACCCAACCCACACCACGCTTTCTTTTCTTAGATGTTCATGAAAACTTCAACACCTTTAAGTTCCAAAAACTAAAAAAGATCTATGAAAATTGCAATGAAACTCGAAAGGGTAAAAAGGTCATTTCTAACGAAGATTTTAATTTTATTGCAGAAGGGAATAACACTTCTACTGATCAATCTAGACAACAAAACAACAGTTGATGTAAGCTTGTCTCTAAATAGCACTTGGAGTTTGCGTAACCTCAAATCACGAGGTCATTATCATCATCATAAGGCAAACAAGCCACGCAGTTCCAACATTGGTGGAACAAACACACGAGAGGAGTACCATTTAACGGCGAAAAATGGCAATTTACACAGTCAAGTGATGATGCTTAATGGTAAAGAATTGAGGGTAAATTCATTTGGGGAGATACCACAATTGGAGCCAGTGGTTGTGGATACTTCAGAGCCCATAAGTGTTGCTCCATTTTCTATTGTGTTTGCTCACTTCCCACATGTTACTTTGTATGCTTGCAGCAATTAGATGGTATAATTATATACATACATACATGGAATGGGACTGAGAATCAGCTTCATTCTGTTTATTGATTAAATGATATTTTTTTAATGTTCTTTTTTTTATTCTTGAAACCTCTTGAGATGAGATGCAATATGATTATTAGTTTATTTTGTTAGCTATTTTATTTTAGTCTTGTATATATGTTAACTTTTCATGTGAAAACTAGAATCTTTCATAATACCAAAAAAACTATTGACATGGTAATTGTTTTTCTAAAAATATGACGAGAGCTTAAATCCTTTAAATGCAATGCAAGATATATATTACGGAGTAATAAATTGCATTAAAAAAAATGACTTTGGCGGCTTGGTATTGGGCTTCGTGTGAGCCCGTGAAAACATCAAAAAAGCCCAACCGCTCCTAGGCATTTGAGCGCAGATTGCGAGTCCTTTATGGTTAGCATAATTTTTTTTAGTAAACTTCGTTTTTCGTCTTTAATGTTTGTATATTTTCACAATTCTAGTCTCAACTTTTTGAAAATCCCAATTTAGTGTCTCACATTTTTTTTTCAATTTTGGTTACAACGTTAACAACCGTTTAAATAGCTGTTACGTGAGGGGTATTTTTGTTATTTCCGTTTGTTTTAAAGTATGAGTTAAAACAAACGGAAATGACAAAATACACCTCATGTGGGGACCACATGAGGACAGTTTAACGACTCTTTAAACAACTGTTAAGGTTGAGACCAAAATTTAAAAAAAAAATTGAAATTTAAGACACTAAATTGATATTTTTAAAAAGTTAAAACTAAAATTATTAAAATGTTTAAACTTAGAGACTAAAAACGAAATTTACTCAATTTTTTTTCTTTATTTTCCTTCTCTGCAAATCCAAAATACACTTTATATTTTTCTTTTTAAAAAAAATACTAAATTCACACACTCACACCATCTCATATCTTGCATGACATTCTATAAAAATATTTTTATCTTTATAACCACATCACTAAAAGAAGAATACACTTGTTAAGTGTGAATACACGTGTAATAAATTGAATGCAAAATATTAAAGAGTACACTTGTTGACTAGTTGACTATGAGTAGTTTTTTCTTTCCATTATATAATTGAATGCAAAATAAAAAAAAATTAAACCACACAACTCATCTCCTCTTGGAATCAACTCCAAAACTGGTTTCCTACCCCACCCACCGTTTTCCAATTAGCCATGGCCACCGGAGACTCACTCCCGGCGAAAACCGCCCAGCAGATGTCCACCGACGGCGACCATCCACCTTCCAAATACATCTTCAACCCCACCTCCACCAAATTTGGCCCTTTACAAACCTCTCCCCCTTTTGCCCCCATTCCGATCATCGACCTCACCCGTCTCGTTTCTTCCCCCGATCAAAATGACCAACAATCTGAACTTTCCAAACTCAGATCAGCACTTTCCACCTGGGGTTGTTTCCAGGTCTCTTCTTTTCCATCAATCTTGAAAAAAAAAATCAAAACTTTTTCTTTTGAAATTCAAGATTTGTTGTTTGTTGTCTTTGTTTATTGGTAAAATCAGGCTGAGGTCTCTTCATTTCCATCAATCCTGAAAAAAATCAAAACTTTTTTTTTTGAAATTCAAGATTTGTTGTTTGTTGTCTTTGTTAATGGTTAAAATCAGGCTGAGGTCTCTTCATTTCCATCAATCTTAAAAAAAATCAAAACTTTTTTTTTTTTTTGAAATTCAAGATTTGTTGTTTGTCGACTTTGTTTATGGTTAAAATCAGGCTGAGGTCTCTTCATTTCCATCATTCTTGAAAAAAATCAAAACTTTCTTTTTTTTGAAATTCAAGATTTGTTTTTTGTTGTCTTTGTTAATGGTTAAAATCAGAGGCTGAGGTCTCTTCTTTTCCATCAATCTTGAAAAAAATCAAAACTTTTTTTTTTTTTGAAGTTCAAGATTTCTCATTTGTTGAATTTGTTAATGGTTAAAATCAGGCTGAGGTCTCTTCTTTTCCATAAATCTTGAAAAAAAAAATCAATTTTTTTTTTTTGAAATTAAAGATTTGTTGTTTGCTGACATCGTTTATGGTTAAAACCAGGCTGTGAATCATGGGCTTTCGGATTCGTATCTGGAGAATGTTCGGGAAGTGATCAAGCGGTTTTTCGAGCTTCCATTGGAGGAGAAGAGGAAATGTTTCAGAGAAACTGGCTCTGTTGAAGGGTATGGGAATGATATGACATACTCTGAGAATCAAGTTCAGGATTGGTGTGATCGGCTTTTTCTGAGGATTCTGCCTGAAGATCAAAGAAAGCTCCGGTTTTGGCCCGAAAACCCATCGGATTTTAGGTCATGTTTCTAACTCTTGAAACTATTAAAAGTAGGCCTAAGTGGCGTGTAAGTGGCGTGTTCGTGTTTGTTCGTTTAACTTTTAAGAAAACAGACATGCAAACATGGCGCTTAATTACGAACGGATTTTCTTGTTCGTGTACTCTTGAATCGGTTAAGTTGGCGAACAAGTTCATACTCGTGTTTAGGTGTGTAAACGAGCGGAGCCGAGCTCGGGGCTCGTTTAAACTTAACGGAGCTCGAGTTCAGCTTGATTCGAGCTTTATTTCTAAACATTGAGCTTGACTCGTGGACAATTATTTAAGCTTGAACAATTTGGTTCAGGCTCGGCTAGTTTATAATTAACTTTTTATTTTTTTTTGTATATTATTATAATTAAATTTCTGTATATTTAGAATTATTATTTTTATATAGAAAATAATACATATTATTTATCATAATATTATATATACTAATAATCAATTTTAATAAAATGTATTTAATAAATTAAATAAAAATTACATAAATAAAAGCCTCATTAATGCTCGCGAGCCGGATCGAGCTCGTTACGTAAAGCTCAGGCTCGAGCTCTTTAAGGCTCGACTCCTTTTGAGTTTTTTGTCGATTCGATCTCGAAAGCTCACAAGCGGCTCGGCTCGTTTACATCCATACTCGTGTTCATTTATGTTCGACGAGAATAAACGAATGAACTAATATAATGTTCACAAACATAATTGAACGAAATGAAAGAACTAGATATCTAGTCATGCCTAGGGTTGTACATACTCGTCTAGATTTTTTTAGTAAACGAGCCGACTTCGAACGAGCTTTTTTGACCTTTTTAACAAATGTTTGTTTATATATCAAATAACAACTATAAACCAACTTGTAGTTGGAACGCTTGTTTCGTTTACATGCCTAGTTAAGAAGCCTAACAAGTTGAACGTTATGCAGGGAAACCATCAACGACTACACCACAAAGATCAAATCCATATCGGTGCTCATATTCGAGGCGATGGCTAAATCTTTAGATTTGGAAGCAAATTGTTTCTCGAAACATTTTACCGAAGAAGTGGATGTTTTACAAGGGCGGTTTATTCTGTATCCACCATGCCCGACCCCAGACGAAGTGCTTGGTCTGAAAGCTCATTCGGATAGATCCGGGATCACTCTTCTGTTACAAGATCCCGGAGTCGAAGGGCTTCAAGTGTTGAATGATGGTAAATGGTACATGGTCCCCGTGATCCGTGATGCCCTTTTCATTAATCTCGGTGATCAAATGCAGGTGAACGACTTGATTGCACGCTTTTTTCGAACCATATTAGTTGTTTATGTGTGACAAGATGAGCGGGTCAGACCCGTTAAGTAACGGGTCAAAACTTGAAATGGGCAGCTAGAGAGTATATGATACAAAATCATACTAATTTAAACCTGGTTTTGCAGATCATGAGTAATGGGATTTTGAAGAGCCCGGTTCATAGGGTGGTGACAAACAAGGAGAAGGGGAGAATATCTGTGGCCATGTTTACAGAACCCGACCCGAAGAAAGAGATTGGCCCGGTGGATGCTTTGGTGGACGGGAAGAGGGCTAGGGTGTATAAGACGGTGAAAAACTATGCCGTTTTTAACCATGAATGCTTTCAGAAAGGCGTTGTCGCGCTTGATGCTGTTAAAATCTGAGCAAGTTTTTTATAACTTTCAGAATCGAATGGACTGTTTTAGAAATTCTGAATGATCAACTACTTATCTTCATCATTGTTGTTGTTTATCAGAGACCAAAAAACGATATGCGGAATTGAGAATGAAATAACAAACGATTAGGGATTTTATTCAGCCACCCATCATGATATCTCAAGAACACTCGAATTACAAGAATGGAATTGAAAACTAAACAAGTGAATGGCAACTTATTGTTATTGAGGCTTAACGTAGTGGGCACCAAAATGGTCACATAGACCCCTATAGCGTTTGGGTACACTGCCCCGGAGCGTTATGAGTCTAAAATATATCCCAGGGATTAATTTTATAATGCCTATCATTTTTTTTCTAAATTTTGATTGGCTAATTGGATTAAAAGATTTTCTTTAAAAAAAAAATAATTAGAGGAGCTCCATCTACTAGATATCTTAAGGCTATAAAGTCCTATTTGTTAACTGAACTGTCACGTATCAAAAAACGTTTAGATATTTTAAGGATATAAAGTCCTATTTGTTAACTGGACTGTCACGTATCAAAAAACGTTCCGAGTGAGGCTTTACCACTATAATTAACAAACTCGTAACAAGGGTGATTTACAAGAGTTTTGAAGCTTTTGATAACTTATTAATACATAAATCTCTATTTGAGTGGTCTTTAAAGCGTGTGGTGGACAGGTGTTATAGCCTTGGACGCATGTCTCACTAATATGTTTTCCTTTCAAGTTTCAGAAATTAAAATAAAATGAAACAAATTTAAAAATATATATATTTATGTTTTTGAGTTTTTTAGTGAAAGGAATTGGAAGATTTTTTTTTTCTTTCATATTTTACCTCTTAATTTTCCATCCAAATTGGAAAGAAATGGAATGGAAACAAAATAAAATGGTTTGATATTTAGTATTTTACTCTTCTATCTAATCTATTATAAAATCAAGGGGTGAGAAAAAACCAAAAAAGTAGAACCGGAACAAAAAAAAAATTTGAAAAAACGAACTGAACAAAAACCAAACTGGAAAAATCGAACCGAAAATAACGTTTCAATTTCGGTTTCATTTCAATTAAGAACAAAAACGGACCCGCATTAAACCAAACCGAATCAAGGACCTATGTATGAATTAGCATTTTAGGAAGAGCCATTGTAAAAATTATAACCTTAATTTATTCCTTAATCGTAGTCTCTTTTTTTTAATTCCAAAACTTTTGAATTTAAGTCACTTTGTATTTTGCATTGTTGCAGGTGTCACAGTACTATTTTTTTATTTATTTAATAGTTACGACGGTACTTGTGACTACTTTTGTTTTTTGAATTCACGAGGCATGTTTTTTACTATTACCTTTTTATCTTCGGGAAAATATAAATATTTCTTTTTCGTTTTTGTTCTTTCGAATTTGGGAACATAAATAAAATTAGACATTTATATTCTCTCCTTACTTCCCCTTCTATTCTTTTGTTTTGTTTATTAAACTAGGGAACGGAGTAAGCCTCTTTTGAGCTGCATGGTGTGACGAGGTGGTATGTATCTGTCTCTTTCAACCGTGTCTCTCATACACCACCGATTATCTCATCTCTCAATTCCCCTCAAAGTCTTCTGATGGAGAAGATGATTTCTCCACGAGGTTTCAATGCATGATGATACAACAACCGTATTTTGACATGTCGATGGTGATGGATTTCATATGTATGGGTGATGACCTGTCATTGGGTTCATGCAAAAATCTAAACCTAGGTAGCTAAGGTAAGTAAGGTATCGAATCCAGGAAGTCTGTGAAAAGTGTTTAGTTTTACCTAAATGAATAACTTGAAAGAAAGACAAAGATTGGAATTTTAAATTAACTAAAGCTAAGCATATTGAATTTGGTTTTGAAAACACCTAAAAGAAAAAGCGATTACTCTAGGATCTAGGCTTGATAATTACTAGTTCAACTTCAATTAATCTAATTTAGAAATCACAAAAACATGACTCTGTTTAAATTGTTCAACCCAACCCTCGTTATACTATACATCCACACAGTATCAAATTATTTATAGTGCAAGAAAACCAATAAACGATGACAGTTGTGCTTTTACAAAATAAACCAAACTGATTAATATAGTCGAATAGACAGTTAAATTAAAAAAGACTTAAAGTATCCACAAAGTTCAATCCAAACTAGAGTTATGTGAAATATAACTAGCAATTTACACAAACAATTCATCAAAAGTAACCAAAAAAGATTTAGCTAATCATACTAACAAACAATATAGTTAATCCCCTCTCTTTTTTTTCCTTATTTATTACGTGAACGGTGAATCACCTTCATTTGTATTGGACCACCATTTAGCCCATTTTCAAAACTAGTTGAGCCCATCATGAATTAAAAGATTTGCGATGGTTTTAATAAAAGGCCCAAATCAGTTCTAGTGTAAACAATTTAATTTGAATCTCTCTTCAAGTCTTGTTCTGTAGTGTCCATAGCCCATGATTTCTTTTTTTCTTTCTTGAGTTGTTATTCTTTTTCCTAATAATTCACTTTTACTTTATAAAATCGGTTTAAGGTTTGACTCGTTGATCATTACCATTCCATCCTCTCATATCAACTTAACTGCAATGTTTTAGCCTTTTCTATACATCACTCATCAACGGGCCCGATAAATTAATGTGACTAAGGTTTGACACGTCAGAGTTACACACTGAGCAACAAACATAAAATCCACTTAACAAGATTGACTGGTAATTAACGGAACAAATATTATTTATACGATTTATAAATAATTAAAGGGAATTAAATAAAATGTTTATTTATTTAATTCAAATTGTGGGCTTGGGATATGGTTGGATCGAGATAGGAGACTGTATCTGCCATTAATGTTTTGATAATTTGGAATGACAATGAAACTTGCTTTTAGTATGTATCTGCAACTGGTTTGGTAATTTAAAATGTATCTAAACTTTGACACCAAGAACTACAAAGTGAAAGATATAATATTATCAGTAGATTCTTTCACTTTGAAGCATTAGCCTCAGTTGTTTCAACTTTAGCTTTATTTGTTTCAAAATTCTTCTCAAAAAATTTTCTTGAATCAGTGAGTTCCTTAATGATATCAACACATCTTTCACACACTGGAGGATCAAACCATCCAATGAAACGGCAATTTTATCCCTAACATACAAAAACGGGTTTTAAGGGAAGAACTGAGTAGATGATATTTTAATTTTTGGATTACATACCTAAACGGGACAAGTATAAAAGCTACGGCATGGGTTTCTAGGTGTCTTGGATGTGAGTATTAGAGCTTGTTACCCACACCTACAATACACCATTTTCCAGATCTTGGATAAATCTTGATGGGGAACGACTGATGATGAAGATGGAGTGAAGAACCCTAACTCTGGCGATGAGGAACGATGAATAATGAAGACGATCTTTTTTTTTTAAATAAAGAGGGGAGGGAAAAAACCGGGAAAAGTGCTTTTTGAAAATGACAAATATACCCTCAGATGCGTTGCACGTGGGTTGACCGAACCCAAAAAATAAAGGGTCATTAGGCCTTTGGACGTAACACGCATGTTTTTTTAAATATAAAAGATATTTTCTGTAATATTTTTTAGTTTAAGAACATAAATTGAAATTTATACTTACCCAAAGGATGTAAATAAAATAATGTAATATGCTTTTTGTTTTTTGTTTTTTGTTTTTGTTTTTCTTTTTCATCTTAAGCAAAACATAATTTTCTTTTTTTATATTTTTATTTAAATGTAATAAATTAACACAAGGGTTAGTGGCGTGCTACTTTTCTTCGTTTTCTTTAATTTAAATACAACCTTAAATGCAAAATAAACAACTAGATCACACAGCTCATCTCATCATTGGAATCCGTTTTCTATTAAGCTATGGCTGCCGGAGATTCGCTCCCGGCGAAAACCGCCCAGCAGATGGCCATCGACGGCGATCATCCACCTTCTAAATACATTATCAACCCCAAATTCGGGCCTTTAGAAACCACACCCCCTTTCGCTCCGGTTCCGATCATCGACCTCGGCCGTCTCTTTTCTTCTTCCGATCAACAATCTGAACTATTTAAACTTAGAGAAGCACTCTCCACTTGGGGTTGTTTTCAGGTCTCTTCATTTCTCATTGTTTTTACTTTACTTTTTTATTCATCTGAAAATAAGCAACTTTTTATTCAAATTCAAGATTTGTTACATGATAGTTGGGACTTGGGACTTGTGACTATGGGTGTAAATGAGTCGAGCCGAGTCGAGTAATTTAACAGAGCTCGAGCTCAGCTCGATTCGAGCTTTATTTCTGAATGTGAAGAATTATTTAAGCTCGAGCTCGGCTCGTTTATTATTAATTATATTTTTTTTTATATATTTTTATAATTAAATTTGTATATACTTAGAATTATATTTTTTTATATACAAAATAATACATATTATTTACTTATTTTATCATAATTTTATATATAATAATTATTATTTTTTAAATATATTTACAAAATTAAATAAAAATTATATAAATAAAAGCCCGTTTAGGCTCGTGAGCCTGCTCGTTTATTAAACGAGCCTTATTTCAAGCTCGAGCTCGGCTCGGCTCGTTTCGAGCTTTTTATCGAGACGATCTCGAGCGGCTCGGCGCATTTACACCATTAGTTGGACCTCAGATTCATTGACCTTTTTTATGTTCAAAACCAGGCTGTGAATCACGGGCTTTCGGATTCATATCTCGATAAAGTTCGACAAGTGATCAAACGGTTTTTTGAACTTCCGTTTGAGGAGAAGAGGAAATACTCCAGAGAAACCGGTTCTGTTGAAGGCTATGGAAGTGACACAACTATCTCCGAGAATCAAGTACAAGATTGGTGTGATCGCCTTTCTCTTCGGATGTTCCCTGAAGATCAAAGGAAATTTAGGTTCTGGCAGGGGCGGACGCAGGGAAAAAAATCAGGGGTAGCGTTAAAAAAAATATTTGTAGGGACTAACGGGGGTTCGGGGCAGCGCCCCCGAAATTTTTTTTTAGGTAATTAACGGGCTTTTAATCATATTTTCAAGGGGCTTTCGATCATATTTTAGGTAAAAACCATAAAATTTATTCCAGGGGTCGCGAAAAATTCGTTTCAGGGGTCGCGAAAAACCGAAAACCTAAAAAAATAAAAAAAAATTGCACGTCGGGGTAAAAGTTCAGGGGCAGCGGACGCTACCCCTGGGCATAGTGTAAGTCCGCCCCTGGGTTCTGGCCCCAAAACCCGTCGGATTTTAGGTCGTGTTTCTAACCTTGTTCATTGTAAAATAACCAAACGAACATGAACAAACAATGGCTCTTTTGTGTTCGTTCGTTTAACTTTAATCAAACATCAACGCTTAAACTAACAGTATTTTTTTTAAAGATGGATCTGCTTATGTTTAGATATTGAATTTATTTTATTTTCAAATAAATTTTAGGGATCCAATGAATTTCTTTTACTATAAAATATTAAAAGTTATGTTTAATTTTAGGGAGCCAATGAATTTCTTTTACTATAAAAGAACTTTACCATAAACTATTAAAAGCTGTTTGAACAATCATATAGTGTTCATTCCATTAAAAGTTAATTGTCATTTCAGTTCCTAATTTATAACTTTTTATCATTTGAGTATAATAAAAGTTCTTTTCTCTTCAGTTTTTCCCATGTTTCTGATTTCTGTCAATTTTAGTCCAAATCATTAACTAGTGTTAAAAACTAACTGAAACCAGGGGTATTTTCGTAAACCATATTATCTATTTTTTTTTTTTGAACGACTTTTATCCATAAAAACCAAAGTTTTAAGGTGTCATAAACATGGTTATGTTTTTTAACAGGTAAAAAACAAAGTTTTAATGAGTCAGTTTTAATGGGCCAAAAACATAGTTTTAAAGAGTCAAAAACTCAGTTTTAATGAGTCAGTTTTAACAGTCAAAAACTCAGTTTAATGAGTCAGTTTTAACGGGTCAAAAACATAGTTTTAACGGGTCAAAAGCTCAAATTTGCCATCAATTTATATTGGGTTAACAATTTGGTTTTGACCCAATATAAATTGATGGCAAATTTGAGCTTTTGACCCGTTAAAACTGACCCATTAAACTGAGTTTTTGACTTTTAAAACTGACTCATTAAAACTGAGTTTTTGACCCTTTAAAACTATGTTTTTGGCCCATTAAAACTGACTAATTAAAACTTTGTTTTTGACTTGTTAAAAAGCATAACCATGTTTATGACACTTTAAAACTTTTAGTTTTTAGGGATAAAAGTCGCTCAAAAGAAAAAAAATATAGATAATATGGTTTTACGAAAATACCCCTGGTTTTCAGTTAGTTTTTAACACCAGTTAGTGATTTGGACCAAAATGACAGAAATTAGAAACTTTGGGAAAGCTAAGGAGAAAAAAAACATTTTTTATACTGAAATAACAAAAACTTATAAACCTCAAGGACGAAAATGACAATTAACTCTTTGATTAATTAAATGGAAAAAGAAGTTTATATTTGTTTATCTATTAAATGAACATTTTTTTTAATTACTATTAGCAAGAAAGGGTACAAGAATTTAAAGAGTCAAAATACATCACCACAACACATTGAAACGAAACTCCAAGGATAATGATAAAACCGACTATGGCATATTCTAATGTACAAAACCGCAATCCAAGTCGAATGGGTTTAGTGACGGCCATTCGTATCATTCATTCATTCACCGGCCTACTTAAAAAAAAAAAAACTAATAACATTTGTTTCTTTACATGCCTAGCTAAAAAACTAACAAGTAAAACATTATGCAGCGAACCATCAACGACTACTCTATGAAGATAAAATCTATATCGTTGGTCATATTTGAGGCAATGGCGAAATCTTTAAATTTAGAAGAAAATTGTTTTTCGAAACATTTTATAGAAGAGGATGATATTTTTACAAGGGGGGTTTATTTTGTATCCACCATGTCCGCCCCCGGATCAAGTGCTTGGTCTGAAAGCTCATTCGGATAGATCCGGGATTACTCTTTTGTTACAAGATCCCGGAGTCGAAGGGCTTCAAGTGTTGAATGATGGTAAATGGTACATGGTCCCTGTGATCCGTGATGCCCTTTTCATTAATCTCGGTGATCAAATGCAGGTGAACCATATTAGTTGTTTATGCGTGACAAGATGAGCGGGTCAGACCCGTTAAGTAATGGGTCAAAACTTGAAATGGGCAGCTTGAGAGTATATGACACAAAATCATACTAATTTAAGCCTGGTTTTGCAGATCATGAGTAATGGGATTCTCAAGAGCCCGTTTCATAGGGTGGTGACAAACAAGGGGAAGGGGAGAATATCTGTGGCCATGTTTACAGAACCCGACCCGAACAAAGAGATTGGCCCGGTGGATGCTTTGGTTGACGAGAAGAGGGCTAGGGTGTACAAAACCGTGAAAAATTACGGCATCTTTAACTATGAATGCTTTCAGAAAGGCATTATTGCTCTTGATGCTGTTAAACTGTGAACAAGTTTCTAGTAATATGCAGAATCTAATGAATTTTTTAAAAATTTGTGTAAACAGTTCATGAAATAATCAACTACTTATCTTCATTATCATATCAAAATCCCAAATGAAACAATCGCTAAGGGTCGAAAAAGACATCAAAAATAAGACATTCCCACAAGTTTAAAGCAGAGCAACACATGAAGTGATGATACAAACTAAACAGATGAAATGTTAACTGGCATCACCTTTGCTATATATGGGTCTAGAAGATCTTAAACAGAAGGCCTCCATGGGTGGCGAAGAAAGGAGCAAACACCAAAGATTCGACAGCCATGAGTTTAATCAGGATGTTTAGGGATGGTCCAGAAGTGTCCTTTAAAGGATCCCCAACCGTGTCTCCGATCACAGCCGCCTTGTGTGGGTCTGATCCTTTTGGTCCAAGCGATTTTGCATGATCAGAAACACCGGCCTTGACATTACAAAAAAAAGAAACGAATCAGTAACTAATAATAAGGGTAAAATGAGGGAAAGGAAATATCATTTTCATTGTACCTCGATGTATTTCTTAGCGTTGTCCCAAGCACCACCAGTGTTCGATGCAGAAATGGCAATCTGCATCATGTAAAGTAGTTAAAACTTGGAAAAAAGATGCTGAAACTGTAATTTTTAAAGCCGGAATCATTCTAAATAAAAAGATAAAGAGTATAAAACCAAGACGAATAATTTATCTGTACCTGGACACCGGAGACAAGAGATCCTGCAAGAACGCCAGAAAGTGTTTCAACACCAAATAAAATCCCAACAATAAGAGGAGTCAGCATGACAAGAGCACCAGGCGGGATCATCTCTTTAATTGAGGCATCGGTGGAGATTTTCACACAGGTGGCATAATCAGGCTTAGCAGTGCCTTCCATGAGGCCCGGAATGGTGTTGAATTGCCTGCGGACTTCTTCAACCATTTTAAGTGCAGCTTTCCCCACACTTTTCATTGTCATTGCTGAGAACCAGTATGGAAGCATGGCACCCACAAGCAACCCAATGAAAACCTTTGGGGTTAATACATCAACGGTTGTAATCTCGGCCCGGCTCACAAATGCACCGAATAGAGCCAAGGATACAAGAGCTGCTGAACCAATGGCAAAACCCTGGTGCGGAAAAAAATTTACATCAAAACCAAAAATCAGAGGGAAAATTAGCTGAAGAGGTCAAAATCACCAAAGCTGTATTTTCTTTTATGCATAAAACCTCCTAAATCCTTATATTCAGAAAATAAAATGATTATTCAACTAATAAAATTTTGTAATCATATTTGACACGAATTAGCTTAACTATACAAAAGAAGGAGACAAAAGTGTTTTGGGTTACACTAAATCCGGCCTTTATTGACCGTTATTGGACCACCCATTTCTCCACCTTTTAAGTAAATCAAAACAGCATAACAATATACCTTGCCGATAGCAGCAGTGGTGTTTCCAGCAGCATCAAGAGCATCAGTCCTTTCACGAATTCTGTGGCTCATTCCAGCCATTTCAGCAATGCCACCAGCATTGTCACTAATGGGACCATAAGCATCAATAGCCAAACCAGTGGCTATGGTGCTCAGCATTCCAAGAGCTGCCACAGCAACACCATACATGGCGGCAAAGCTAAAACTAACAAAGATACTGACTGCAATCGCAAAAATTGGGATAATAACTGATTTATATCCCAAAGCAAGACCAAAAATAACATTTGTGGCAGCTCCAGTGCGGCATGAATCAGCAACATCTTGCACAGGGCTAAAAAAAACAGTAGGTTAGTCAGAGTTGAACAATTTCACTTGATTTTTATAGCCAAAAACCCCTCTTTTCTTTAACAAGAAACTAGTACCTGTAAGCATTGCTAGTGTAGTACTCGGTAACGAATCCAATAATAAGTCCAGCCCACAAACCAACACAAACACACAAGAACAATTGCCTGCATCGTAAATTTACAAAATGGTAAGCTTCTGGCAACGATTATTTCTCATTTTGTATAATATTAAATTTGAAAAGGTCAACATATTGTTAATCATACCAGTTCTTAACTGCTTTCTGGGCACCAAAGTTGAAGATAGTGAAACTAGAAGGAAGAGCAATCCAACTAACAATAGCTATACCGATAGTCATCAGCACAGTTGAAATAATGAGTTGATTTTTCAAAGAAGGCTCGATTTGCTTTACGGTTTTGACCTCAAAGAAATCAGTAGCAAACAAAGTGGTAATTAAGCATACAAGGATGCCCACAGAGCTCACAATTAGTGGGTACATCATTGAAGTGAAATCATGAGTGGTCCCGAAAGAGGAAATTGAAGCAACAACAAGGGCTGCACAAGACGACTCGGCATATGACCCAAACAGATCAGATCCCATACCAGCAATATCCCCAACATTGTCACCAACATTGTCAGCAATAACCTGCATCGAATTACCATATGTTGGGTAGAAATAAGTTCACCCTAAAAACAAGCAAAAAGGTAGTTTCCTAATAAAAAGGCTTCTTTTTAAAACATATATTGTAAAGGTGTCATTTTGACCTGTATACATATGAGTGGGTCAATTTGAGCTTGTGTTTTATCTCATACAAGACAAATAAAAAAACTAATGAATAAGAGAACAGGCTAAACAGGTTGAAAGTCTTCCAAATATTGATTTTTATTGCATAAAACCTCCAAATTCATTATATTAAGAGATTTAGATTGATTATTGTAATAATATTGTTTTTGCAAGCATAATTAATGCAAAAAAGTTATAGAAATGAATTAAGATAAGAAAAAAAGTGTTTTACCGCTGGATTTCTGGGGTCATCTTCAGGGATGTTTCTCTCGACCTTGCCAACAAGATCAGCTCCAACATCAGCAGCTTTTGTGTAAATACCGCCAGCAACTCTACCAAATAGGGCCATGGAAGAACCACCAAGCCCATAACCAGTTATGGACTCAAAAAGGCCTTCCCAATCATCACCATAATAAATCTTGAAAAGATTAATGGTAATGTACAATACAAGAAGCCCATTTGCAGCAAGGAGGAAACCCATAACTGCTCCAGATCTGAATGCAACAATAAAAGCCTTACCGACACCCTTTCTAGCTTCAAGGGTAGTTCTGGCATTAGCATATGTTGCAATTTTCATACCAAGAAAGCCAGAGACAACTGAGGTGATGGCACCAAGCAAGAATGACACAGTGCTGAAGAGAGCTGTCATTAGAGCTGGCTTACACATTTTGGTGGTGTCATATGTACATATTTTGCTACTGGTGCTAAATCCCTCAACGGACCCAAGGAATACGAAGATAATAACAGCAAAAATGACCATAAAAATACCAACATATTGGTATTCGGTGAATAGGAAAGAGGTTGCCCCTGCAAATTCAAAAGAAAGTTAATAAAAAACTAAAATTTCCAACCAAGAAGGTAACTTTCAGTTCCAAAAATACCCTCTCAAATAAATAAGAGAAAAAAAAAGTCGATGTCTGAATTGAAATCCTCATTTTGAACTGAAGGAATACTCCCTCCACAGAGCTATACACAAATGAAAACCTACTATAAGTTATTAATTAACATAATAACTTCACAAATATTAAGTTTTAATAATAACACCACTAAGCATATTATATGTTACAGTATGTCTAGATATAAACTGATAGGACCCCTAATACCTCATTATTATTAGCATATGTAAATATGAATATCGAAAAATAGTTATTAATAGTAATAAAATAAACTGGCCTATTTTAAATAAATGTAAATCACTGTTCAGAGGTATAAAAAGCAACATAATTACTCATAGTTTGCACTTTCCACTGTAAATCTTTAAGTTCATACTGAGCCAATCATATTAGCAGGAAGAAAAGGAATATTACTGGTCCCCTGCCTATACTAACATGCAACTCTCTTGTTTTTACACACATTTTGGGCATATCCTGTTTTCTTACCCAGGCACACATCAATAATAAATTGGTACACATTCTTTGAATCTTGGTAGGCTATTTTCTATACCACAAAATGAACTAGATCTATGAAAAAAAAAAACATTAGATTCAAGCTCATTAGATCATAAAGATGCCATATTTACCAAGATCCCATTGGATTAAACTTTAAAGCAACAAATAATCGTTTAATTTAAACAAAGATGAAGTGTTAACATCAAATCGTTACCAATAATTTAAATGATGAAAGATTAGGTACGGAAACTTGAATCAAACTCTGTCTACACGTGTAATTAAAAAAATCATATAGTTTCCATCGATTCAACAACCACCGCCAGGCGCCATCACTAAATTGAGATTTAATAAATAGTAATTAAGTAATAGAAAGGTAGATCTCAACTAGAACCAAAAGTCCCCACCAAACAACATACTTGGAAGAAAATTCAACCATGATTACAATTATAAAATTAAACTAACTAGTTAAATAAACTTCAATCAGGTGTAAATTAACAGGAAAGTAATTATGATAATCAAATTGTAAAAATAAGAGAGAGAGAGAGAGAGAATCTGAATAGAATATTCCAATTCCTCAAATAGAACAACAATTGAAGATCATGATCTAACATTTACAGATTAACATATATGAACTGTAATTAATTACCTTCAGAAATAGCGTTCTGAATTTCAGCGCATTTTTGAACAACGGCATGGTCATTGATTCCTTCCTCTTCTTCAATCAACGCCTCCGTGAACCCGTTCTTATCGTCGGCGGCAGGTTTCTCGAGCGACAGCTTGACTTGCGATACAAGGTACCATTGGAACAGAGAGAAGAGGATTCCAACAACTGCGCAGACTGGGATGATGATTTCAGTGCCGAGATCTGAGAGAATTGTTGGCGTCCCCATGGTTTTCGGGGCCTGTTGACGGCGGAGATTGGCCGGAAAACCAGATCGGAGAAGATCGAATCGGAGAAGAACAGAGAGAGATCTGTTGAGAAATCTCTCTCTCGAATTTTATGGTGGCGAATGAGGGAGGATTATTGGGCCTCGAAACGATAAATAGAGATGGATTTGAATGATGATGGCAACTGGGCGGGTGTGGAGTTGATGAAATGGTTTTTGACAGAGCGATAATTGCTAAGTCCAGATTAACAATCGCTTCACGTGTTGTACATGACGCATTGATACAAATACTTTTATTGTTTGATGGTTTCAGCTCTAGGCACCTGTTATTGTCACAACTCATTTTTAACATTTTTACTTTTTTTTTTTTCACTTTTCCTTTTGTTTTTAGGAGACGGCCTTTTATTTTTGTTTTTAAATAAATTCTTATTTAACATTTTTAGAAATCTAAACATATCCATTTTTTTAATTTTAAATTTTAAATTTTAAATTTGACATTTGAATATTTTTTTATATTAGAGACCGGATCGGTTAAAAGATTAATTTTAAATAGAACTTATAACAAAATGTCCTAAGTAAATTGAAAAAAATAGTGTAAATAAATTTTAAAAATAAATATTACATGTTACTATAGAAAAATTAAATTGAATCTTAAATTAACTGTTAATTATTAAATAAAAAATATACAAAAGACATCATGTCGTGCCGTCATTTCGTGTGATTTCAGGATATCAAATAGAAAAGCACAATAATCAACGAAAAGACATAATAATGATAATTAAGAAAAACATAATGACGTTCTAGAAAATACAAGGAGCTAAAAAACGTAATTATTTTCTATTTTATATATAATAATACTATACATGTTTTATAGATAAAATCGTATTTTTCTATGGTGTGACTCTTTTAGAAAAAATAGTGTCCTGTATAAAAAGTATGAACATTTAAAACAAATTTGATAAAAAGTCTAACAAAAATGACCAAGATATCTATCAACCAATTTTTTCTCCTATAATTTGATCTCGGCCATTAGTA
The DNA here is from genome assembly GCA_039602395.1 of Deinandra increscens subsp. villosa. Lineage (NCBI taxonomy): Eukaryota > Viridiplantae > Streptophyta > Magnoliopsida > Asterales > Asteraceae > Deinandra > Deinandra increscens. Next base: position 67,101,273 of record JBCNJP010000006.1, read on the forward strand.
AGAGGTTAACAATAAATTTAATTATCATAAAATCCTTTTTAATCTTTTTAGAAAATTAGAGTATTTAAAATGTGATTTTTAATAAAGGTTTATAGTTAACTTCCATTTACTCAACCAAATGCTACACGTAGGGCGAAAGGAATAACTTTGTGATATTCGGACTTACTTTTTTTATTATTATTATTATCTTTTATTAACAAATTTATTTCCATCTCTCTTCTCATAAATTGGTCACATGTTAACCATAAAAAAGGTTCGATTTTCTCATCTACCTCGGAACATCTCGCATGTAATATGTCACGTCCATTATTCAACCAGAGATTCGGAGAAAGATTCTAATGTTTATGAGACTTTCTGAGTAGGAAGAGAAATACGTGAGAGCCATTTTAAGATTTTAATGTTTTCTGTGAATATTAAAAAAATGGGCTCTTATATCTAAGTATAAACAAATTCAAGGGTCGACGATGATTATAATAATAATAAATAAAACAAAATTATTGTAACAGATGATCTAGTTTTAACTATATAGTGGGTTATTGGTCCATTTTTTAAGAAGATTTTTAAAAATAAATAACTAACAATAATTAGATAATAATAAAAAGGGAGGTTATGGAGGATATGATTACACATCTTTCTGTCATAATCTTTTTTTGCTGATTGGACTCTTACGTGTTATATAACATCCTCAAATAGGGTTATGAATGTGCATAATCAACAGCTGATACCTATAACCAGTGGCGTAGCATTTAAGTGTTGGGGGGGGGGGGGGAGGGGGCGTCCGACCCCTCGAATTTTTTTTTGCGATGTAGGGTGTATATAATTTTCATGTAGAAAATTTCGATATACTCCGGTTTCGACCCCCTATTTACCCAAAAATTGAAGTTATGAAAAAAAAAATTAGATCCCGACCCCCACTTATTATTTTTAAGTTTTGCCACTGCCTATAACACATAAACTGAAAAAAATTAAGCCTCTCCATAAAATAGCAATAAAATGATCACTCGTTCTTCACCAGATAGACCCTAGATCTCACTGGGAGAGAGAGGAGGTCGGATGTGTTTTATTGTTTTCCAGAAAATTTGATACATAAAATTAGGCTGGATTTGTCTTTATCTTCTAAAGTAACGTGTATCATTCTGTCACTAGTTAAGTAATTATAGCCGTTCAAAAAAAGTTAAGTAATTATAGGATTGATAATATCACATGATAGGATTTTAGGAAATTTATCTTATTTGTTTTTAACATGATGGTACAAACAAAAAACATGTGACGTACAACAAGGGCATTGAAAGCTAATTTTAGTAATATTTTGTCAAATAGTTTTTTATAATGGCAAATTTGAATCAGGTAGACACTACACCACCCACCCTATCATCTCTAATCTTCATCAGGAGTAAACTTACTACTAGTGAGAAAACCCCTTGCCCAACTTGTAACCCTCATTTTTTATTTTTTTGTTACAAGTGGGACTTGAACCAGATCGTATAGTTTCAACTACTATGACGGTGATGTTAACATGATTAATAGGGATGAGATCGGTAATAGTACTCTTTGAACCAAATCTAGCATGGGTTAATTCCGGCGAATTGAATAAAACAGGATTCAACTCTGACTCTGGATCGGATCATGAATATGGGCTAGAGATGATTAGAAAATGACTCGTACACGTAGATAACGTGTTAGGGCCAATGCAGGACATGAATGGGTGCCTTACGACGGCTCTCCCACGTGGGACTTGAACCAGATCGTATAGTTCCAGGCTTCCAGCTACTATGACGGTGATGGTAACATGATTAATAGGGATGAGATCGGTAATAGTACTCTTTCAACCAAATCTAGCATGGTTAATTCCGGCGAATTGGATAAAACAGGATTCAACTCTGACTCTGGATCGTATCATGAATGTGGGCTGGAGATGATCAGAAAATGACTCGTACACGTAGATAACGCGTTAGGGCCAATGCAGAACAGGAAACGGTGTCCTACGACGGCTCTCCGACGTGAGAACCAGTTATCTCGGAGCTAATTGGAGAAGACAGTGTGTGAAGATGATAATGTAAAATGAGCATGAGAATTGTACCATAGGTGATCCTAAATATTTATACTTAGGGTTGACTCGGTGTGCCATCAGCTCACACGCACGTGGAGGCGCATAGTGATTCTAGAAGGCGGTTTTACTTCAAGGGCCGAGATTTGATGATCCTATCGGATGGTGTCTTTGTGTGCCACATGTCATAACAGATTTCTGGCCCCGCAAGCACGAATAATTTTTTGTAAGCCCAAAGTAATTAATACAAGATTTCCTTATAACATTTTGAAGATATTTGGGCCGGTTCTTGACCCGCGAAGGATCCACGCTGATTTGATTAAGGATCTATCATCTTCAAGTACGAAAATATTGTCATCAAATTTGAATACTCAGAGCTAATTTTAGTAATATTTTGTCAAATAATTAAAACCAAAGCGTATAGTTCTGGGTATTAGAACGGTGACGTTAACGTGGTTAATAGGAATGAGATCGATAACAGTAGGAAAATATCGAATAACATACTGAATCTAGAGGTTTGGAACCTATCCGGTTTTCTTATATTTTACCACTTAGGGTGGGGGTATGTTCTCGGCTTCCCCCATCAGTTTGTTTTCGGGTTCGACAACTACTTGCGGCTACCATCCGTGTGCATCAGTTTGTTGACATCGGTTAACATTTGTGATGACGTATGTCCATTCAGGATGACGTTACACCCATCCCTCACAGACAAAGCAACAACTAGCCACCTCAGCCGACCGACCGGCCTCAAGGCCAAACGGTTGGCACAGCACCCGTCTAACAAAGACTTACAGACCAATGTTCAATGCACATACCGGGCGGGCACACCCCGCCAGATCGGATACACTAATCAAGAGATTACCTGAAAGGACACTGTAGCGCTCTAACCTAACCACCAGGTCAGTCGCTTAGAGTACCTGTTCGGGTAATGCAGCATATATGTAACCAATTGGGTCGTAAAGCAATTAGGGTTATTCAAATAGCTTGTTTATATGCTTTAGTTTTATCATCGATTGCATGTTTATATGCTATCGCGTCCCTCGCTCTTCTGTTTTTTACCGAAATTTGTTTCTTGGTACTATTTCCTCCCTGATTTCAACTATATATATACATACCGAAATTTGTTTCTTGTTCTTATTTTTATTTTGTATCATAGGGTATTCTGGATTTATTTTTATTTCATATGATGTTGGTTTGAAACATATTCTATCGACTTTGTATGTCTGATGTCTTATGTTATTTTGGTGTTGCATTTCTTTTAGTATGTTCATGTGTTTCGTGACTAATTTTTCAATTTTTTTCTTTTTACATCTCAGGTTGCAGTTGTTTTGAATTGAAATATTGAAAATGTATTGAATTCTTTTTTCTCTTATCTACATAGAAGAAAGGCTCAAATAAATAGGAGATACCAACATCTCTAAAAAGGAAAAACAGAGAGCTGGACACCCTAAAATGTAGCAACGGTAAAATAATAAGTGGTCAAGCTAGAACCATAAATTTGGAAATGATGGAATGCTAATCCTTAATCTTTTTCATCAAGATATCTTTATTTTCTGACACTCCCCCTCAAGTTGAGTAGTAGGATCTCCAATGCTCAACTTGTCAAGACAATGATTGAAACTTGTCCCGTTGACAGCTTTTGTTAGTATATCTGCTAGTTGATCTTTTGACGGAACAAATGGTAGCTCTATAATCCCGGCTTCAAGTTTTTCTTTAATGAAGTGCCTATCAACCTCCACATGTTTTGTACGATCGTGTTGAACAGGGTTCTCTGAAATTTGAATTGCAGCTTCGTTATCACACATAATTCTACTTGCTTCGGTTTGAGGAACTCCAATCTCAGTAAGTAGTTTGCGTATCCATAGTACCTCTGCCAGGCCTCGTGCGATTCCACGAAATTCTGCTTCGGCACTAGATAATGCTACCACTTTTTGTTTTTTGCTTCTCCATGTGACCAGGTTTCCACCTACCAAAGTGAAGTATCCAGAAGTTGATCTTCGGTTCCCTTTATCTCCCGCCCAGTCTGCATCCGTGTATGCTTGAATTCTAAGATGTTTGTTTGGTGTAAAGAGAACCCCATATCCTGGTGTTCTTTTAAGATATCTTAGAATCCTATACACCGCTTCCATGTGAGCAACTTGAGGCTGGTGCATAAATTGGCTAACCACCCCAACTGCATAGGCAATGTCTGGGCGAGTATGCGCGAGATATATTAGTTTGCCTACCAAACGTTGGTATCTTTCTTTATCTGCCAATTCTGCTCCTTCTTCCATATAAAGTTTATGGTTAACCATCATGGGAGTTTCGGCAGGCTTGCAATCGACCATTCCTGTCTCTGCTAGAAGATCAAGAACATATTTCTTTTGACATATAAAGATCCCTTGTTTAGACCTAAGTACTTCAATTCCGAGAAAGTACTTAAGTCTACCCAAGTCCTTCATTTCGAATTCTGTGAACAGCCTTGCCTTTAACCTTTTCATTTCTTCTTCATCATTACCTGTAATGATCATGTCATCAACATATATAATCAAACAAGTCACAAGTTTACCTCTTCGTTTAAGAAACAATGTGTGATCAGAGTTGCTTTGTTTGAAACCATTTCTTTTCATTGCTAGAGTAAATTTTCCAAACCATGCCCGAGGAGATTGCTTAAGCCCGTATAGAGATTTCTTCAAACGGCATACTTCCTTTGTCTTAAAGTCTTTATTGAATCCAGGAGGGGGGACCATATAAACCTCTTCTTTTAATTCTCCATGTAGGAAGGCATTCTTAACATCGAATTGGTGTAGAGGCCAACCTTCATTTGCAGCAATTGAGAAAAGTACTCTAATTGTGTCAATCTTAGCGACCGGAGAGAATGTCTCTGAGTAGTCAATTCCGTATGTTTGAGTATAGCCTTTAGCCACTAAACGTGCTTTATATCTTTCGATTGTTCCATCAGGTTTGTGTTTAATTGTGAAGACCCAACGACATCCCACTGGTTTCTTTCCTGGTGGAAGGGTACATCTTTCCCATGTACCACTCTTCATTAACGCTTCCATCTCTGTTTCCATCGCATTTTTCCAGTTTTGTGACTCCATGGCTTGTTCAACAGAGTTTGGAACTTGTTCGTCATATAAGGAGGATGCAAAAGCCTTAGCTTCATTTGTTAGGTTTCCTTCGGCAACGTTGGCCATTGGATACCTAGAGGACCTCGTCTGCTTTTCTGGAGTGTATCGTTTTGGTGGGACCCCTCTATTTGCTCTTGGTGGTAAAACATATCTCTCGTTTGATTCTTCTTGTATTGGCTCGTCCTGCACTGCCTCTTCTGTTTCTATCTCATGGTTATCAAAAAAATCATTATTCTGATTCTCATGAGATTCAGTATTTTGTACGTCCTCGTGTGTCTGAGAATTACTTACCTCAGGCACCAGGTTAGGAGAATTTTGGTTAATAACACTGGTCGGCCCAACTGATTGGCTGGAAGCGAGTGACTCTTCAACGGTACTGTGGTTGACTTCTTCTGCGGAAGGGACCCATCTCAACCAACTCAGGGAGTCATTATAGTCTTTCTCTCCCTGATCACTGTGTTGGGAGGTGTAGTAGAATTCGGTTTCAAGGAAGTCACAGTTCATAGTAGTGTACATGTGACGCCTTTTCGGGCTATAGCACCGGTATCCTTTTTGGTTGACACCATATCCCACAAACACACACTTCTCTGCACATGGGTCAAGTTTGGTTCGATCAATTTTGGGTATGTGGACAAATACGGAGCAACCAAATATTCGTGGTTTAAGAGTAAGAGCAGGTGGAAGTTTGGTGAAGGCGGATAAAGTTTGGAGGGGAGTTTTCAGGTCAAGAGCTTTAGTTGGCAACCGATTGATCAGATATGTGGCAGTGGCAAGAGCTTCGGGCCAGAAGGACTTAGGCACTCGTGACTCAATTAGAAGAGCCCGGGTTATTTCCAATAGAATGCGGTTTTTCCGTTCGGCAACGCCATTTTGTTCGGGGGTGTGGGAGCAAGTCGTTTGGTGAATGATTCCTTTTTCTTGACAAAATTGTTTCATTTGGTTATTCATAAACTCGCCCCCATTATCGGATCGTAAAATTTGGATGTTGGTTTTAAATTGGGTTTGTATCATGGTATAAAACAAAGTAAATTTTTCAAAAACTTCAGATTTGTGTTTTAAAAAATAAATCCACGTCATACGAGTGCAATCGTCAATAAAAAGAACAAAGAAACGAAATTTTTGTCCCCCAACAACTTCGGCCGGACCCCAAACATCCGAATGAATAAGAGAAAAGGGCAAATCAACCCTCGTGTGATTTGGTTTGTACGTATGTTTATGACTTTTAGCCAAAACGCAAGTCTCACAATTTATTGGTTTATTTGAAGGAAAAAGTGTAGGAAATAAAAGATGTAAATAACCACTAGAAGGGTGTCCCAATCTTCTATGCCATAGCCAAGCTTCCCTATTTGTAGTCCCGTGAGCCAGCATCACAGTACCATGTTGAGTCACTTCTTCCACATAATACAATCCGTGGCGTTCAGTGCCACGCCCAATAATCGCTCCCGTCCTTATGTCTTGTAGGATACAAAAGGTAGGATGCATCAATACCGAGCAATTTAATTCCTTTGTCACATGACTTATAGATAACAATTTATGTGACAAGGATGGGACATACAAACAATTTGAAAGTTTTAAAGTTGGCGAGATTTCAATAGTTCCTCCTCCCTTTACAGGAATAGTCTCGCCATTAGCGGTTTTGATGTGATTAATTTTTGGTTTAGATCTCGTAATCATGTCCGATAGTTCAAAAGTCATGGTGTCAGTAGCACCACAATCAAATATCCATGATTTATCTAAATTTTCATAATTTTTAGCCATATTTACTTGTCCATAATAATCAGTGGACATTTGCTTAGATCTAGACCCTCCTGTGACCTTTTTATTAATTTTAAAATCATAGTTTTCATTTTTTTCAAAATTTTTTCCATAAACAGAATGTTGAGGGATTTGCTTTTGATTATTTTCAAGACTTTTAAATGAGTTTTGACAAGTATCGTAATATACTTTGTTAGTTTTAAACATATTTAAATCATAAGGGGGGAAATAATTATTATTAAGAAGAGAAGGGCTTGAGAATGTATTCTCAAACCCATTACCTCCATCCAAGCTGTACCCTAGACCACCATCTTCCTCTGGGTCGGCAGCAACCATACCTTCGGAACCGCCGCTCGTTTCTTCAAAATTACACCGGTCTTCACCGATCCCGGTAGCCTCAAAGTTTCTGATAGCGGTAGCAACCTTTCCCTCTTCCTTGTTTCCCTTTTTGTGACTGTTGGTAAACCATTCCGGGTAGCCGACGAGTCTGAAACATTGGTTTTTTGTATGTCTTGACATACCACAATGATCGCACTTCAACTTATTTTTATGAACCTGGAACGACGTCCCAATGTTTGAGCTTTTCTGACCGTCGATACGGCCCTTTGACAGAAAAACACGACCCTCTTGATGTGCCATCTCTTTCCGAACGGCAGTATAAGTGCCCTCAGCGGAGGGCAACGGATCACATCGGAGGCCATCTCTTTCTGATAGGTTTTGTTTATGGGTTTGATTTTGGGTGTTAAGGATGGTTTTAAGAAGATTTGTAATTTGTAGTGCAAGATCACTACTTTTGCTGGTTTCTCCGGACATAGTGGCAGAGAAAAAAAAATTGTATTTGAACAAGTTGATTCAAAGATCAAACACATGCTCTGATGCCATGTTTTGAATTGAAATATTGAAAATGTATTGAATTCTTTTTTCTCTTATCTACATAGAAGAAAGGCTCAAATAAATAGGAGATACCAACATCTCTAAAAAGGAAAAACAGAGAGCTGGACACCCTAAAATGTAGCAACGGTAAAATAATAAGTGGTCAAGCTAGAACCATAAATTTGGAAATGATGGAATGCTAATCCTTAATCTTTTTCATCAAGATATCTTTATTTTCTGACAGCAGTTTGTGTTGTACAAGTGGGTCGACCCGCGCTTCGCGGCGGAGTCGGACCGTTTTAAAAAGTCGTGTATGAAAACGATTAAAGATGAGTGTCGTTTGAACCTAAGGTCGATAACGCATATAAAATTTTGTTCTAACAAAGAAGGTAAATGTTAAAATCATAAAATTGAAAATGTACCAAAATTATATCATTCAAATGATGTACAGAGGGTTACAACATTCATAAATTAAAAAAAAATGTAAAGTCATAATCTACGGGCAATATCTTTTTAAAGCAATGTTAACCCAATAAAATATACATTTATTAACATTGAAGGGCAATATCTTTTTAAAGCAATGTTAACCCAATAAAATATACATTTATTAACATTGAAGGATCATGATGTTGAAGTCAACATGCTTAAATAGTTGTAAAGCCCTCATGTTTGTGCATAAGCATACCTAAACCTGCAGATAAACTCCAATAATACTAAAACTTAATCACATACACTATTAGAACTTTTGAAATAAAGCCCTCGAGATATTATTTATGATATTAACAACTATATCAAATTAAAAAATAAAACCCATATTAATGTATAAAATTCAAAGAGACGTAAAAGACTTGCAACAAATTCAACATACCAAATGAATATGTTCACATACCCTAAACCCTTTATATAAAGAAGATTTAAAATCAAGATCATGGTACACTAACAAAATGAGACTTCCTACAAAACAAAATCAAACCTGCACAAACGTACCTAAGATTGCACCCTTTGTGATCTGAAATAACAAAATTCAGAAACACAAATCAATAAAATAAAATGTTTTCTGACCAAGACCTAAACATCATATTAAAGATAAAAAATAACATGTCATCGCTCACCGAGCATCCTCATCCGAATCATCGTTGGCGCGAGCAACAACAACATTCAAAGCATTTAACATCTCAATAAGCCTATATTTCCTCTCCTCATAAGTTAGCTTCTCTAAGTTGTACCAAAAACAATACTTTATTTCTATAAAGAAGTGTTGGGAATCGATTTAGCTCAGTTTCTCATACAGATGAAAATAGCTACTCTTGTTTGCAACTCATGATCTCCAACAATACTTTATTTCTATAACTTTTAAGTTTAAGTTTTAACCTATTTACTAATCAAAGTTTTAACCTATTTGCTCATCAAATACATGCAATTACTAAAGAAAATGGTTGCTTTTATGCAATTCCTGAAGAAAAAAAAATTGGTTGCTCAAAAGCAGCACCTAAAAAACTTGAGAACACATTCATATCTTTACACACATTTTCAAAAGCCACCAAAAAATCATGTAATAATTTATAGCAAAAGGATTTATACATCAAAGAAAATATAAGTGACCTCACCTTAGCATTAAAGATGAAAAACTACAACAAATAATTTGCGTAATACCTGCAAAATAGTAAGATCCAACCCAAATTAAAGTCAGTAAAAAACTAAAAATAAGTACCAGTTACCTATAATTTCAACTAACATATGCATATTAACCTAACATATGCATATTAAATAGTGATGGTGGATGTCAATTTGTTTATGAGGGTTCAAAAGTCAGTCGACAGAAAATTAACATAAAAGACTAATGGAAAAAAAACGCCGCCGAAATAATGTAGAAGCAAGCAAACCACTACGCAGATGAAATCGGAGGAAATTGAAAGAGGCTGAGCAACAATCTCCCCAAAGTCGATTTATCCAAGTCTTTGGCATTAGAAATCGCGAGAAAACCCTAACATAACAACACCATTAAAACAGACCCAGATCATCATCATCCTCAAACGAAATGAAAATTAGATCATACGATGGAAATCTACAGAGGAGTGTGGATAATCACCTGAAAATCGTATCCGAGTGGGCTGTTTCCGCCCGCAACATCATCGAGAGCATCGCGAGGAACCTTCCGATCGATCGTAGCCAAGGAAGAAAAAGAAAGATACGTCGTAGAATTGAGACGGTGAATCGGCAAAAAACGAAAGATCTGATGTGGTGATATGTTGCAGATTTTCTGGTGATATGTTGCAGATTTTCAGGAAGAAAGCAAAAGCTATATCGAAAGAAGGCGTGTGTGATGGAATTGTTAGGTGGTGCTTAATTAACTTGTACAAAGAGAGAAAAATCTATAGGTACATCATGCATCATAAGTTGTACAAACTGCATAATAAGAGGTACCAGAAGTTGTAATATGTATATATAGGGTAATAAGTACTTCTTTATCTATGGAAAGTCTTTGTGTTTTTGTTAATTAGACTAATTTTTCATTTTTTTTTATAAACGTTTATTTATGACTATTTTTTTAAGTCTTTATGATCTGTTGAATTTATAGCAGATAACTCAATAAATCATATATACCAATATTATCTTGCAATAAAACCATTTCATTTATGAGTTCTTCAACATGGCCTGGAGCATTGGTGTACAAAAGATCAATAGTCTTAGGATCTTTGATTATTTGTTGTGTTGTTTCTAAGTTGCTGAAACTTTTTTTATTATGCATGATCATTACCTTCAACAGACACCAAACAATCAGCTGACAAGAAGATCATTACCTTTAACAGGCACCAAGCAATCAGCTGACAAGAAACTTAAACTAAAGAAGGAACCATGAAGCAACATATATGTAACACACTACTTTTGGTAACCATTGTCCCAAATAGTTGTATGGGGTGGCTACAACCCTAAAATAAATCTATGGCTAATGCCTCTATTTTTTTTTTTTATTTTTTTTTGGTGTTTAGGGAATTGTAGTGGTTCGGATGTCATTACAATGGAACCTGCCATGTTTTGTGATATCTGGTATGAATGTATGTTTGCAATGACTTAAGACTTTAATGGTTGTCATGTATTATATCTACCTATAACTGAACTTATTACATTAGATATCACACAAAACGGTTTTTAGCAGCAACACGCTAATAGTACCACACACACACACACACACATATATATATATATATATATTTATATATATAGGGTGTGAAACTATTAATAACCCAAGCTTGAAGCAATAACCAAATAACCCTTTTCAACCACCATAATCTTGACACATGGCATGAGTTTTGTATTATCAGGAAGGGTAATAAAGGTATTTTACACAAAAGAAAAAGTACCACCCCCATTTTTAAAACCACTATAACTTTTTATCTGACGTTGGTTTTTTATAAAATTTATATCATTGAACTCGTCTCATTTTTATCTTTAGTTCAAATGTAGTCCCGACTTCTTTTGAAACTTTTTATTAAACATTCGTACTAACATGTAATGTTACAAAAAGTAGCACTGATGCCTTTTGAGGTAGCGTTGGTGCCCTTTTTTGTAACATTGATGTTAATACGAACATTTAAAAAAAGATCTTTAAAAAAAATCGGGACCACATCCGAATTAAAGATAAAAAAGCGATGAGTCCAATGGTATAATTTTTATAAAAAAACGACTTCGAAAAAAAAGTTATAGCCGTTTTAAAAATGAAGGTGTACTTTTTCTATTGGGTAAAATATCACTTATACCATTCTGTTAAAAAAAGAAAAAGAAAAGAAACTGTGCCACGTGGCGCTGATCCATGACACTAACCTTCTTATCAAACCATTAGATTTTAGTTATTTGGTTATTGCTCCAAAGAAAGGTTATTTATAGTTTTCTTCCCTATATATATATATTGAAAAGTTCATTGTAAACACCCCCATAAGTGTAGACAGGTAGACACCTTTTTATACCGTTAGATCTCTTGATCTAATGGTTATGATTAATTTCTTTTTTTCTTCTTTTTCCTTTTTCTCATTGTTCAGAAAATTTCACATGTGAAATAAAGTAATTTCACATGTGAAATAAAGTAATTTCACATGTGAAATAAGGTGTCTACCTATCTACACTTATGAGGATGTCTATAATGAACCTCACCATATATATATATATATATATATATATATATATATATATATATATATATATATAGGGGAGGGATATAATGAAAACCTCTCCGAGTTTGGAAAACCGTGAAACCCAAGCTAAAAAATTCGATTTTTGTTTCGATTTTTTTTATGGTGATTCTCTAAGTTAAAAAGACCCCCTTTATGCAAAAAAAAAAATTAAAAAAAAACGCCTAGTCAAATTTTTTTCCTTTTTTCTCATTATTTAGGACATTTCACATGTGAAAAACATATAAAAAAGAAGGAAAATTGGAATTAAATAATCCAAGTTATCGGGTATTTGCGGATAATAATCCGAGTTCTAATATCGGCCTACAATAATCCCAATTATTTGGGTCTTGGAATTCATTGGGCCGCCGTTAATTTTTCACTAACTCCGTTAGTTGTGTGCTGACGTGGCACATGCCACGTCAGCAAGTATGATGCCACATCACCTGCCACGTCAGCAAAAATGATGCCACATTACCTGCCATGTCAGCAAGTACTAGCGGAGTTAGTGAAAAATTAACGGTGGCCCAATGAATTCCAAGACCCAAATAATTGAGATTATTGTAGGCCAATATTGGAACTCGGATTATTATCCGCCAATACCCAATAACTTGGATTATTTAATTCCAATTTTCCAAAAAAGAACTACTTCACATGTGAAAGTGTCTACAATGAACCTCACCATATATATATACATGTGTGTGTGTGTACTAGGTTAGTAGCCCGTGTGTATTCCACGGGCTGAATTAGGTTCATAATATTAGATAAATACAAAAAAATATAAAAAAAAATTGAAAGATTTAAAAATTATGATTGACGTAAATTCTTGTAGAACATTAAATGATAATTTAATAAAGTAAAGAAATTTATTATGTTTGAGAAATTATATATATATACAATAAATTTTGAAGATGAATAGTAACATTTTATTTTCTCATGGTTTGGCCACTAGAGTTTGAGGGTTTGACATTTTCTACCCTAATCTTTAAGACTTTGTTTTTTTTTAAACAAAGTTTGGCATATTGACATTTTCTAACCTAAACTTTAACATTTTGTTTTTTTCTTTAACGGAGTTTGGCATATTGACATTTTCTACCCTTTTTATTTCTCATGGTTTGGTCACGAGAGTTTGAGTGTTTGACATTTTCTACCCTAAACTTTAACACTTTGTTTTTTTTCTTTAACGGAGTTTGGCATATTGACATTTTCTACTCTAAACTTTAATACTTTGTTTTTTTCTTTAATAGAGTTTGGCATATTGACATTTTCTACCCTAAACACTAGAGTTTGAGGGTTTGACATTTTCTACCCTAAACTTTAAGACTTTGTTTTTTTTTTAACGAACTTTGGCATATTGACATTTTCTACCCTAAACTTTAACATTTTGTTTTTTTTTCTTTAACGGGGTTTGGCATATTGACATTTTCTACCATTTTCCTTTCTCATGGTTTGGCCACGAGAGTTTGAGTGTTTGACATTTTCTACCATAAACTTTAATACTTTGTTTTTTTTTCTTTTACGGAGTTTGGCATATTGACATTGTCTACCCTAGACTTTAATACTTTATTTTTTTTCTTTAGTGGAGTTTGGCATGTTGATATTTTTTACCCTAAACTTTAACAATTTGTTTTTTTTCTTTAACGGAATAGTAAATTTTAGGTTTTCATAGTTTAGCCACATATGTTTCATACTTTTACGTTTTCTATCATGTAACTTTTAAAGTTTTTTTTTGCTTTAAGTTTGTGGTATTCTACTTCAGCCACGAAACTTTTAACTTTTCTACTTTCCTTTTTTAGTATACTTTTATAGTTATATACCTTCACCATGAGACTATTAGAATTTTACGTTTTATACCCTTAACTTTTTAACTTTCGTTTTTTAAATGTTTTTTACTTGCACGAAACTTTTAACTTTTCTACTTTCTTTTTTTTAGTATACTTTTATAGTTTTATACTTTCACCACGAGACTTTTAAAATTTTACGTTTTATACCTCTAGACTTTTTAACTTTTGTTCGACATACAAATTCAACCCCGTACCAACGCGCGGGGTGGTAAACATCTTGTTATTTATTAAAGAAATTTATTATGTTTAACAAAATTGGTAGTTATTTTTAGTTGGTGATTTACTAAATTTGTAATTGATTGTGAGTTTGACATGTGACAATGGTGATATGGAACCTCTAAAATGAAGACATGTGACAACCATTTTAGTGCTTTATTAGGATTAAGATAAGATAATATTTGATTTTGAAACGTTGAATTTAGAAGTCTTATTATAAAATTTGATTTTGTTAGGAATTTAACCAAGTGTTTGGACATATTAAAATGTCTATGTCATAATCAAACTTATGTCGTAATGTCGCTTTAAAAATATTAGGATTTTGAGAAACTATAGGACACGTATCTACCTTTTATTATTAACAAAAATGACATTACAGAAAATGTAAGACAATTTGACAATTTATGTGACGTTTTTTGCATATGTGGGTGTGTTTTTTTAATTGGTTGAAAGAAAGTTTGAGAAACTAAGGGAGTGACATAGTCATGCGATCTTGACTAGGCGATCTTGTGTGAGAATAGAGAATGATGTTTTTATAACCTTGTTATATAAAGTTTATATTCGAATATAAAAGATATAAATCTTAATGGTTGGATAAATATGGTTCCATTTAATTAGAAGAGATAACATAATTAATTTAATTATTCTTTTGGTAGTAGTTGTAATTTCAATTTGAACGGGAACCTTTAGAAGTTTAGTATAATAGTATGAGTTTGAATTTTAATTTTTGTTCATTTATATTGAAAAGAGTTGTGTGTGAAAAAAGTTACAAGTATAATGTTTGAATTTTAAAATCACTCGATCTTTAGACTTGTTACATTTTTTATTCCTATTTTCATACCATATAAATGAAATTTGAACCACCTCACCAAATAAGTGCTCTTCCTTATATGTTTCTTCGAAAAAAAAAACGACCCCATTTCAAAGTTTCCACAACAAACAGTTTAGCCATGAGATTCACCCGACTACTCGAGTGTGATTTTACTCGCATCATTGTGTGATTTTAGAAATATTTTAAGAAGACAGGGTTTATGTTTGTAATCTTGTTATAAGGTTTGACAAGCTACTTCTATTATATCTATTAAATCTATTTTATATACATATTTTGTATAGACTATAGAAACGTGTGTTTGTTAATTACATTGTTATAAACTTATAATTAAATTTAAAACTGATGATTTGTAAACCTGGTAGGTAAACAAAAGTTTTTTTGCATCTAAATATTTCATAGTTTTTAATGTTTTTTTGACTGATATTTTGGAAGTCAATAAAAACTTTCGCGTTTTAGATAGATGTCCATTAATTTAATACGTAACTTAAAATAAATTTATTACTTGTTATATAGATCACATTTAGAATTTTCATTCTTATGACACTCATTCACATAGATTTATTCATATAAATTTACATAAATTTATTCATATAAACATGTTTAAAGAATTAATTATAAATAAAAAGTCTTTTAAATATAAAAAGTCTAAGAGTGGGGGTATTTTACTCTCACATCCATTCAAACCATTTTATATCATACTCTTCACATTCACTTCAAGATGAACCGACTACCGAGCTTGAACTCCAAGGGAAGAACATCCGTTGGCTAATGCATGTGTTGAGACAACAAACAATTTGAATTGCATTGGTAAGTTTCTTTCTTTTTAGTACCAAACGAGCAATAGACCTGTCCGCGCGTTGCTGCGGAAGAAGTGTAGATGACGTTGTCAATGCTAATGTATGACGACATCCATGTAACAGTAAATAACTAATAGATATTTATCAATTGAGAGTTCATATAGACATTCCTACTAATATGTAAAGTAATTACTACTAACATTTACATTTATAAAAACATGTTGAGAAGGCAGATATTATGAAAAGATCGTACGAAAAATAGTACGTTGTCGACGTCTCTTTTTCATTTTTTCTTCAATAACAACCAAATATTTCATTTCTAGAATAAACTGAATGCAGGGAAAAGATGATTCTCATTCTTATTGATATCATGGTATATATATACATGAATAAAGGATAAACTTTGTAACAAACTAGTAGATAAGTATGAGAATAAAAAGGATGTATATCTGGAATATAACACTCCCCCTCAGATATATATCGTTATTCATTATACGCTATTAACCACATACTTCAGGATGATGTTAACTTGATACTTCAGGACCAAAGAGAATAACTAATACTACGAGATTAGTTATGCTGCCTCGTTAAAAACCTTGCTAAGAAAACCCAGTGGGACAAAACTTAGTCAAGGGAAAAAGAGTACAGCGCGTATAATGCTCCCCCTTAATTTAACAAACGTCTTTCAATCTGCGAAGCCCGATCTTTTGTGATAATTGCTCGAAACTGCTTCTAGGTAGAGATTTTGTAAACAGGTCAGCTAGATTTTCAGTTGACTTGATCTGACGAACATCGATTTCTCCTTCCTTTTGTAAGTCATATGTTGAAAAAAATTTCGGTGAGATATGTTTTGTTCTGTCACCCTTGATGTAGCCTTCTCTGATCTGAGCTATGCAAGCGGCATTGTCTTCATAGATAATCGTTGGGATCTTCTTAATCTCTTCTAAACCACATGCTCCTTGTATGTGATTAATCATTGACCTCAACCACACACATTCTCGTCCAGCTTCATATAGTGCTATCAACTCGGCATGATTTGATGATGTTGCTGTAAGTGTTTGCTTCGTCGACCTCCATGATATTGCTGTGCCTCCATATGTGAATACATAACCTGTCTGAGAACGTGCTCTATGCGGATCTGAGAGATATCCAGCATCAGCATACCCAACAAGTTGGGACTCCTTATTCTTCTGATAGAAAAGACCTAAGTCTCGTGTCCCACAAATATACCGGAATATGTGTTTTATTCCATTCCAATGCCTACGTGTTGGGTTCGAACTGTATCTTGCTAGCACATGTACTGAGAATGCGATATCAGGTCTCGTATTATTCGCAAGATACATAAGTGCACCGATCGCGCTTAAGTATGGTATTTCTGGACCAAGTACTTCTTCACCCTCTTCTTGAGGACGGTAAGGATCTTTATGTGCTTCTAGCGGTCGAACAACCATAGGTATGCTATAGGGATGAGCTTTGTCCATATTAAAACGTACTAACATTCTTTCGATGTAATTCGATTGATGGACGAATGTACCGTTTCGCAAGTGCTCGAACTGCAGGCCGAGACATAATTTTGTTGTGCCAAGGTCTTTCATTTCAAATTCTTTCTTTAAGAGTTCAGCAGTTTGTTCAATCTCTTCAGGAGATCCAATGATGTTTATATCATCAACATAAACTGCTATTATAGTGAATTTTGATAGTGATCTTTTTATAAAGACACATGGACTGATTACATCACACTTGTATCCCTCCTTTGTGAGATATTCACTAAGTCGATTGTACCACATCCGACCAGATTGTTTGAGACCATATAAAGATCTCTTGAGTTTTATGGCACACATATCTCGAGGAGTTGATTTTAATGCTTCGGGAATTTTTAGTCCTTTAGGGATTTTCATGTAGATGTCATTCTCAAGGGTCCCGTATAGATATGCGGTGACGACATCCATAAGTCTCATTTGAAGTCCTTCAGAGATTGCAAAGCCAATTAAGAATCGCAGGGTTATCGCATCCACTACAGGGGAATACGTTTCCTCATAATCACGTCCCGGGACTTGGGAAAACCCTTGTGCTACTAAGCGGGCCTTATATCGTACAATCTCATTCTTTTCATTTCGTTTAATTGCAAACACCCATTTATAACCAACAGGTTTGACGTCTATGGGTGTCCGGACTACTGGTCCGAAAACATTTCGCTTTTCGAGCGAGTCTAACTCAGCCTTTACGGCGTCTTGCCATTTTGGCCAATCATTTCTGTGCATGCACTCTTCAAGAGTTTTAGGTATGTAATCATTGTCATTTAGTACATCCGTTGCTATAGCATATGCGAATATATCATCAACACGTATTTTATTCCGGTTCCACATTGTACCATTTTGTACATAATTTATTGAGATCTCATGTTCGTTCGGTACCGGTGTTTCTTCTGGAAACTGATTTTCCTCTGGAATCGTGTTGGTCTCTTCAGGGACATTTACCTCTCTTGGGGTTTCATTTATACTCTTTTCTGAGTTTTCACCAACTGTGTTATTTTGCTCTTTTCTTTTCCGTGGGTTCTTATCTTTGGAACCAATAGGTCTCCCACGTTTTCTTTGTATGGTAATCGCTTCAGGGATTACTTCAATTCGAGCAGGTGCATTAGATGCTGGTATATGTGACTTTGTCACTCTGTTTGTGTCTGTGAATGCATCTGGTAATTCGTTTGCTATTCTTTGCAAATGTATAATCTTTTGGACTTCAGATTCACATTGACCACTTCGGGGGTCGAAATTTGATTGTGATGATGCATTCCATGTTATATCATGTGTTACCAGTTTTTCTTTATTCTTATCTCCCCCTAAGACTGGGAATACTGTCTCATCAAACTGACAGTCAGCAAAACGTGCTGTAAACATATCTCCCGTCAATGGTTCTAAATACTTGATTATAGATTGGGAGTTAAAACCTATGTAAATACCCAGTCTTCGCTGTGGTCCCATTTTGGTACGTTGTGGTGGTGGTATAGGTACATAAACCGCACACCCAAATATTCTTAGGTGGGACAAACAAGGTTCTCTTCCGGAGACCAGTTGTAGTGGGGAGTAGTCATGATCAGCAGTTGGCCTTAGTCTGATCAGTGCAGCGGCATGTAAAATAGCATGCCCCCATGCCGAGGATGGTAATTTGCATCGCATCAGGAGCGGTCTAGCAATTAACTGTAATCGTTTAATTAGTGATTCAGCCAAACCGTTTTGTGTGTGAACATGAGCTACTGGATGTTCAACGTTTATCCCAATTGACATACAATAGTCGTTAAAAGCTTGGGATGTGAATTCTCCTGCATTATCCATCCGAATATTTTTAATGTGATACTCTGGGAAATTTGCTCTCAATTGTATAATTTGGGCTAACAGACGAGCAAAAGCTACATTTCGAGTTGCTAAAAGACTCACGTGGGACCATCGCGAGGATGCATCAATTAAGACCAAAAAATAGCGAAATGGTCCACACGGAGGATGTATGGGCCCACATATGTCTCCTTGGATTCGTTCCAAGAATGAGGGGTTTTCTTGTGTCAATTTAGTTTGTGAGGGTCGGGAGATAAATTTGCCAAGAGAACACGCTGCACATGATAATTCTTGTGGTAAGAAGATTTTCAAACTATTAAGAGGGTGTCCATTTGCACTTTTGACTATACGCCTCATCATTGTGCTACCTGGGTGACCTAGTCGGTCATGCCATATGATGAATGTGTCTCTATCTAAAGACTTTTGGTTAGACACCATGTATGTTTCTATAGAAGTAATGTTAGTGCAATATAATCCAGAGGATAAGGCTTTTAGTGTTTCAATAATGATATCTTTGCCATTTTTGTTTGAGATTATTTGTAGATATTCGGTATTGTTTTCTGATGATGTCTTGAGGTGGTAACCGTTTTTTCGAATATCTTTAAAACTAAGTAAATTTCTTCTGGATTTACTAGAGTATAATGCATTATTGATAATTAGTTTGGTACCCGAAGGTAAGATTATGCAAGCTTTTCCAGAGCCTTCAATAAGGTTAACAACACCAGAGATAGTACCAATCGGTGTCATTGTGGATGACAACTCGATGAAAAATTTATTGTGTTTTAGAATAGTGTTGGTACTACCACTATCTACAAGACATTCATCGCTAATAATAGCTTTGTCGGGGCTAGTAAGCATACTTTTGCAGAAACAATAACAAAAGTAAGTTAATGCGAGAGATTTAATATTTTGAATAGATAATACCAATGCAAGAGTTTAAACCAAAACCATTATGAAAATTTTAAAAGGAAACATCACAAGATATTGAATCAAACCAGTACGAGAGTTCGAATGAAAAACATCACAAGAGTTCAAACAAACGAAAAAAAACCACGAGAGTTAAAGCAAACAAACATTACCGAAAAATTAAAAAAAAACATAGCAGAGGGATTAAAAAGTATGGTCCCACTAAGGTTCCATGAAGTCAGACGCGTCCAAATGAGTGTCTGATGGACGGGCAGGAGATGCCAAGTTAGGAGTATTCTCAATCAGGTTAGTCTCAACATGCTTCTCTTGCTTTTTCATCATTCCCTGATAAGCTTCAACGAGGTGTTTAGGGGTTCGACACGTACGAGACCAATGGTTTGACATCCCACATCTTCTACATGTGTCGTTTTGCCTCCCATTACCCCTCCCCCTAGAGGGTCGCATCGCATGTTTTTGACTTGACTCATTGTTACCAGGCTTAGAATTGTGAGGTACACTTTGCCATGTGTTCCTTCGTCCACGCCCACGTCCTCTACTGGGTCCGCGACCTTTCCCCCTACCATGCCTGCTCTGAGCATTTGCCGCATTCGCTTCTGGGAGTGGGCTTGCACCAACGGGTCGCGCTTGATGATTTTTAAGTAGGAGGTTATTGTTTTGCTCAGCGACCAATAAACATGATATAAGCTCAGAGTATTTGGTGAATTGGCGTTCCCGATATTGTTGTGCCAGGAGCATATTAGAAGCATGGAATGTGGAGAAGGTCTTTTCAAGCATGTGTTCATCAGTTATCGTCTCTCCACATAATTTTAGTTCGGAGGTGATGCGGAACAAAGCAGAGTTGTACTCGCTAACAGATTTGTAATCTTGTAGCCTGAGTTGTAGCCACTCGTAGCGAGCCTTTGGGAGTAAGACCAACTTCTGGTGGTCAAATCGTTCTTTAATATTTCCCCAGAGTTCGAGAGGATCCTTGACAGTGAGGTATTCTCTCTTCAAATCCTCATGGAGATGATGACGAAGGAATATCATTGCTTTTGCTTTGTCTTGTAGGGAGGTCGTATTTCCTTCATTAATTGTCTCACCAAGGTTATCTGCTGTCAGGTGAATCTGGGCATCAAGAGTCCATGGGAGATAGTTTTTCCCGGAGATGTCAAGTGCATTGAACTCAAGTTTTGAGATGTTTGACATCTTAACTATAATGACGAAAAACAAGTTTGTTAAAACGTAAAACAGGGAGGACATATTGATTAAACATCTTATTTCATAACTTAATTAGGATACTTAAATTTGAGTAATCCCAAAAGAATATGAATGACCTTCACATATATTATTATTTGTTTAACAGAAAAATAATTTTCGTAAGGAATAAACTAGAATAAAGAAAATTAATGAATTTATATCCTTGTTCTCTTTTTATTTATTTGTGTATTTTCGGTTGCTGCAAAACATCACATCATTCACGTGATATTTATGATTTCATGATGCTTTCAAGATTTTTCAAAATAATAAAGAAAAGATAAAGCAAACCCGTTCCTATATTTTAGAGAGAGAAAGGTCAAAAAATTAGAGAGAGAGCAAAGGAAAAAAAATATGCGTTTTTCTCCGAACCAGGGGATCACGGTGGAAACGTCAGCGGCGATCAAAGTATGTGAAAAAAAAAAAGGATACTTTCTCTCTCGTTAAAAATCAGATTATTACCGATCTGATCACGGTGGGGGTGGGTTGGACCGACGGGGTAAGGAAACGTTCGGTTTTGTTAGGCTTTTTCTCCGATCTTTCCCCGCTTCATCATTTAGATCGAGTAGTAGTTTTCTTTTGGATATGTTTTTCTTGAACATTTAGAACGGACCGAGCGCCAATATTTTCTTTGAAACTAGTGGTAGATTTTGTGCCGTTTATGTTTAGTTTTGTTTAGTTTCGAGATGTCAAAATTAGTTTATTTGTTTTAATTTCTGTGTGTCATGCATACAATAAGAGTATTTTTTTTTTCAAAAAAAAATAATGAAAGTAAAGTAATGTAAATCTATGCCACACGTTCTATGAATTTTCAAGAAGAACATATCTATTCTTATTCATCCGCTCTTACAGTGTTAGAAACAACCCAAGATCAAAGAAAAAAATATATATGTTTGGAGAAACAGTTGCTTGGATCATAGGGTAAAACTTATATGTATAAACAAAATATATATTTGAAAGAAACAAAACGGGTATTTAAGTATGTAAAAGAGGATGGAAGGTGTTGAAAAATAAATAGAATATGAATATGATTAGTACATACCTTGATGCAGGGATCGGAGCAAGAAATTGAGAGAAAAAATCTTCACAGATCTGGCAGATTATAGTAGAGCAGGGTGCTGATAACGTAGAATAAACTGAATGCAGGGAAAAGATGATTCTCATTCTTATTGATATCATGGTATATATATACATGAATAAAGGATAAACTTTGTAACAAACTAGTAGATAAGTATGAGAATAAAAAGGATGTATATCTGGAATATAACAATTTCATTTTACCAATATTTTTCAACAAAAAAGTATGGCAGAATTGTAATTAAAACCTGATTATTTCATTTCATTTCATTTTACAAAAAAAAAAAATCAACAGAAAGTGTGACAAAATCGTAATTTCCACGGCATCCAACCGTTTCTTTCGTCTCATCACACTCTTAATTCCCAAATAATCCTCTTTTGATATTTCGATATTTCAATATTTATCCTCATCATCCGACGTATGGCAACTGCACTCCGCCCCAATCTCCACTTCCGCCTTCCCACCACCACCAATCCCCCACCGGAAACCCTAACCACCGTCCCACCCTTCAATGCGGCCCACGCGACAACCGCGGTTCGCTCCACAAAGGCCGAACCGGCGAACCCTAAGCATCAAAGCAATCCAAACAGTCCAATCTCTCAAACGCTCACACCGCTCCAATCCAACCACCACCATCGTCTCCAAAACCTTATCTCAGAAATTGATGAGCGGCGACGGCAGCAGCAGCAATGAACACCAACCCTGCCGGCACAGATATCACATCTACAAAGAAACACAACATCAGCCATCTTCGGACATCAGTTCTTGACCGTGGCGTAAATAGGAATCACCGGAAAATAAAAGGAAAAGGTAACAGAGAGAAAGAAATCGAGAGAGGAAGAAAACTGGGAGAGAAGAAAGTGAAAGATCTAGTGAAATGCTGGTCATTTAAATCACTAACTTATTAGGTGGAGATATTTCATTGGTTGAAATTTCTTGTTGTCAATTTTTTATTGGACAAAACCAATGACAGTAAAGCTCCTCACATCCTTGCAATTTGTATTGTTAATATATATAATATTTAGTTACATTTTTATATTAAATATTTACTTTAATTATGTGGCTCCCAACACCCAAGATTGTTTTAGATTGCAATTAGCATCAAATTTCATCTTTCTATGGCGCGTGACCCGTGCCATGACATTGATGTCATGATTTCCAAATGAAGAGGAACTTAGTGTGAAATGTCAAGGTTCAATAAGATCTACAATGACGTTTTACTCAATGCCTTCCAAGAATATCAATTTAACCATATATGATTTCACTCTTCAAGCGGAGTGAAAGCTACTTAGGTGAACACTATTGTATAATTTATGTATTTTAAGTTTTAGTATTTCCTTCCTTTTGAGTATATGTATTTTCTTTTAAGCTTTTATGGATTTTATTCAATTAAAATGTTATATTTTTAATACATTTATGTCAAATATCAATATCGAAAAACATAAAATTAAAGTAATTATTACCAATACTATTACTAACCAACTACACACTATTTCCCTATCACACTACATCCTGTGTGGCAATAGTCACATTTCTACCAGCACACCACTACGTTACAAACAACCGTCTTTATTACCATCTCTTTCCTACAGCTGACAGGGGATAATCTCAAAGGTATAATCTAACCAAATATCTTTAAACAAAGTTCAAATAAGATGCATATGATACATATTAACAAATGGATTAAAGCTTGTTAATTCTTATCATACCTCGTATCCCAAACTCATGTTTTCGCTTAAAGACTCGAGTTGTTGGACCTGATACAAATTGCAAGACTTCTTGTTATGCCCAGGTTGCTTGCATTTTGTGCATGTTACTGTTCTCTTTGTTTCAACCTCTATTTCATCATCCCAATCCATTCTCTCTTTCATTACATCAACTGGTTTTGAAGGTATGGGTGGAAGCACAAGCACACCCTCATCTTTCTCAACCTCTTCCTTTTCATCCTCCACTTTTCCCCCTTCTTCATTTTCACCCCCTGTAATCTCAACCTCAATCTCCATCTCCATCTTTTCACCCTTGTCATCTTCAACTTCTACCTTTTCACAATCACCTCTGTCAGTCCTGGTTTCTGCTTCAGCGCCTTGTTCAATCTCACCCCAAACTTTCAAAGCTTGTTCATTTTCACCCCCTGTATTTTCAATCTCCAATTTTTCACCCTCATCTTTGTCAATAGGTACAGGGTTTATTGATTCCATGTACGTTAAACGATACGCATCAACAGTGAAATAACTTGAGCAAAACTCATACAGGTTTTTACCAGTTGATGCAAAAACCGCAAGAGCATGCCGACAAGGTAGCCCTGTTTCTTTCCACCCTAAACAAGTACAACTCCAGTTTCCAATATCCACAACATGGGTCGAATCTTCACGAACCTCGAACAAAGTATCTGAAGATATCAACACTTTTAAACCACATGAGTTCGCAATCTCTTCTTCAAGTTGCTTCTCCTTTGATGGAGTAAGGTGAGTAGACCACATGCTTCCATCTAATTTAGCATCATTAATAGCTTCAATCATGGTACGTATGATGGCGTCTATTTTATGTAAAATAGGTAACTCCTGATAATCCTCCATTAACTTAGAGTATGGCGCACTGACATCATCTATGATGTGGTTATACCGTTCACCTTTGAAATACGAAGTTGCCCAATGTTGTGGTTCAATCTGCATGACCCAATCATAAGCTTGTGATGATATTTGTTTTATCTGTTCGGTTGACTTTTTGAAACCAACAAGACGGACTGCGTGTGCTGCATCCAAGAAATGAATCAGTAGAAAAGATTTACCATCTCCATGAAACGGGCCTTTGACGTTTCTCTTGAAGCTTTCTAAAAGATGGTAAATTGAGTACCCAACATGAGAATCTTGAAAAACTTCAACAACGTAAGGTTTCAAATTCTTTTCTCTATCAAACACAAATGTGATTGGTTGTTGTGAGTTAAAGATTACAGCTTTTAACTGTTCCAAGAACCAATGCCAATTGTTGTCATCTTCAACATCTACTATGGCAAATGCAACTGGGAAAAACTCATCATTTCCATCAATGGCCATAGCTGTAAATAAAACTTCTCCATATTTTGACCTCAAAGAAGTAGCTTCTAGAAAAAGAAGGGGCCGACAACTATTCTGAAATCCACATAATGATGCATAAAAAGACACAAAGAGGGCTTTAAATCTTTTATTCTCATCAATAATAAGATTCGAGATGCTACCGGGATTTGTTACCTTAATCTTCTCACAAAACCATGGTAACTTATTATATGCGTCTTCATCAGACCCATGAAGTTGTTCACGGGGAATCATGGTTCCAGGAAACACTTGTGTATGGTTTGACTTTGACTCGAACCCAAAGTCTTTCAAAATCCCATCAGCAACTTCTTTAGGTTTTAGATGTGGTGAATCTTGCAGCTTCTCTTTTATGGTATCCAACAACCAGTTGTTTGATTCTTTATCACATGTATGTACATTGTTCATGGTCTTTATCTTAAAAGATTCTGTAGACGGGACCCAGACAGCATTAAACTTCCAAGAACACCCTTTAGAAGAACATACACCCGTGGCACGATTTTTATCATTTTTCTTGAATTTGAATTCAAAATCATTTGCAATAGCATATCTCTGCAACGTTTCTTGGAACTCATGTATGTTTGTGAATTGTTGGCCAGCACCAGTAATGGCCGACTTCCACAAGGAAACTAAAGTTTCAGGTGGCAAGTCATCATCATCACAAGAGGGTCCTGCAATATCATTGTGTTCTTGATCACTGGTAATAGCTCTAGGACGCCCTCTTTTTCTCCCTGATTTTGTTACCTGAGAATCACTTCCTTTAGCAGCTAACTTACCACTCTTTCTTTGTGATTTTTTGACTCCAGAATCACTCCTAGCTTTTGACCCCACATCATCAGAAACTATGGTGGGACGACCATTGGCACCGACTTTCCAAGTCGGCGTCCGCCTTCGCTTCTTGACACTGTCAGCAGGGCTGGTGTTGACTTCTTCTGTTTCATTTTGATTGTTGATCTTTTTCCTTTTTGCATTCCGACCAGTCACATTGTCAGAAGTACAATCCGAATCTACATTCACGTTGACCTGCTCAGATTCAGCTCTTGAAGAACCCTCTGACTTATTATCATCATTCGAAACTGTTTCTTGTTTTTGTTTCTGTTTTTGTTTTCGTTTTGGTCTTTCTTTTTCCTTTTCTTTTTCTTTTTTCTGAGAAGATGCTTCAATTTTGGCAGCAGCAGCAACAGATTGGCGTGTCCTTCTAGCTGGGGTTGCAATAGGACTCTTGGCCACCTTATCTTCTTTTTTCACCTTCTTACCTTTCTTGGGACCTGCTTTGCCTTGTTCTATGTTCTCATCTTTCTCGATAGTCAAGTTATCATTGTCCACAGCCTCATCATTCTTCGTAGGGTTTTGCCTGTAGGTATCACCAATTTGACTTTAGAGAGTGTGTTTGCCAATTAAAAAAAATTTAAAAAAAAATAAATAATAATAAAAATAAAATAACCTTAAAGCAACCGAAAAAGTGCAGTGTCGAGATCAAATAATACCTTTTAGTTTGCATTTCTAGGGCAGTACGGTTAAAACCTGGCGTTCCTGTAACAAACACTTCGGCTGTTATCGCCTCCCCATGAAAATCAATCATTCTTTTTACATCTTTATCATTCTTCACGGTAATCAAGTTTCGTTTATTTCCTGGCAGGAAATACTTCACAGTCACTGTTTCTTGGTTCAAATCACATATTTCTGCCAAATTTGATTTCAACTCAGTGAACAGAGTCTCAGTGGTGACATTTGCTGCATTTGCTTCTCCTCCATTATAAGACATGTTTCCATCATCATTTGTCACAAAATCACCACCAGATTGACAAATTAATATAAGCTTCCCTTTCGCCATTAAGTATACCTATAAAAACGAACACATTGAAGCAGAAATATATGATCTGGTTGGTTTCTCTAAGAAGGGTTTTACATTTTCAGAAATATAAGTAATAGTCAATAAGGTCAATATGTTGTTCTATAAGTGTTAAGAAAAGTGTAACAGTCAATAAGGTCAGCATGTTTCTACAAGTGTTAAAAGATGTGACAAAAAAGGGAAAAGAAGTAGATATCATTATTTACTTGATCATCATTCTAGAACTCAAAATTTTTGAGATTTATCGCATGTTTTATTAAGAAAAAATCAACATATTACCCTTATACAATACCCTTCATGCCTTCAAAACATACATCTCAACTAGAAGATAACCAAAAGTAGGCACACATATTCACACAGAACAAAATCAAGGTCACTCTGTTAATAGCTTAGTTTAAACAAGACCCCCCAGACAAAATCCACATGTTACCCTTGAACAATACCCTTCATGCCTTCAAAACATACAACTCAACTAGAAAATAACTGATAGGAGGCACACATATCCACACACAACAGAATCAAGGTCACTGTGTTAATAGCTTATTTTTAAACAAGATTTCCCTACATCTCATATTTGTCTCCAACATTAGTCAAACAAGCTTACACAGTTAAGCCCATCCACACCAATCAACTGATCAAGTTAATCAAAAACGTCAAAATGTCCATCTCCCGATCATAATTTCGCGAGGGACACAACTTTGACCATCTATCTCCTGCAAGCCTTAAGCTAAACAAAAAACAAATGTAAAACTACTCAACATTGTTCAATTTATATCCTTTGGTATGTTTTTGGTAACTTTTCCTTCAAGATTTCAAAATTCCAAGTCAGTTTTGAACTTTAAAACTAACCTAATTCACATTCAAAATCAAAGCACAACAGTTCAACCAGCACACAATACATGATAAATCTAAAATCTCAACAGGAAACGCAAATAAAGCAAGGAATTCACCATAACTAAATACAGAATTTAAGCCAAATTTCGAAATCGAATAATAATTATACAAAACAGCCATAGAAAGAAGTAACTCACTTAGTAGCCTCGTTACTCCAATTGCAACTGTTTAACGGCCTCGAAAGTTAGGGTTTTGAAGGATAGATCAAAACTGGAGGATTTATAGAGAGAGAAGAGAGATGATCAGCGGTCCGGTGATGATTTTCCAGATAAAATCGACGAGGAAGATAGACGAATCAGGAATCGAGGGGGCATAATGGAATTAGGGCAAAAACGAGGAGGGAAATTGAAAGGAATAGGGCTAACGCCGTTGAAAAAGTAGGTTACGTTGCGGAATTATCTCTAAAGATTATCAAAGCTTGAAAAGTCATGTGTTAAATATGAAAATTTGGGTGAACATTGATTTGGCTTATTTTGTTCTTTTAGGGTTTCCAAAATATAAACTTACCTAAAATATTATTGAAGAATGACGATAATAGATTCAAATACTTAATGTAGGACCAAAGTAAATAGCTATGATATTAGGACCAAACAAAATAGTTAAAATATGTGACGCTCGCTAGACAAAGATATGACTTTTTTACCCAAATAGATTGGAGGATGAAGCTCGCTGACAAAAATGTTTTTTACTCAATTAGATTGCAGCATGAAAGGAGCATGACCCCTTCTAAAAGAGTCACGTGCACTGCACCATATGTTTGACGTCACACATTTAGGTGATGAAAGCAATCTCTAAAATTATAAATAGAAACACCTGAGATACTTGCTCTCATACTCCCTCACTCTTTACGCTTTATCTTCTTCAATCAGTATAGATACTTATTCTCACGCCGGAGGATTATTACATGGGACAGCTCTTACACCCTATTATTTGTGCACATTCATTTGGTTCCTACGATCAGGATTCGATTCTAGACGGTACTCTGTTCATACCTTGGTATTTGGTGAAGAACCCTTTTGGATCTAATAAATCGGAACCACATCTGACAGGTTCTGGTTCAAATAATTATAATCTTTTAAAAAATGCATTACATTGCAAACATCATGAAACAATGTTATAATAAGATCTTAATTTTAAATGTTAAAGTATAGATGGAGCAAAGAAGAAAATGATTGAAAAGTAATGTTGTATTGTGATCTTAGGTTTCAGGGAATTTTTGTTATTAGAACACTTAGACAGTAAAGGATGGAAATAATTATAACCCTCGCTTTTTCATTTTTTTTTATATTTTGAATGGCTAAATTACACCTCATTATTTATCACTTCCAAGTATCTAACTTGGGTCTCCATCAAAGAGGACATTACCTCTTACCATTAAGCTACAACCTAAGCGGCCTCGTATTTACAATTAAAAAGAAATTCAAACAAGACCAAGAGTAGTAATGATTAATGAATGGAGGAGTGATGTCACAAGCACGTATTGAGTGAAAATTGAAGTGATACCTAAATGAAGCAATCCTCGGCTATGGAGGCAACAACCTATATGTACCCAAGTAAACCTTATGAACTCATAAGGCAATTTAAGGGTTATGCGTGACATTTGAAGGTAAAAAGAAAATTTTTAGGCCATCGGTAATGATACCGTGATGGTGGCCATGATGCCATCAAATCAAGTGGCGTTTTGGTCTTGGAGCCTTCATGAGTGGGGGCAATAGGCTTCACAAAGTGACTTTTTTCTTTTCTTACACACCATTCAAATAATTACATATCATACTCTCTTTTTTTTTAAATAAATCTCCACACCTACACAATCACCATTCACACTATGACTAACTCACTACACATCTTTATCACTAACATGTCACCACTTTTACTGTCACACAACCACACTAGCCTAAAGAAATAAGCATAATGAATCGTTAACGACAAACTTGGTAAAGTGGTGTTAGAGTTAACAAAAAGGTAGAATGTAACATCCCCTGTTTTTTTATATATTATTTTAGATTTTTAGGAGTGTTTTATTTTATAAAAACAATCGTAGTTATCATTAAAATGTCTTAGCATATGTTGTATTTGATCATCAGGAAAACCATTAGACAAAAATGTCATAAAATATCAAATTTGGGGTCAAAAGCATAAATCTTATCTTAATCCTAATAAAGCAATAAAAATTATGTCACATGTCTCATTTATAAAGAGTCCACGTCAGCACGCCACATGTCAAGCTCACATTGATACTTGCTCTCACATTGAATTACCAAGCTCACATTGATAAAACTAATGTAGATTTGATTAATTACTCAATAATTTTAGTTTTTCGTGGAATAATCAACAATTTGTCAAACGTATTAAAAATTTTAAATGTATTAAATTTTTATTTAATATATTATGAGAGTTTTATATCAATCATAATTTTCAAATTTCTTGATCATTATTTTTTTCTTTGTATTTATCTAAGACTATAAATCTATATTCAGTCCGTGTAATACACGGGTTACTAACCTAGTTAGGCTATGAAGTATGAAAGTCTTCACGCTTTCCTCCGCTTCCGCCCTTTAAATGCCACGTCACGCTCTATTCCTCAACCTTTTACTGGTTGAAATTATGATTTCTGAAAATTAACCATATCTTCCATTCAAAGGAGAAATCTAATGTAAGCATAAGTCGCAATTGTACACTACAAGTTCAAAATCACTTCCTATGATGGTATGATCACAATTATGCAAAATTGCTAGAACTTCAACTAATATTGGTTTAAGAACCTTAATCAACAGGGTATTATGTTGACAAATGGGAGCGTTTAATTTACGTGTAAAACAATAATTTAGTATTTTTCAAACCATTGGGTAAATTGATTAAACAATATAAAGCAAGATTGCATTTTCTAAGTGAGATTAACAAAAAAGGCTACTGATCCAGCTAATGTGAACCCAGGTAAACACAAAGGAAAATGAAAATATATAAACTAATGTACACAAGATAAACAATGTTTAAGATAAGCACAAAGTCAATAAATGTTGAAAGTAAATAAAAGGGAAATGAAGATAACTAACCAAATTAAGAAGAAACTTCTTATACCTGAAACATCAAACAGGGGTAAAGTTGATTCAAATATGAAAGTGAATACAAAAGAAACTTGAATCAAACTTACAAATGGAATATATACCTGCAAATCATAAAATGGCAGAGGCTGAAAGAAAAAACATGAACTGAGAGTGACTTTGAGTTCTTAACATCTTGATTACCAAAACATCTATCAGATAGAACGACAGTAGTCTTCTGTTGGAAGGCTCAAGGTACAGTGTTTTGATTTTTATCGCCATCAAAATTCAAACTTAATGAAGTTGTCAACATATATTATTCTTCGAAATTCCAAAGAAGATACAAACAACAGATTAAAATGGTACAAGATATAACCATCCCAACTCATGAGAGAAACAGTAAAGAAACCAGAAAAAAATACACCCTTTCTGTGAAACAAGTTTTAAGAAAATCAATCTAAAAACTTTGTATGAATGTTTCACAAGTTTTAGCTCACATCAAGGGATATTGCATCCATACGAAAACTTGGTACATAACCTATCTTAAACATATGACCAATAGCAATCAAACCAACATCTAACCTATCCCGTTGAGATAGAACACGAATCAATTTCTCAAAAGTTTCTTGACGGGGTATGAGACGATTCTTAACTAGGTATGCCAACCAGTATATTCCGGCTGCAACATATCCATTGTTGCTTAATCCAATTATAACATTATCATCAATACACACAGAAGCTGGTTCCACGCCCATTTCCTGCATCTCATTCCAAAGATTTTTAGCTTCATCTATCCTTTTTGTTTCATAAAGCTTTTCTATAAGGGGTCCATATGATGCAGATGATGGCTGCAGCCCACTGTCTACAAGTTCATACAAAAGGTTCAAACCCTCGTCTAACTTACCTTCTTTACAAAAACCCCTAATCAGAGAATTGTAAGTTACCACATCTTTAGAAACATTTTTCCGGGACATGCGATTAAATAGTCGAAAAGCTAAAGATGCTCTTCCATGAGAGCACAGACCATTAATCATAGTGTTGTATGCTATTAGAGTTTCTCTATAACCTTTATCTTGCATTTCCTTGTAGAGATTTAGTGCGCCTTTTAAGTCGCCCATCTTAAAATACCCATATAAGAGTGTGTTATACGTGTACTGGTTGGGTTTGAATCCCTTTTGAATCATCTCAAACCATAACTTCCTTGCTTCCCCTAACCATTTGATTTTACAAAGACCATGAATCATTGTGGTGTACATGATTCTATCTGGTGCATACCCTCTATCTTTAAGGTCCTTAAATATACGCAATCCTTCACGTTGCATTCTTTTAAGGCACAAAGAGTGGATAATTTGTTGATAAGTATATAGATCAGGATTTATACCTTTCCCAATCATAATGTGTAAAAGGGCAGATACTCTAGTATACTTCTTATCCAATATAAACTCAAATATCAACTTGTCAAAAGAAACCTTGTGAGGAACATACCCGTCATCCAACATTTGTCGAAGAAGTTCATACCCTTTCGAAACATTTTTATCCAAACAAAAAGCTTGGATCAAGTAGTCAACAGTATGAACATCTACATCAACACCAAGCTCCATCATTTCATCATATAACTCCCATAAAATGCTTGTATGACCTTCTTTAATACAAGCTTGTAAAACACAATTCCATGTTTCTAATGAAGGGCAAACTCCTGTCTTTTTCATTTCATCGAACACCTGGAGTGCATCTTCAATCATCCCACTTTCACACAAACACCTCACATATGATTCAAGCCCAACAGAATCCGGGATGAATTTTGTGAAATCAAGAAAACTCTTTGCAGCATTCGCAGCCTTATCTTCCACGAGTGAATTGAATATCAAACAGCAAGTTGATTGATCGGGTGAATACCCAAATGTAGAATCGAGCCAATACAAAAGGCGAATCGATAAAAAAACATTGTTTTGGTGCAGTAATACCTGATTTAAGAAGGTGGAATCCAAGAAACTAACACCAGGGAAATCTGACAGGATTGAATTTTCCCATCTAGGTTTTGACCTAATAGTTGCGCAAATCTCTTTCACGATTTCAGTCGAATGTTGGGGTTTATTCTCGCTGCCATCATATCCGATGTTCCTAACTGGCTGTTTAGGGTTTTGGATGATTTTCGGGGGTGGTCGACGGAGTAAATGAGTGAAGGAGGATGGCGTTCTTGCCATTGATAATACTAACGAAATTAGAAGTTAATGAAGAGATGATACAGATTGACATGTATGAGAAATGTAGCAGTGAATCATTAGATTAGATAAAACTAATGAACGAGATCAATCTCTGCAAGAAGGTATGAAATGAACCAGGAAAAAGGAACCCTAAAACCTTTGATAGTGAACTGAGAATCGAGAACCTTTTTTTGGAACGGCGATGTTTGGTCACGATGGGTTAGGACATCGCGCACCTATCCTACCTCCGTAGAGGAGGAGATGAGGGTCCACCGCACAGACAGCCAGACATGAGTGTCCTAACCGTGCCTCAGCTGGGGTCGTGTGGGGCATATGGACGTTCCCCGGGAAAACCATGCGACTGTCTAGCAGGCCCACATGGGACCTTCGTTGTAACCCGTAGGTTTCAACCCAAGCTTAGACAGTTGCAAGCCTCCACAATAGCAGAACTATCTGGAGTAACCTGCGTGCTGGGTAAAACCGGTCGGCATCATGACTCGAACCAAGGTTGCCCTTGGTCATCAATCATTTGCCAACAGTGAGGTTTGAACCTGGGTTTCTCCAAAGTCCAAACAACACCGGTACCATTGAGACAATGCTACAATGGTGAGAATCGAGAACCTGATTTGTACTCTTTTGAGATGGAAAATAGATTTAGATTAGACCATTTTAATTTTTATAAGGTTGTGGATAAAGACATATAGATTTAGATTAGACCATTTTAATTTTTATAAGGTTGTGAATAAAGACATAGGCATTTTGGATTTGTAAACATGAAGAGAAAGCATATGATTGTTTGCATAAAAACGGTCGTAAAAACTTGTTGAGAAGCTATCGAGACGATGCCGGCAAAGGCTCTGAGTCTCAAAATTTATTATTTTAAGTCACTATTGTGTTTGTTTAAATACTTTTTATCAGATATGGTGAATAAACATTTTTAATGTTTATAAAAGTTAAATAATTTAAAACATTTATACAAAAAAAAAAAACTACAAACGACCGTTTGTGTGCAAACGATCATATGCTTCCTGTGTACAAATCCAAAATGCCTATGTCTTTATCACCTCCCTTTTCTAATTTGACTAAAAAAATATTTTTTATAAAATTTATTTTTCATATGGCAGCTATTTTAAGATGTGAAGTGGGTGGAAGATTAGCTCTCGTTTCAATTATGCCACTATAGTATTTCTTCCTGTTTAGAGCACCAAAATAACGTTCTAGAAAACTTGGAGAGAATTCGTAAAAGATTCTCGTAGTGCGTTGGATCAGAAACAAAAAAAAAAATACATCAGGTTAACTAGTCTCATGTAGCGACTCCTAAAGAATTTGGTAGTTTAGGGGTTAGATCCCTCAAAGCATCCAATATCTTCCTTCTTGTCGAATGATTTTGACGTTTTAGAGCAGAACTTAACAGACTATGAAGAAAATCGATATTATGTATTCACTCCCAACACCGTCGCGAGTGGCACACAATCCCAACCAATAAATAAATGTTGGGTGTTAGGAAAGCTATATAAAAAAATGTAAGTATTTGTTATCACGAACCTAAATCTGGAATCATCCAATAAAGCATCGATTGGGTAAAACAAACATGTATTTTGGATGGAATTCGTTCCAATTCCAATTTCAATTTCAATTCCATTCATTTGAATTTTACGAATCAAACAGGGCCTTAGTAAATTATAGGGCATGGCAGCTAAAATGGAAAATTGGAATTCTCTTTCTTTCCACCAAACCAATATATCAAAGGTTACCCATTCCTCTTCTCATATAGTGGATATCCAATCGGTTCCAATATACCTCCCGAGTTACTTTTTACGGTGTTATCCTGAGCCCATTTACTACTTTCATTTTTAGAAGTATTATACATATCCATGTTCGGGTTCAAGCTACTACTTGACGATTAACTCATTACTTCGTGTATGACTGGTGAGGAATCATACATTTGTAAATATATCTCAAACATGTTTTGAAAACGTATATTAAAATTATTTTTTTATGTTTGTTGCACAATGTGGGTCTCCCCTAGTTGTTCAAATAAGACTATTAATTAACATATCGATGGTCGTTTTAACACCAAAAACATAAAAAATACGAATTTAATGTGATCGCATAAGTAAAATAATTAACATCTGTTAGAAAATATTTTTGAAGATTGTTGAAGTAATATTTTTGTGTATTTGTAGTTTTTGAAAAGGTTTATTATGAAAGTATTTAAACAATATTTGAAAAATAGAGTTACGAATTTGAACTCACTAAATTAAAGCATTTTAGGTTTAAATAATACAATTGACGTTATGTTGTTGAAATGGATGTACAAATAAACATGATTGGTGATCTTTAGGCGTATAGAGTTAGTTTTAGATAAAAAGTCTTCTAAATCTAAAAAGTTTAAGAAGATTTTAGGTTTAATAGTGTATTTTCATTAGTTTTAAAGAAGTAGTATGTTATTCTTGGTTATTTTTTGTTGACTTTTTATGAAGTTTTCTCATTATAATACATATAACTTTTAGGCCATAAAATCAAAGAAAATTGACACCTATTACTCTCATTTATCACACATTGGTCGATAATAATCCTAGTTTTATTTTTTTCTCTTTTTAATCTTAATTATTAAACTATTGGCCTATATTGAACCCTCGTTAACTATAGACTAACCCATTTAGTGTGAGTGACTGTTTTTATAATAAAATGAAGGGATTTTTTTAAATGTGTTTTTGTTTAAAAAACAAAAACACCAAACTTATAATCAAATCAAAAGAATTTTTCTAAATGAGTTATTGTTTAAAAATTAGTTTTATTTTTTTCTCTTTTTAATCTCAATTATTAAACTATTGGTCTATATTGAACCCTCGTTAACTATAGACTAACCCATTTAGTGTGAGTGACTGTTTTTATAATAAAATGAAGGGATTTTTTTAAATGTGTTTTTGTTTAAAAAACAAAAACACCAAACTTATAATCAAATCAAAAGAATTTTTCTAAATGAGTTTTTGTTTAAAAATTATTTTAAGACTCAACACCAAACTTATAATCAAATCATTGTTGTTATTTCACTCTTGCGCGAAAAGGCTATTAAAAAAATCAGGTAGTAGATGCTAATATAAGAACTCAATAAACAAAATTATATTTCCTCCTTTTAACCTTTTTTCAAAAAATATCATGCCAATTGCCATGTAGTCATGTGCCTCGCTACATTAGAATAAATTAGTTTCTAAAAATCCATAACCATTTTAGCAGCGTGGATGTCTAATTTGCAAGTATATTTCATTCACTAAGATGTATCATTCACTATAAACATATCTTAATCCTAATAAAGTAATAAAATTTCTGCCACATGTCTTATTTATAAAGGGTCCACATCATAATCGTCACATGTCAAGCTCATAATCAATTACCAATTTAGTAAATCACCATCAATTAAGATTAATTACCAATTTTGTCAAAACACAAATTTTATTTTAAAATTTTGATAAAGTTAATGTAGATTTGATTAATTTACTCAATAATAGTCTTTTTGTGGAAAGTAACTTGTCAAACATAATAAATTTCTTAAATGTATTAAATTATTATTTAATATATTATAAGAATTTATATGAATAAATTTTTTAAAATTTCTTGATCATTATCTTTTTGTTTTGTATTTTTATAATATTATGAATCTATATTAAGCCCGTGTAGTACACGGGTTACTAACCTAGTTAATCATATATTCATTATTTTATGGCATGACTAGTTTAAAAAAAAAATTATTTTGATTTGATTATAAGTTTGGTATGAGTCTTAAAATATTTTTTAAACAAAAACTCATTTAAAAAGGTTCTTTTGATTTGATTATAAGTTTGGTGTTTTTGTTTTTTAAACAAAAACACATTTTAAAAAAATCTCTTCATTTTAAAAAATTATAAAAACAGTTTTTTCACACTAACTAGGTTAGTTTATAATTAACGGCGGTTCAATATAGGTTAATGGTTTAATAATTGAGATCATTATGGGAAAAACCCAAAACTGAGATTATTATCGACCAATGTGTGATAACTGGGATTAATAGGGGTCGATTTTCCTACAATCAATACTTTAATCATTTGGATTTTAATTTTAACATATGTACACAATTTTTATAAAATTTTGTTTTCTTTACGTTGAGTTTATTATAATTTTTCAATAAATTTAAGAGTTCTTAAATTTTGTTGTAATGTCCCCGTAAGTGAAACAAATTTGCCATTTAAAAAATTAAAAAATAATAATAATTAAAAAATAAAAAAGAACATATTGGATTCTTTATTATATATTTCTAAAAAGGTAAAGAAACACCACTACATAAACATTAAACATGCCTAATGATTGCACTAATTTAAAACGGTACATAAAGATCAAAGCCAATGATCAAGATTCAACCACAATCTTGCCTTTTTTTTTTTGGTTGCCTTTTACATAATTAATCATCAGCATCCCTAATATATGCATGTTTTAACTTTTAAAGAATGGTTTATAATTGTAACACCACGGTGGCAATTTCTAACCCAAATACAAAAATAATCAGATTTTGAGTTCATATATATTGAACCGGTTTAAAAACATGTCATGGTTGATTTGCCAAATGACCTATTTAACGCACTCAATTAAACATGATCGTCAATCTGATTAATGAAATATGTCCCTACTAACTCATTTAGACCCGTTTAATCTACTTTTAGCCCGATTAACACGTTTAGAGTTTGATGATCATCCTTCAACCCTTGTAACACTTTTAGACAAACGAGTTAAATGATTCGTCTTCGGGTAACATGATCGAATAGAAAGCCTGTGTCATACGTGTCTTGAACAATTAAACCCGCCACCCAACATGATTAAACCTCTTGAATTAAATCTAAGCGTTAACTTCTTTTTCCGTCCTTAAGGTTTGGCTAAAATTACCGGTTTGATCCATTTTTTGAAATCTTGTCTTTGATACTCTGCGGTTTTCATTTGTTTTCATTTGTTTTCATTTTAGTCCAACTAACTAACATCGTTATTATTTCTGTTTAATTTTAGACCTATTCTACTCAGACACCCTAAATTTCCAATTTAACACCCTAAACTGCTTCGGTTTGATCAAACAGTCCCGGTTTGAATAAAGACAAAAGTAAACAGCCCCAGTTTGATCAAACAGCCACGATTTAGGTTTTTTTTTTCATGATTCTTTTAACTTTATTCTATAAAAAAAAATCACGATTCTTTTTCACGGTATTATTTCCCACGATTCTTTTAACTTCCAATACATTTATTTTTCATCAAAAAAAATTATTATTTTTTAAATGAAGAACAAACCGGGGCGGTTTGAGCTATAAGTCCCGGTTTACTTTTTGGTCAAATCTCGTTTTCTAAAAATTATACTGATCTGAGGGATTTGTTTTATTCAAACCACTCCGGTTTGATTAAACAGCCCCGGTTTAAAGTGTGAATTTTGAAAGAGGGTGTCTAGGACCGTATATATCAAATAAGATGATGAATGAATATGATTTTATTTTAAAAAATATGCTAAAAATGCTGTCCAGATCAATGAGATAATGAAATTGACTTCAAGGTGAAGCACCCCACAAAACCTCTGCAACAATGGTGGCAGCTTCCGCTTCACAAACACAAACTTCTCGAACTTTCCTCAACACTTCCTGCTTCAACGCCCTTTTCTCCCTCCGTCTCAATCCTTCTCCTACCTCCACCTGTACTGCAAATCTCGCCACACATCTCGGAAACGGATCCGGATGCCTCTCAATCTCGTTACTATTCTCACACCTCGTTTCAGATCTCTGCAATTCCACGAGCTTCTTCACCAGATCCTGTTCCAGCATCGCATCAATCGCGTCCTTTCTCCCGAAGTATCCGATCTCCAGAACGCAATCAACTGCAATTGCTCGGATCGAGAGGTCGTTAGAGGTAAGGAAGTTTATGATGTTAGGGATTTCTCCGTTAGATTCGATTTCATCTACGATAGGGCTTTTGATTGATGCGATTAGTACACACATGATCTGGATCGATCGAACGGATGATAGCGAAATCAGTGCGCGAACCGTTTCGCCGATTAGAACTTGACCTACGAACACATCCTTGTTGAATCTGATCAGTTCCGTTATCGCGGAGCCACAGGCTTCTCGAACGTTCTTCGAGAAGTTAGATTTACACAGGATCGTTTCCAGCTCGGTGAAAACCTTCGATCTGAGAATCGAATCCTGTAGTTCCGGATCGAAGCCTCCGGCGATCCGTTCCTCGAACTGCTCAATCAGATCGATTAACATTTCGTCTTTCGTTTCGTCTGCTCTTCGGAGCGTTTGCGTGAGGATTACCATAAACTCTCGGCCGATCCACGCCTGAATCTCGGACTCGATCAACCCGGCGAGTCTGGAGATCTCGTGCGAGTTGACTCGGCGAGTCAGGAACGATTTGAGTCCGTTGGAGCGTTGACGGGCGTTGCATGAGTTATGGATGAGAGTTTTGAGAGCGGTTAGGTGAGCGGACAGCGTGGTTAGGTGCGGGTCGTTAGAGAGGATGGATTCTGATTCGTGTTCGAGCTCGAGAAGAGCTTTAATGGCGGGCGAGCAGGAAGAGGCTCTGTTATGACCGTCGATTTTGTTGGAATTGGGGTTTTTCTGGAGGTGGTGGGAAGCTTGTTTGAGAGCTTCGAGGATTTGAAGCACTTGTTTGGAGTCGTCTTTGGGGTTGAAGATGAAAGCTTCGTGTTCAGCTTCCATGGCGGATTGTAAGGAGAAAAGGTAGCGAAAGAGTAAGTAAATACAAAAGAAATTAAAGTCCAGTTGTCTAGGTGGACTTGATGGCTATAATAAAAGACAAAATATATGATTATGACACGTGGTCAAATAAGAAACAAGATTTGATTTTTAAACCTAAGCGCTTACGTGCACAAAATATATGATTAATTTAATGTCTTTTTGTAGCATCAAATTTTTAATTCAAATAAGATGAATTTGTAATTGTAACCATTTGAAGTTTTGAACTCTCATCGTTTATGTGTAGGACAATCAAAATATTACTAGGCATGTAACTAGGCTGTAAGACAATGGACCGGTTAAACCTTATTTGACCACGTGGCATAATCATATATATTTGTTTCAAAATTGATCGGATTTGTGTAAAAAAAAAGTTACAATTGGTTGAGCTGGAAAGTCTAATAGGATTATTTAATTGAGCTGGAAAGTCTAATAGGATTAACTATTTAAAACTCTAAATTCATAATATACACTTTATAAATTTTCTACACTAAAGAAAAACATACAATCAATAAAGATTTTGCTTTAAACTTTTAATCGAATAAATTCTAGAATAAAATAAAAGGTTGAATTTTTGTTTTCATCTTCCTGAATGAAAGTATTTTATTCAGAAAGAATAAATCCTATTTCAAATATTTGCACTAATACTTAAATCGGGAGCATGGGTTGGGGGTCTTAGTTGTGTTGTTTCTGTAGTGTTTCTTTTGTTTTTTGTTTGTTGCCTTTAAAAATATAAAAGTAAAACGGATGCTAGAGAGAAAACACAGACAAAGAGAACTCTCCTAGAATTGTATCGATGGCGAGAAATCATCGTATGATAATAGTTGATAACCCTAATTTCTTTTTAGTTTTTAGCGTGAGCACGTAATTTAAGTTTTAATAATAAGTTCAATTAGTGACCCAGTTTCGAGTTTCGGCCGGTAAAGCGTAAAAACCATCGGGTAAAAAATAACTTGGAATTAGACTAAACGGGGCACACCCGTACCAGTTTAGCCTCTGGTCGCCAATTCAATAGGTCAAATCGGCCGGTTCAAAGCGAGTTTTAAAAGATTATGTTAATTTGTTCACCTAATGAATCATTATCTAGTTTATTAGCATTAGGTCTTTAATTTTATTAGTGTTGGAGTTGGGACCCACTTGGCATGTGGGCTTGTAGGTCCAAAATCAAACCAAGAACACGATATTTGATCACAAATGAGTGCGGAAACCTCAAATGTGATTGATTCAAGAAACAAGTAGAAGAAATAGACTAGATCTAAGAGAAAGATCTAATCTTGAATGAGAAACCCTACTCGTTTGAAGCTGATCGTAAATAGAGAGATGACCAAGAACTCGTAAACTCCAAAATGTATTAGAAAAGCTTAAGGATTACGATTACAATGAGGTGGTATTTATACCACCTCATACAAATGCATGGGCCAATCATAAACACAATTCAAGCCCAATCATAAACAATTAAGTGGCCCACATGGCCTAATGATAAAACTAGACTAAGCCCAAACACAAAAGCCCACTAATGTTCATGCCTTAATAATAATAGCCCTACAATCTTCCCCTAGGCATGAACCATTAGTCCACTTCACGGCAGCAGCAGGTCAAACCTGAAGGTGTTCTGAACGTTGTTTGACCACCACTTGTTCGCTACAATCCGCTCTGCAGTCCCATGAAAAATTCCCACCCTCACAGCATTCTCCATATCATTTTCATCACCAAGTATAGGCTGTGAGGCGAGTAGCTTTATGTCTCTTTCTCCAAAACGCAGCAGATCAACTGGATCATAGAAGCGAAACTGCCTCAGACCTTTGCATAGAACCACCACCTCGTGAGTTGTTGGATCATAGCACCAGCAGTCAAAGTTTTTGACCAGTGTACCGTCTTCGATTTCATCCAACATATTGATCACTCGTGTGCGCTTGGTGGGTGGTCTTCTAGCTTCACCAATTGCATCCCCAGTCACAGGGTCAGTTCCCGTTTCAACCCATCTCACCTGCTTCAGGTCAAAGTCAGCAAAATTGTTTTCCAGATGGCTTAAAAGGTTGTTTCTGATAAGTTCCCCATCTGTGCTGTTCCACCTGTTGATGAAGGGAGCTCGGAGCAAACTTCTGATCTCAGGCTCAGTCCATGAGTGGAATTGTCCACGAGTTCTGTAATACTCAACTGGACTGTAGCCGTCACGGATCACAGCAAACAATTTCTTCTCCGTATCATAGTGCCAGCACAAGATGGCTTCACGACTCCCCCTTTTGTCAATGGAGCTTTCACCAACATCGAGTGCGTATTTTGTGGGGGCTGGTCCTTGATAGAATTCACGGAACCAGTTGTCGTGTCCTGCAGGGGCTTTAGAGATGACTCTGCCACTTCGGGCGTAATCTGGCATCTCTATGTTTTCATCTCCATCATCTGCCTCCACAGCTCCTGCAGCTTGAGATGAACTC
The DNA here is from genome assembly GCA_039602395.1 of Deinandra increscens subsp. villosa. Lineage (NCBI taxonomy): Eukaryota > Viridiplantae > Streptophyta > Magnoliopsida > Asterales > Asteraceae > Deinandra > Deinandra increscens. Next base: position 67,143,735 of record JBCNJP010000006.1, read on the forward strand.
TGACCTGAGGCACCTGTGTTGCTAGGCCCTGCACCATCTGTCAGTTCATTAATCTTCCTTCTCAGGCCCTTTATCATATTGAAAAGAGATTCCATTCTAGCCTTGTCAGCCACCTCAAACTCTCTCATATATTTGCTATTTGCCTCCTCCTTCTCTCTCAAACGCTGATTTTCCTCCATGAGAGCCTTGATCTCATTTTGTCTCATCCTATTCTGAGAGATCAGGAAGTTAATCTGAGGATCAGCATTAATCCTCAGATCAACCGGAAGCTCAGCAGCCATCAAAGGGCGGAAACCTGGAGCTGCGAAAGGTTGGCTTGTCGCGGTAGAGAGGCTTATTCTGACCGGACTTGGAACAACGAAGGTGCTATCAACCTCCAGAAATTGCCTATCTTCACGTACAGGGCTTTGCACGTTCAGAATCGGACTAGCTTGCTGCACAGGGGCAGGTTGATCTTGCACCGCTTCTGTCTGAGTAGCAGAAGGTTGTTCTTGACTGGCTTCTTCATTTGTTTCTTCCCGTCCAGTGAGTCCCTCAGAATTTGGTTCAGTTGGTTCTATAAGCATTATACTGGAGCTCGTCTTGGTGAGCTTGAACCGAACGTTTCTTGGATCAGATTTTCTACGAGGAGATGGCTCACGGACAGGGGCAGGTTCCTCAACAAGAACATCATCGACAGTTAAATTTATCTCAGGAGGCGTATCATCACTGCCAGACGACCCAACCATATCTTCTCTTGACCTTTTGTGGATTAGAGGCTCCAAGTCTCTATAGATATCATCTTCAGTCATGTCTTGTCCAGCGAGAATGTCATCCATTATATTTTCTTCGTCGGACGGAATGACATCATCCTCCTGAACATTGACAGCAGTAATTGCCGTTACATCTTGTTCCTCAGCAATGGATGCATTAATAACAGGAACATCTGCCTCAGGCTCGGAGTTATCCATAACTTGCTCCCGTGCAACTTCTGGAAATGCACCCCTCTTAACCCACTCCAGTCTACCTTCAAACATCTGCTTCCCTGGTCGATCTTGGGTTTGCAACCCAAACACCCCGATATCCATCACTTTTACATCCAGCTTCTCAATCCTCTCCTCTATCGTTGGGTACTTCTTCATGACCACCATTTGTACAAACCTTGGAGTCATCAGAAACTGCTCTCTGGCACTCATCATGGCATTGCCTGCCCAATCCAGCAACATCATCTTTGAAAAGTTAAATTTCCAATCCAATGCCAGTGCTACAAGAGCAGTTCCGTGAATGTAATTCAACTGATCGAAGCTGGTTCTCTTCCCTAGAAACGACTTCTGCATATAATGAGCCAAGCACCTCCAGTAGTGCGGCAGAAGTTTCTTGAAGATTGGCGGGAACTTTCCTTCGTAACCCATCAACTGAGCACCCGCCAGAACTACCTCCTTTGTGTAAGTGATAGGGTCAGCAGCTTCATCTGTGATGTTCAGGCCCTGCCTAATATCCTCTTCCTCAATCACAATTGGCCTGTTTTGGATTGTCGCAGTAATCCTTGTTTTGTCTGAATTCACTCTGGCAGATCCCCAAAACTCTCTCACCAGCATCTCGTCGATCAAAACATTCGTCCTTAGAGCATAGTTGATCTTGCACGTGTTCATTCCAGCTACCAGTGAGTAGAACAGCTCCATGTGTTTTTCTGGTGGGTCCTCCAGAAAAGCTGGCATACAGTGGTCTGGTTCATATTTTATGTCTCGAATCAGCATCTCTTCAGCCATCTGAGAAAGACAAGACATATGCATCAGATTTGTTCATCAAGTGCAATTATGATTATTAACCCTTAACATTGTCCAATTTGAAGATCACATATTTGAATATTTCAGGGAAAATAATTGAATTAAGCACAAGGTCACAAACATCGTCAAATTTTATCTCAAAAACGCACAATTTTAATGAGATCTCAAAAATGTTAAGAGTATAAGTCTTTAATTTTTATTTTATGAGAGTTTACGATTTACAAAATCAAGTTTACGACTTATAACATGGGATTACGATCCTTTAAACGGGTTTACGATCCAACAAACTTTGGCCCAATCGGAAACAGGAAGCCCCAATCGTAATCGTTCAAAAATAGCCCAGGCCCGATCGTAAACACCCTGTCGGAAACAGCGGATCGTAATCGGATGTCGGAATCAGTCGATCGTAATCGCCGATCGTAATCGGCGATCGTAAACATCGATCGAGAACACCAAACGTCGTCTTCTTCACAGAGAATGTCGTAAACGCCATTTCCGCCATTTTCGAACCTGCACATAACTCGTAATCACGTTAAAACTCGATCAAAATACATCAGATGCTATTTCCATTTACCTTTGAGTGTTTCAAACACGAATACAACTTGTAATCACCGAAAAATCAACTCGAAATGAGTCAAACCAGAAAATCTTCGAGACTTAGGGTTTCGAACACAAAAACTGTGAAAGAGTCTTGAAAACACGTGAAAGCAGTCGATTCAGATGGGGTTTTTGGTCGGAAAGTGGTTGCGAGACACAAAGGTGTGCACGGATGTGTCAGAGGATGGTCGGAGGTGGGCTGGGAGCACGGTTTCCGGCGAAAGGCGACGGCGGAGGTTAGGGTTTTCTCGGCGGAGGTCGTAATCGGTGTGGAAGGGTGAAATGAGAGATCGCAAATCAGGATTTGGGTTTATATACCCCTTTTAAAAATTTACATTCAGCCCCCTTGAGTTTCAGAAATGGTTTAAAAACACCTCCAAACCTTTAATTCTCCAAAAATGTTATCCTTAAGTTAAAAAAAATTTCACGAAGCTTCCCCTCAAACTTAGCCCCGAGTGACTGATCTTGATCAAAAAATAAAAGCTTTAAATATTAAAAATAAACTAAAAAATTAGAAAATGTACAAACTTAAGACAATCTATAAATTAGATAAAACATACTTACCTTGAGTTTGATATTTTTCATGGATCAAACCAGACGCTTCTTCAACTGAGGAACCCTTTTCAGCTTTCCGTTACTTGACGCTCTAAACGATTGCTCAAAATTTTATATCATGTAAACTCACATCCAGTTAAAACATTTTAAGTGCTTAAAATTATGGTACATTGTTACCGTTATGTTTATCAGTCCCCACACCCAATCGTTCATAGCAAAACCTACCCAACCTCAGAGTTTATTGAGGATTCACAAACCCCCAACTTGAGGAACCATGCAATGCCACATTGACTACCACTTATTTTATAATTATCCGTTGATGATCAGGTCGGCCGCATAAGCACGCAGAGAAGACCAACAAAATAATTGACTTTATTTTCAACACTATTTTTTTAATTTTCTTTTGACTTTTCATTTTTCTTTTTCTTTTTGACTCTTTCTGTGGTGTTGTCATGTTAGCATACACATGGTGTGTGAGAGAGTGAATACTAGGTAATACCACTCTCAACCCGTTTTTGCTGGGACTCAGTCTTTTAAACTATGTAAACTAGGATGGAAAGCTAAACACGTATAGAGTTTAAGATTATTGCACTTACATGGATGATCATAGTTTTTGATTTATCTTACCGAACATCATCTTTGAGACGTCTTTCACTTCTGCCTTACGCGTGTCAGTCTCCGATCGTCATGGAAATTTATATCACTTCCTACCAACTCAAGGCAAAACAAAAGACATCATAAAAACCTCAAACAGATATTTTTGTATTTTCTGAGACAATTATATTTCTTCCCCTGTTTTTATGAGGCTTTTGAAAAACAAACACTATTTTTTGAAAATTTTCTATTTTTATATATATATATATATTTATATTTTTAATTTTAATTAATTTTTTTTAAAATTTTTCTTAAAAAAATATTTACAAACACAAGTTGATCAGATCATTCCTCGAAGGCAATCATCCGAAGGCCTTCGACACACATTTCAAAATTTGGTCGTGGGAGGGGTTTTGTGAAGATATCAGACACGTTTTGGTCCGAGCTTACCTTCTGAAGCTGAATCAACTCCCGATCATAACAATCACGAATGAAATGTACCTTGATGTCTATGTGCTTTGTTTTAGAGTGATGAACGGGGTTTTTCACAATTTCCAGAGCAGCAGCATTATCACAGAAAATTGGAGTGTTAACGAATTCCATACCGTAATCCGTGAGCTGATTCTGGATCCACACTACCTGTGAGCATCCAGCGGATGCTGCCACGTATTCAGCTTCTGCAGTCGATTTTGATACGGTATGCTGCTTCTTGCTCTGCCACGAGATGAGTCGATCGCCCAAATATTGACATCCTCCCGTCGTTGACTTCCGATCCAAGTCACTACCTCCATAGTCACTGTCAGTATAAGCATACAATTGAAAGTCAGTGTTCTTTGGGTACCAAAGACCAAGCCGAGGCCTACCCTTTAGATACCTAAATATACGTTTAACAGCATTCAAATGAGAAAGTTTAGGGTTAGCCTGATAGCGAGCACACAAGCAAACTGTATGCATAATATCTGGCCGACTGGCTGTTAGGTACATCAGAGAACCAATCATTGAGCGATACATGAACTCGCTTACTGACTCCCCGTCTGCATCTGCTGACAAAAGAGGTCGGGATGCCATTGGAGTTGAGATCGGCTTTGAGTCTTGCATCTTGAATTTCTCTAGGATCTCATTCACATACTTGGCTTGATGAATAAGAATCCCAGATTCATCTTGTTTAACCTGCAAGGCTAGGAAGAAACTCATCTCCCCCTGATCGCTCATCTCAAACTTCTTCCTCATAATCTCTTCAAATTCGGTGCATAGATCTTCATTCGTTGATCCGTAAATGATGTCATCCACATATACTTGCACCATGATAATGTGATCTTCCACCCGTTTTCTGAACAACGTCTGATCCACCACCCCTCTAGTATACCCATTTTCCACCAGGTGTGTTGACAACGTCTCATACCACGTTCTTGGAGCTTGATGTAAACCATACAATGCCTTATCCAGCAGATACACATGATCTGGATGCTCCTCATCTATGAACCCAGGTGGTTGAGTCACGTACACCTCTTCATTCATCTCAGCATACAGAAATGCTGTCTTCACGTCCATCTGGTGCACTGTAAAATTCAGATAAGATGCAACCGCAAGAAATATCCGAATGGCTTCCAATCTTGCTACAGGGGCATACACCTCATCATAGTCAATTCCATGTATTTGACGGTGACCTTGGACAATTAACCTTGCCTTGTTTCGAACGATTATACCCGTGTCATCCTTTTTGTTCTTGTACAACCAACGGGTGGGTATAACCTTCTTGTTATCAGGCCTCTTGACTAGCCGCCACACTCCCAGCTTTGAGAATTGATTCAATTCGTTGTGCATGGCCTCGATCCAGCTCGGATCTCTGAGAGCTACCATCACATTTGGAGGCTCAATCTGGGAGATAAAGCACGAGTACATGCAGACATTGATGTCTCCTGTGCGGCTTCTAGTTCTAACTCCTGACGTCACTGGTCCAAGAATATTGCTGACCGGATGGTCCTTGTTGATCCTTGAAACCTGAATATCTGGCACAGACACTGAAACAGGCAGATTAGAATTCACAAGATTATCATTTATATCACTAATACCTGAACCTTGTTGAATTTCTGAATCAACATCACACGTTCCTGAAGTTCCTGAAGCATCTGCGTTGACATCTGCGGTGACAGTTGTTGGAACTGGAACTGGGGCTTTATCACAGACTTTTTCAACAGAAGGTCTTGATTCAGAAGGCTGTGTGATAATCTCTTCTTCTTCCCCCAAATTATGAAGGTCATTCGAAAACTTAAATCCTTCAAACAGAGACCCATAATTAAATATCCAATCTGGTCCAGTCCCTGCATCCGTCGGATTGTCTTCAAGCCAGTCCACATTGAAGGCTTCAATAATCAAACCAGTGGTCTTGTTATAGACTCGATAAGCACTATTTCCTGAGTAACCAACGAAATAACACTCATCCGCTTTTGCCTCGAATTTCCCTACGTCGGACTGAATCAGCACCGTGCACGGACACCCGAAAGTCTTGAAATAACCCACTGTCGGCTTCTCTTTGTAGACAATCTGATACGGAGTTTTCTCATGACGTTTGTTCAACAGAACACGATTCTGCACATAACATGCTGTGTTGACTGCTTCAGCCCAGAAGAAGATTGGTAATTTCGCTTCACACATCATCGTCCTTGCAGCTTCAATGAGTGTCCTATTTCTTCTCTCGGCTACTCCATTCTGTTGTGGAGTGTAGGGAGCACTGAACTGTCTCTCAATGCCTTTAGCCCCACAAAACATGTTCAACTCAGCATTCTTGAATTCTGTTCCATTATCTGACCTGATAGCTTTGACCTTCTTGTTCAGCTGGTTCTCTATAAGTGTGACAAACTGCTTCACTAGGGCTGGAGTTTCATACTTGTTTGACAAAAAGTAGACCCAAGTGAATCGTGAGTAGTCATCTACAATCACGAGGCAGTAAGAGAACTTGCTGATGCTCTGAACTTGCATAGGTCCAAACAAATCCATGTGTAAGAGTTGTAGAACTGACGACACTGAATTAGCTATCTTTGGTCGATGTGGCAACTTGTGCTGCTTCCCCTTCGCACATGCCACACATTTTTCAACAGTTGAGAAGTCTTTAATCGGCAGCTTTCTGACATGCTCTCCCTTCGCGAGCTTGGTCAAATTCTTCATATTAGCATGCCCTAGTCGTCGATGCCACAACATAGCCAAATTTTCATTCTGCTTTGATATGAGGCATGCTTCTTCTGATGTTGGAGGTTTGCTCATGTTGAGAAGATATGAATTTGATCGTCTTGGAGTACGCATCAGCACGCACTCCTCGGGAATCTTCACACCAGGCTTCAATATAATACATTCTTTTCGATTGAACATCACAGAATAGTCCTTGTCACAGATCTGAGACACACTCAGCAAACTGTGAGACAATTCCTCCACATAGTGCACATCAGAAAATGACAAATTTCCACTTCTCACCACACCCTTCTTACTGATTCTTCCACCAACACCACCTGCAAATGATACACCACCTCCATTGAAGTCCTCTACATCTTCCAAAAGTGACAGATCTCCGGTCATGTGTCGGGAGCAACCGCTATCAACGTACCAGAGATTGTTGATAGACCGTCTTGGCTGTCCCTACAAAAATCAGAAATCATTGAGATCCAGGTACCCAGGCCATAACAGATCTGGGCACACCTTTAGCATCAATGTAGTTAACTAGTTGGTGGATCATTTCAGATTTGGATTCAGACACATTTCCATTCTGAATGTTGACTTTTGGTTTCCAGGTGGTTGGTTTCTCTGGTTTCAACACAGTTGTTGAATTGTTCACAAACACAGGTTTCTTCTGTGGTGAAGTGACCTTTTTACCAGCAGGCTTTTTAACCGGTGTCCACTCAAGTTTTAACTTTGTATACACAAGTTGTTTCGTTTGGGTGACATTGTTTTGTTTCAAAACCTGTTGCTCGGCTTTCGCTTTGCCATTAGGTTGATTAATTCTTTTCACTTTAGCCACTTGTTTTTCAACAAATTCTGGTTTTGTCTTTTGGTAGACTCCTTTAGTTTGAAAAGTTTGTTTTGGAGTTCTGGTCACTTTCCACTTATCCACAACAGGCTTTGTCACAGGTGCCTTTGCGTTTGATACCTTAGACTGTTCAGTCTTCATCGGTTCAACACGCTGCTTCCCCTGAAACACAGCTTGTTGCTTCTGCTTTTGTTTCTGTTTTTCACCTGTCATCATCTTCTCCAACATACTAGTCCGTGGATTTTGTGGATAGTATGGTTGGTAAGGTCTGTTCACACAGTTAGCTGCAAAATGTCCTGGCTTTCCACATTGAAAGCAATTCATGAGTCTAGGCCCATTGACATGACTACAGAGGTATGAACGTCTTGGGTAAGACGACTTCCACTCTGGCTTATCATCCCATTTGTGTATGACATGTTGTTTTCCCTTATCAGATTGTGTAATTAAACAAAATTGATCCGATTTGGATTTGTTGGTTCTATTAAAAGCTGACACAACCTGGGGATAAGCAACGAAGTCTTTGGGCTTAGTCTCACGACCAATTTTTGTGTTAGGCACACGAATTTTAAAACCAGACACTTTTTCATTAGATTCTGAAACATTTTTTAACATCGATACAGCTACTTGTTTTGACTTGGATGTTTCTAGTTCTGACACAAGTGCCATTACATCATCCTTAGGTAAACATAAACTAGAACTATTAGAACTACTAGACGCATGACTCTCATCCACTCTCCGACACTCTTCATCCTCCTCAGAAATGTCATTGATTTCTACTTCATCTGCACAATAAACAGATACATCAGAAGTGCTCACACAGTTATTCATTGAAGTATTGGATGGGCCTGCTTCACATGGGTCTGTCATCACTCTGTTCATTTTACCCAACCCATAAGTCATGTGTTTTTCATTCTCAATTTCCTCCTCAGTCAAAGGCTTCACTCCAACCAAGACACTATCTAAGGGAGGTCCTTCTTCATGCATTTCCGATGCCGATCTATCTATCTGATCCTCCTCTAAGATCATTCCTATAACATCTCTAGTTTTGTCTTGAGGAACAACATTCTTGGTTGCAAAGCTGATTCCTATTCCACCTTTGTCCTTTCCCATTCTAACCTCAGTTATGCAAGTGTCTAAGGATTTACTAGCCTGCAACATCCTTTTGCTTCTCATAAAGTTGATATCAAGTTTAACCTGCATCTCATTGTTCTTATGCTTAAGTTCTTCTATCTGTTTACTTAGCTCAGCTATTTCTAACTTAGCATTGTCATACAAATAGGCATTTTCAGTTGCAAGGTTCTTATACTTAGCTATATCTAGTTTCTGGGCTTTAACCTTTTCTTCATTCTTATGCCATCTACCCTTAAATGAACTCTTTTCACATTTTACTTCAAACAATTCAGATTCAAAGTTTTTGCAATATTCTCTAAGAGTAGTAATTATACGATCACAAACAGAATTAGAACATACCTTGGTGTGATCTGCAGCCATTGCTTCATTCTCCTCTGGTTCCTCTGGTTCATCATCAGTAACCACAAAAGCATGCTCCTGTTCATCATCATCATCATCCAAAGTTGTCATCATAGCATGCGTCAAACTCAGATCCTTCAGCTGTGGGGTCCAGTCATAGCCACCACCTTCTTGCACAATTAAAGCACTTGTCTCTGCCTTTCCCTTCCCATCAGCTGGCTTCTTCATCTCTGCTCTCTCCTTCCTCGGTTTGCTGCACTCCCTAGCAAAGTGCCCATATTCATCACAATTGTAGCACCTAAGCTTCGTCTTATCAAACCCCATCCTGATCTTATCTTGATCCTTCCAAACATTTCGCCCCGTAGTAGCCATGAACTTTTTAGCCCTGAACACTGCCATAGCCATTTGCCAAGAGACATCCAGCATTTCCACGTCCTCTGGATTAATCTGATTAAGCTCCCCCGAAAGAATCTCAGAAGGAATTAGTGTTCCAGCCATTAAAGCATGATAACTATTCATGAATCCCATACCCAGAGCAAAATTGGGATCGTTGTTAGCTTCAGAAGTATCGCCTCCACTTGAACCTGATTGGGGTTGTGCCACAAATGCCTTCGTCTGGCTCATTGAACTTGATCCACTTGCTACAGCCTTTCCTTTCTGCTTCTCATCTACCTCTTCCGACAACAAAGCTTGATTCAACTTCCCCGCCAAACTCAGTGAACTTATGTGATTCAACTCACGCTGCTTATCATCAATCAACTTGGACTTCAGCTTGTTGATCATTTCATCCAAAGACAGTTCACTCAGTCTGTTGTTGTCCTTAATGATTGAAATGTTGGTGTTCCATGACTTTGGCAAGCTGTTTAGCAGCTTCAAATTTTTATCTTCCAAATCCGGTTCCACTCCATAACTTGACATCTCGGCCATTAGAGAGACAAATCTTTGCACTTGCGCTTCGAAGGATTCACCCTGGATATGATTAAACAAATTGAACTTTTGCTTCAACATCTGCTTTCGACTTGCCTTGATGTCTGGGTTTCCCTCATAAGCTACAATCAATGCTCTCCACAGTTCCTTTGCCGTCTTGCAATGCTTAAACCCTTGAGCAATGTCCGGTGTCAATGCCATGGTCATTATCGCAAAGGCCCTCTCAGCCTTGTTACACCTCTCCCAGTCATCATCCTCAAATTCATCTTCAGTCTTTTTCTTTCCTGATTTAGGTCCCGCTTGATGTATAGGTATGTGTGGTCCATTTAGAACTGCTCTCCACAACCTTAAATCAACACTCTTCAAATGGTTCTCAAATCTATATTTCCACTCTAAGAAGTTATCTGCCGAAGTTAGCCTTGGTGGACGAGTTATAGATCCGATCTCAAAGTCCAATTTCTGGTACATACTCGGTTCAAAGTCCATCCTGATAGTTTAGGGAACTTAAAACTAAAGTCCGAAAGTTCACAAAGTCTTGATTACGATAAAACAGTCCTGATTACGATTACAACACCCGATTACGATCGGATACCCCTGTTTACGATCCGATGAAATCGAGAACACCGAATCCGATTGAATGACTCGTAAACTCTGATTACGATAAGAGATTACGACTCCGAATGTCGTAAACCCTGATTTCGATAAGCAGCAGTCGTAAACTCCAATTACGATCAGTTTTGATCGTAAACGATGATTCCGATCACGCGATTCCGATTACGACAATCGTAAACGCCAATTACGACAAGGAAATGTCGCAAACACCAATTGTACGACTCGTAATCACCAAAAGAACTGATCTTGAAGTCGTAAACCCCCTAAATGATGAAGATCTTCAACAGGAACACTCGTAAACGTCAAGAAACCCAGAAAAAGTGATCGTAAACCCCAAATCTTGATGAACACAGCAGCTGCGATGATCGTAAACCTCCAAAACACTCTCAAATCTTCAAAAACAACCCAGAAACACAGAAACCTTCTTGAATCTATATCGTGTGAGCCTCGAATCGATGATTCTTGGCTCTGATACCAATTGTAGGTCCAAAATCAAACCAAGAACACGATATTTGATCACAAATGAGTGCGGAAACCTCAAATGTGATTGATTCAAGAAACAAGTAGAAGAAATAGACTAGATCTAAGAGAAAGATCTAATCTTGAATGAGAAACCCTACTCGTTTGAAGCTGATCGTAAATAGAGAGAATGACCAAGAACTCGTAAACTCCAAAATGTATTAGAAAAGCTTAAGGATTACGATTACAATGAGGTGGTATTTATACCACCTCATACAAATGCATGGGCCAATCATAAACACAATTCAAGCCCAATCATAAACAATTAAGTGGCCCACATGGCCTAATGATAAAACTAGACTAAGCCCAAACACAAAAGCCCACTAATGTTCATGCCTTAATAATAATAGCCCTACAGGGCTTTTGTCCTTTCTTACGTGTGCTTTGTTTGGAACGGCGTTTGAAACTATTTTCAAATCTCAAATATTCGAGTAAGCTTTTCTGAGACATGATTGTAACCGTTCATACTGGATTTGACACTCCAGGCTTGATTCAACCAGGAACACCATCAAAAAGGAAATCCGCCACTTGGAAAACCCCCTTAAGTAATGTTTGAACTTGAAACGTCAAGGTCCCTAAGCTCTAACCGCATCCCCATACCATTGGACCAAATGACCTTTGGTTTTTCTGTGTGTACTCATGCTATGTTTTTCTCTTTCCTTCAACAAAAATGGATATAAAACTTGTTGCATGCGAGTATGATTGATATGATTGTTGGGTTAATCTTGATTGGTTCGGGTCGAGTCGGGTTAAATGGGTCAAGTATTTAGGAGTCTTAATTTCTAGCACATGTTTTTAATATTTAATTAGATCATGGGTAGGTTAATTACCGAGTCTAAGTAATTAGTTAGTGGGTGAGTGGTATTCCTTTTCTTTAGGAGCAAGAGTAGTAAATTTCTATTTAATGTAAATCTGATCAATGAAGTAGTATGAGTTTTACAGCAGAAAATCATCTCTTTTTTCGTGAGTTTAATTGTGTTTTTAGGGCCTGATTTCCAACATTTGGTATCAGAGCACTAGGGTTACAACAAGCTGTTTTGAGAGTCGTTTTAAGAGTAGAGGAGAGGCAGCAACCCTTTATGGTTGTGGGTTGTAGATTGAAGAAAGGGAGCAGGAGTTCTGAGTGAACACAAGTAAAAAAAAGCTGATTAATGTTTCTGTGTGAAACCAAGCGTAATCGATCTGTGGATCGGAAGAAAGAAAACCTGTGTGGTTAGAGAGTTCAAGAGAGGAAAGGAGACATGTGTGGTTCGCAAGAGCAAGTGAAGAAGATATGTATCTCTGTGTTACAGCCTAAGAGAAGAAGAAAAGTGGATCTGTGTGATTCCAAAGCAAGAGTCGAATACCTGTGTGGTAAAGAAAGCTATGTGAAAGGAAGAAGCATTTGTCATCTGGTTCATTCATTAAAGTTGCAGAACAAGCATTTGTTTTGCTTGTGTTTGTACGAAAATCAAGGTGAATATTAAAAGGAAAGTGGAGATTTTGTTTACTTGAAGGTACAAGTAAAGCACGTGTCAGGAAGAAAAGTCAAACAAGGAAAGGAAAAGTAGTTTTAATTTTATGGGGTGCAAAGAAAAAACATCATAAAGTTGGTGACTACCTCTTTCGATGCCCAAGTAGATAAGAGCAATATCTTAAAGCAAGCAAGTGGAAAAGGTTGGAGCAAGTAGCAAGAGACCGGATCACAGCGGTTCGAATAGCAAGTTAGTAAGGAAGAAGATTCGAAGAAAGCAAGCAAGAAAGTGTCGAATCAAGCAAGAAAATAGCAAGTTTAGAAGAAAAAAAAAACGATTCCGGTTATAGCAACAAGAACCAAGAACCGAGATCAAGATTAAGGGGGTGAATGTTGGGTTAATCTTGATTGGTTCGGGTCGAGTCGGGTCAAATGGGTCAAGAATTTAGGAGTCTTAATTTCTAGCACATGTTTTTAATATTTAATTAGATCATGGGTAGGTTAATTACCGAGTCTAAGTAATTAGTTAGTGGGTGAGTGGTATTCCTTTTCTTTAGGAGCAAGAGTAGTAAATTTCTATTTAATGTAAATCTGATCAATGAAGTAGTATGAGTTTTATAGCAGAAAATCATCTCTTTTTTCGTGAGTTTAATTGTGTTTTTAGGGCCTGATTTCCAACAATAATAATGTTTGAGATAAAATGAGTTTGTGAGAAGAATAAGTGAAAAACATGTGTGAGATTCGGACTAGGCCTAAAGTGAAAGAAATGGGTTTTAAAGTTGCGAACTCTAATGCTAAACGTAGAAGTTCATGTCCAAAACCACCATGGTCCATCTTTACTTAAGCTAATAAACAACCACCTAGACACACTCACTTCAAAATATCCCTTCCACTACTTTCACCTTCACTGAGGGTCCTCAAAACGCTTATTGTTAGGATGTCCACAACCATCCTAACAAAGTCTTATGACATTTTATTAGATCGATTTAGATTTAGTAGTATTTAGACCGAACTTAAGGTTTATATTTGTGGTTTAGAATTGACTTTGAAAATTTTAATAACTTGTTAGTGAAATTTTATTTGTAAAATATATATTGATAAATTCTGAATCAATCAACTTTGATTCCCACGTAATCTAAACGAATAAATTATTATGTTTGACCGTAAACAATAAAAAATGTGAGAGATATAAAAATTAATCGGAGTCGTCCACTTTGAAACAAATTGAGTCGTAAGGCTCACGTACCAATCGTCGGGAATATTCGGATTTTTATTACTACCACCTTTGTAAGAAAACTATAAAATAAATATCATTGTATGAGAAAATATATATTGTTGGAAATTTAGTGTAAAATATAGGTTGCGTGTGACATTTAAATAAAACTGTAGTTTGTTTGATTGTTATTGGACTAACGGGAGTTTAGGGGTAGCGCAAAACTTTTTTATTTTGACAAAAGTCATTCATTAAAATGCATCAGATTTATTTCTGTCCAGAAATGCATCAAGTAAATTTGAGAGACTAAATGTGTCAATTATTCAATGTCGATGCAGTTACAACGGTAACTGCATGTACGCTCCTACCCTGAGAATTCGGGTTTCATTCTGATCTTAAGATCTCTATGATCAATAATTAACAGCACTAAATTCATTCAGAAATCTAGAAAATAGAAATATGATTTTATCCGATTAAACATTTGGTATCCATTCCATTTGTTTAATCTGAAAGTGATTATACGACTTCAGATTTATCCAAGTTTTTGAAAATACCAACATATATCTTTTAACGACTAACATATGCAACTAGAGCGGAGCTAGAAGTTTTTGATGGTAGCATAAATTTTCTTAGCGAGGTTTGAGGTAGCGTCTCTGAGAGAGCAGGGTCCAAAGAGTGGCAACCCCTGGTTGGGGTCAAACTCATACAATTTTGATCAAACAAGGTTTAGATCACCCGCGCGTTGCGGCGGTCCTAGCCTTTGTTTTTGTAACCGGTATCGTACTACGAGTCCTTTGGCCGTGAGCCTTTATAGTGTAAACTTGCAATGACTCTTTCTATTGTAATTGGAATCGTATATAGAAAAGATGCAATAAAAATGACAAGTACGAAGATCAAAATATTCTTAGACATATATTAGCATTCCCTGTATAATAATGAATACCAAATTATTGTACACAAAAGCAAATGAAGAATATGTTTAACTTTCTCTTAAGATGAACCTAAAAAAAAAAGTCCTACAATTGTATTTTGACTTTTACACATATACTCATATATTACCTTGTAGGTTCCCAAATCAAGCCAGATAATAAAAGTTCTAACTATTTAGATCTTAATCACTCAACTCAATAAGAACAATTCTACAAAGAAATCCCTTACAACTAAATAAGAACAATTCTACAAAGAAATTCCTTACAACCAAATAATAGAAGCTCTAACTATTTAGAGCTTAATCGCCAATCACGCTGAATATATTCACATTTAAGTCACATAGATGCTCAACCAAAATCATAGCATATTGTTTAAATTCCAGAAATCAACAACTCAAAACATGCGCTAAAACACTCCTCAATAATTGTTGGCTGCAAGCAAATCATAAGGAGATACCACCTGCAAACACAAAACAAAATGACAAAAAAAGATAATCGAAAATAAAATAATTGTGTCGACTTAAAGGAACTTAAAATGCATTCCAAGAACATCAAAATCACAAAATAAGAGGTGGACAATAAGCGAAGAACAATTTATGACCTTCTAAAACCAAATCTCATAAAAACGAATAACAAAAACAATTTATGATGATTTAGAAAGACAGAGAAAAGAGGCTTGTAAACAGGGCGTGTAATAAGTACCTCAAATTGGAGGCATTAAAGAAATCCTTCTAATGATTTTCAACAAAACTAATTTGTTTGACCACTTGGAAAAAAAGGCCGCAAAGTTTGATATTTAAAAGTGCCATCCTAGAGGCCATATCATCCATTAACCATTTGTGATTCTTCTCGTATTTTCGAACCTAACATGTGCCATTAAAAGAGGCCAAAAGTGGAAAAAGAAATTCATCCTCACAACATAAAATATAATTGCACTTTAAGTTGTAAAACCTGCTAACCAAATCAGTTACCACTATAAACAATGATTAGAACAAAATAAAACCACGAATCCCTTCCCAGACGCCAAACTAAATAGATAGGTTAACAAAGAAGGGGCGAGAGGAAACATACCCGATGAATTAGTGGAGGCAATTCAGCTAAATCGAAGACATGTTCGGCTGATAAACAGATCGAGGTACCCAATCCTACAGAGATCACAAACAACCATCTAATAAAAAAAAAAGAGGCCCTGGATTAAAGACTGTTATGTATATATGAAACAAAGCAGTTATAGCAAAATCACCCAATGATATTGCCTTAATGACACCTAACGGGTTAACTACAAATAAACAAATATGTTTTGAGTGTTAGAAATTAAGCTTACCAGAAAAATAATCTTCTAATGATACTGCGAACCTCACACTCGTATTGAAATGAAACAGTTACCTAGAAACCTGAGTCACATATAGCAAAGTTAACAAACCACAACAAAAATCACCATATCATTCAAAGTTAACAAACCACAACCAATTTTAATTTCTAAGAGAATAAATAAAACATAGGTACTTTTTACGTCATCATCATATGTGCAACTTCCACTAAAGTATTCCCACATTTTAACTCCACAGTTGGTACATATTTGAGCAACCTATCATACAAAAAATGAAGAATGATTATATAAGATTAAAACATTAGCATCCACTCACTTCTATTCCATATAAGGTGGTAACCGAAATACTATGCTAATTTAATGCTTGCTATGAATATCTCATGATTTGGAGACAAACCTGTTGCAAATTCAACACATTATTCATTCTTATCCCCTATATTTGGTTTGAAAATAAATCTTCAAAAGGATAAAAGTCACAAATGTTTGATTAGAGACTTGATAAGAGACTTGAAAAACCAGTTTACATATGGATTCTTAATGTTTAGTTTGTTTGGAAATGGATTTCTTGCAAGTGCATATTCATATTGAAGCCATTTGAACAGTCGGTTGGCATTTGAAAAACCACTGTTAGTGCCGCCACCTCCCTTCTTCCTCGTCCCCTCCCTTCACGCAAACCAACCTCCTCTAGAGCTTGGTCGTTTTGCTTCCTTCGTGGAACCCTAGAAGACGGCGTAATACGAGAAGCTACCGGACGAACCTTCTGCGTGACTCATCAAGGTATGACCACCTCGTCCTATTTCCATTCACCATAGGTGACGCCCACCTCTAGATGGAGGTCGTCGCCATCAACAAACCCTAGCTCGCCGTCGCGACCTAGCGTAGCTCCGTTTCACTACGACGCGTTTCCATCACCACTCGCCGGTAGAATCGTCGTCGTCACGATTTTACGAGTGCGAGCCCTCGTTGTAATAATCGTGGTAATCGCCCGGCTAAACCCTAGGCGCCGTCACCGTCTCGATTCGATTGGTGCTCGCTTGTCGCCACCATAAAGGGAATCATCGCTATTTTCAACGAATCCGTTTGAAACAGTGTATGCGATTTGCAAACGATTTAATCCGCCGGTTCGGATTGTTTTTTCGTGAAACCCTAGCGTCATCTTGTTGACCCTCGGTGTCTCTAACGTTTGTTAGAATACCGCGAAGGTATATTTAAACTCCGTTTTAGTTTAGATGTTTAATTTCGATTAATGTAATCGTTATTGGTTTTCGCGTTAACCGGTTTAACGCGAAATGGTGTTTGTGTGATTTTGGTGATCGTGATCCTGTTGACACGATTTCGACATCAACAGTTTACGCGTCTAAAATTAGTAAATTTATTTATTCCGCTGCGTAAACGGATTACCAGTTTAATCCGTTTTAACTCTTAATTTACTAAACCCGGTCGGTAATGTTTTAAATCTAACGGACAAGTTTTTTTTTAACGTCACCGGGCACCCGTATACCACTATCGAAACCCAACAAGGAGGTGGTGTCTCGACTCGCTCGCACCCTCAGACTTAAAACACTCTCAGAGAGAGCATCATATTCGACTGAGAAATCGCTCTTAAAAAAAAGATAAGTTATTAAATAAAAGCCACACAATAAAATGGAAACCATGGTGATTTAAACCACGTGGTGAATGTAGGTGGGCCTGGTGTCATGATTGTAACAACAAATGTTAATTGGTGTACGAGGAAAAAAAAAACAAAACAAAAGAGATATCTAGAACTGCAGGAGCTCGTGGTCTAAAACCGCTGTGAAGAACATACCACACCCGATCCCTGCTAACTTACGCACGTTGTAAATGGCTATAAAACCCATAGCCACTATACTTACTTTCCTCACCAATCATAAACGCCACAGAACCCAGGGTCAGTCCACTGATTGTGATGAAAATTTCATCAAATTCCATCTAGCTTCTTCAATCTTCATATTTATGTTTAAAATGCCAATATTATTGATTAATTCAAATTGGGCGAATTAAGATAATTAGCTAAAGAATGTGTTATTTTTGTACCTCAAACTTAGCCTGATGATATGGTTTGTTATTTTGCACAGTTTATATATGCAGTTGAGGGTGGAATGAAGGATAAGAAAATGAGATCCATGTTACATGAGTCTTCGTTGTTTCGGGTTCTCGGTTGTGTCTTTTTGTTGAGCCTATTTCTCGACAATGTCTCCGCGGGTATAACAAGCAGTTTCGTTCGTTCGGAGTTTCCGGCGGAAGATATACCTCTTGATAATGAAGTTTTCGCGATCCCGAGTGGTTACAATGCACCACAGCAGGTATTAGATTCGTTGGTAAAATTAATAGAAAAGTTTATTGAAAGGGCCTAATTTTTTTATTTCCCTTTAGGCCTACAAAATTGATATATTCGTTGCGAATTATTTGTGGGGAAGAGAAAAGATAGAATATAAATAATGAACTAATTTAATAATTTAGTATTATTAAATTTTTAATAATTTCAATTATTGTACATTTATTCAATGATAATAATCTCACATTCGTTTTTTTCTTACAACAAACATACCTTTTTGCATATTGGAAATAAACAAACCAATGTTAAAAAAATTAACTTTTTGATGACTGGACATCATAGTGGTCTCTTATGTGACATGTTTTTTATAACTAGCTCAAACACATATTTTTTAAAGATTTTTGTATGTTTTAATGCTATGAAAAATGTTTTTTTTATCCTGTTGTAGAAAAATGTTGTATTTGGATGGTTGTTTTCTAAAAAGTTTTCTTAATGATCATCAAAAACATGTCACATATATAAGACGTCACTGTGTTGCACAGTCATCAAAAATTTAACTTTTTTAGGAGTGATTAACTTTTTTTAACGGCGATTTGTTTATTTTCAATATGCGAAAAGATATGTTTATTGTAGAGAAAAACAAAAATGAAATTTTTATCGGCAAGTAGGTAATAATGCAATAATTTATAATTATTTTTCATTTATGAATTATAATATTTGACATGAATTAATTATTAGGAAATGATGTTTGTAGGTACATATCACACAAGGAGACTATGATGGAAAGGCTATAACTGTAATATGGCTTACACCAAGTGAACCAGGTCCAAACCATGTAAAATATGGAACCTCAGAGAACAAATATGATTTTACTGCTCAAGGGTCCAAGGTCAAAAATTATACCTTTTACAACTACAAATCTGGCTTTATTCATACCTGCCTTCTTAAGGACCTCAAGGTATGTACGTAGTATTCAAATTCATTATTTATTAACTCCATAACATTATACATATACATGTACACACATATATATGTAGATGTGTTCAGTTTCACAAGTGGTTCGAGTTGGGTCAATCAAATCAAATTTTTAGAAGCTTTTGAGTGGGTTGAAATTCGAGTTTTGACTGATTTGGTTCAAGTTTAATTGATTTCAACCCTATGAACACTTTGGGTTGGCTCATAACCGGTTCTTATCAAAACGGTTTTCTGCCCACCTCTACGTATGAGGGTGTTTAAGATTGATTCACAAAATGACTTATCGAGTTGATGACTTTTTAAAAAACTAATAAGTAAAAAAAATGTTTGGGTAACTGAAAAGTGTTTCATTTAAAATTTTTTAAAATAGTCAAAAAGCTATTTTAAAAAGCCATAAAACATGGTTTTTTAAAGTGCTTTTGGTTTTTTAATGGTATACAAAATAGTTGTGTTGTTAAATCGCAACGTAAATAAAATGAAAATATAAAAAAAACTAAATAATAACATTAAAATTAGAAGCTTAATTAAATAAAACACTACAAAAAAGTTAGATATAAAAAAGAAATGGTACGAAACTAACACTAAGACGAATTAGATGCACTATAAAACGATTAAAAAATAATTGATGACAAAAATTAATTATACTCATTTTTTACCGAAGGACCTTTGGCTTGGTATATCTATAAAGGGTTTTTTAATTAAAAATAAAAGACCCCAGATCTAGTTTTTTTTTTCTCAAGTACTATCTAAAAATATAGGTATAAAATATTAATTAAATACATTTTTACTAAAAAAACTTTTGATCTAATAGTATCTTGATGTTAGATAAAATTTTATCTTTATAAATGGTGAGGGTTCAAACCATATGATGGACA
Source organism: Deinandra increscens subsp. villosa (assembly GCA_039602395.1). Lineage (NCBI taxonomy): Eukaryota > Viridiplantae > Streptophyta > Magnoliopsida > Asterales > Asteraceae > Deinandra > Deinandra increscens. The sequence goes on from JBCNJP010000006.1 coordinate 67,163,864, forward strand.
AAAAATTTACCGTTAAAATCAAACAAATATATAATACACTTTTAGAGTTGGGGGACTTTTTTTTTTGGATTAAAAAACTCCATTTTTATTCTTTAATTTTTAATAAAAATGTGTCTTTTCTACTTTTTAAAAACATTTTATGCGTCTTTTCTAATTCTATTTAAAAACCGTTTGAAATTCTTTTTTATTTAAATGATCAATCTTTTACATGAAAAGTTAAGATTGTTTTTCTATCATTTTTTATAAATAAAAAGAGTTAATTATTTTACATGTAATCACTTGTTATAATCTGATTAAGGTTGGAAAAAAAATACTACAACAATCATAATGTACGCTGCATGTGAACATTTTGAGTTTTTAAAAATTATTATATATATTTATTCAAATTCAAATTCTCTTAAAAAGATTTGTTTAATGACTAACAATCTAAGTGGGTTCATGTCTTGTTTGTTTAATTAGTATGACACCAAGTACTATTATGAAATTGGAGAAGGTGATTCTGCTCGATCATTTTGGTTTAAAACACCTCCAAAGCTCGATCCAAATGCTTATCACAAGTTCGGAATTATAGGTAAAATTATCTCTTTATTTTTCCATTAAGCTATTTACAATTACAACCCTAATAATTAAACTTATAAAAAAAGGAAAAAGTTCATTAATTAAACTCACAATTAGTGGCAAAAAAACATCTATATTATGACTAACTAATTGCGGTTAAATTATTGATTTAATTAAGGTGACTTGGGTCAAACATTTAATTCTCTATCTACCCTTCAACATTACGGGGAGACAGAAGCAGAAACGGTGTTACATGTTGGAGATTTAGTTTATGCTGATGAGCATCCATACGAAGAAAATGGTATACGTTGGGATTCTTCTGGTCGATTTATTGAAAAATATGCAGCGTATCAACAATGGTTATGGATCGTTGGTAATCATGAAGTCGAGTATCTCCCCGAAATAGTAAGTTGATCCGTAGATAATCAAAACATTTAAAATAACCTCATTAGGTTTGCACTTTTGTAAATTTTGTCATTTACCTTTAGGTTTGCATGTTTTTCAAGTTTTATGCTATACATTTATTAATAACACAAGATGTTCTTTAAACTTTATAAAATTTTACTCAGTGTCCTTTGACCCAGTTTTGTTCGCTACGCCAAAGGACATTAATTGTAACTTTTATACAATATAAAGTACAGTTGGTGTAAGGTTTGTTAGCCAAAGAACACTGAGTTAAATTTTGTAAAGTTTAAAAGACATCAAGTGTTATTAGTAATATGAAGTTTAAAGGACATCCAGTGTTATTAGTAATGTAAATAACAAAACTTTAAATCTAGAGAACATAATTTGTAATTTACTCAATGCTCTATATATATACATGTTCTTAAATTTGCCTCGATCTTTTTGTTTATCTAGAACGAGGTCGAACCGTTCAAACAATATCTCTACAGATTCCCGACGCCCTATAAAGCGAGTGGAAGCAGTAGTCCTCTTTGGTACGCAGTGAGACGTGCATCAGCGCATATAATTTTCCTTTCGAGTTATTCTCCATATGGTAACTTAACATATTACACACTCTCTAATTAAACATATTCTATTTAAAATGTTAATTTCTTCCTAATTTATTAACTAGCATATTATTATTATTAGTTACTAATAATTAATTACTTAATTAATTTGTGATTTCAGTAAAATATACACCTCAATATGAGTGGCTCGAAGCCGAATTAAAAAAAGTGGACCGGACGATAACACCTTGGCTAATCGTGATTATGCACTCGCCACTCTATAATAGTAATAGTGCGCACTACATGGAGGGTGAAGGCATGCGAGTTGTGTTTGAGAGTTGGTTTGTTAACCACAAGGTTGACTTGATCTTTGCCGGACATGTCCATGCTTACGAAAGATCGGTAATTGAGCTTTACCCTATCCTTCTTAGAGTCGCGTAAAACTAGATCATACGCGACCAAACATCGCGTATCTTATGGATACATCATTCATGTGTGAAATTGTTCCGACATAACCACAAAAGTATAAGACATTCAGAAAAAAGGAATAGTCTTAGTGATTTTCTACTCTCATTTGATAATTTCAAACTGTATATAGTGGACAAGGTCGGAGCTGAGGATTTAGTGGTCATGTTCGAGAAAAAAACAGGCCCCATTCGAAAAAAATTACATATAAAAAAAGTTCTTAAATAAGGAAAAAAATTAAGGTATAACAATAAATATTAGAAAATTATAGTTTTAAAATGACATTTTAATAATAAATTGATTGATCAAGTCTTCATATATAGTTCATATCCTCTAATTTCCGTTCTCGATAGCTATAATATATATAATTTTTTTTATAAATATGAGGCCCCTAAAATGATGGGTCATGTTCCATCGCACCTCCAATACATGCTCAATACCCCCTCTGTATAGGGGTGATATGGAATAGGGTTGTAAACGAACTTAACATCTAACATTAGTACACTACTAGAAAAATACATTTTGATCAACAGACGATTTTGTCTGTTAAAGCCATCACCAATCGATGAGAGACTCTGTTGGTGAAAAGCCTTCACGTAACTACTCATCGCACATGGCTAATATATTTTCCGACTCTCGTCCGTCGAAGTTAGCTAGGGGATCAACGACAATTTGTTTATCGAAAAATACGAAGGTCGTATTAAACGCCTTAGTTTTGCTATATAAAAAGGATTATCAACGTAACATGTTGTCGTTTTTCTTTCTATTTCTTTGTAAACTTTTGATTAGTAGACAAATATATGTGAAGTTTTTCTACTTAAATATCCATTTAACTAACTAGATACTTGATTTCAGCACCGAATCTCCAACATACGCTACAACATAAGCAATGGTCTGAGTTATCCCATCCCAGATGAATCTGCTCCCATTTACATCACCATAGGAGATGGAGGAAACCTAGAAGGCCTTGCATCAAAGTAATCTTTTTTTCTTTTCTTTTCTTATTAATCTATTTAAAAAAAGAAGATAATAATCTTTTTTTTTCTTTTCTTATTAATTTATTTAAAAAAAGAAGATGAAACTATTCCTACATTTCTCTTGTTACCCATGATGGGTTATTTAGGTATAACGATCCTCAGCCTGATTATTCTGCGTTCCGAGAGGCTAGCTACGGGCACGCTACCTTGGAGATAATGAACAAAACGCACGCGTTCTACCATTGGTATCGAAACGATGATGGAAAGAAAGTTAAAGCCGACGAAATTGTGTTGCACAACCAGTACTGGTTAGTAGTAGTACTATATGCGTCGAATCGTATTTGAATACCACTTACTAAATTCATTGCAATTGGTTAGCAGTATATTAACAAGACATTATTATAGTTTATTGATAGTATCAGTGATAATAAAAGAACGAGACACCATACATGTTATTATACTCTCTTTCAAAAGTACCCTTTAGTCGTGATATACTATATCACGATCAAAAGATATTATTGAAAGAAAGTAACATGTATCTATGGTGTGTCGTTCTTCTAATTGAAAATGATCGTGACATCTATGGTGTGTCGTTCTTCTAATTGAAAATGATCGTGACACCCGAGATATATATGATTATGATAGATTTGTGTTAGGCATAGTCTCACAAGTTGCTTATTTTGCTTGTGTTAAAACAGGAGGTTGAAGGATACCGGGTCGAAATAGGAAGTCCTCTTATCGATCCAAGTTAGTTATTTGTAATAAACTAATAATTATAAAAAGACATATATATCATTATGTAATATCTAATTTGTTATAATTTCATGCTGCTACGTACTTCATTCATTAGTTATTATTACAAACTAGATCTTACGTATGACCCGCCGTGTGTTGCCCCGGAGATAATACGATCACATAAAACAGTTGCATTACTATAGCGTCACGTAAAGAAAACGAAAAAAACACGTAACTACTTAAATGCTTATAGTATCGAGCCTACGACATAAAAAAACTATGTTGCATGATAATTGTGTGTCGTAGACTACAACTCAAAACGATTATATCAAGGTAGGTACCTAATTTCCGCACATATATTCTTAAAAGGGAAAATTCCCAAAATGTCCAATTTGAAAACTTTTTCCAACATTTTGTTCATTTGAAAATTATGTTCACCATTTGGTTCATCTTTTACATTCTTTGCCTCCCACATAATTAACGGTCGTCCAACCCTTAACCAGCCTATCACTTACTGCCACGTGGAACAATAGTCGAACTCGAACACACCATATTCTGTGTCGACTGTTTGTCTGACAATTTTGTCTGTGGTCGGACTCGAACATCTGACAATTATGTTTGTAGCAGGACTCGAACGTGGATATTTATGGTCGATTCTAACCTAAGATTTACAGTCGAAACCTAAGATTCTAACCACAAATAAAAGGCAGGTTTCGACTGTAAATCTTAGGTTAGAATCGACCATAAATATCCACGTTCGAGTCTTGCTACAAACATAATTGTCAGATGTTCGAGTCCGACCACATGCAAATTTGTCAGACAAACAGTCGACACAGAATATGGTGTGTTCGAGTTCGACTATTGTTCCACGTGGCAGTAAGTGATAGGCTGTTTAAGGGTAGGACTACCGTTAATTATGTGGGAGGCAAAGGATGTAAAAGATGGACAAAATTGTGAACATAATTTTCAAATGGACAAAATGTTAGAAAAAGTTTTCTAAGTGGACATTTTGGGAATTTTCCCTTCTTAAAAGCGACTAGGTTACAGCACAGGTAAGCTACCTCGAAAATTTGTCACGTTAGAATGATCAAGAATGCTCTGTTAGTTCTACAATAAAAAAAAAGAAAATGATCTAAATCGAAACCTTTGAAAATGGCGACGGCGGCAAATTCTAGGGTTCCACCCAGAAACCCGGATGAGGAAGAAGACAACGGACCTTGGCAGACAATACACAACCGGAAATCAACGACTACGACTACTCAGGTTCGTAACCTCAATTCACAACATCGGACCGTATCTCGATCTAATCAGAATCATAAGGATTTGCGTTCAATATCTACATCGTTTTACATTTGTAACCTAAACCCTTCGCTGACAAGCAATGATCTCTGGAAAAGGTGTGAGCGTTGGGGTACTGTGACCGATGTTTACTTGGCTAAACATCGTTCGAAATCGGGTCATAGATTTGGCTTTGTTAGGTTCTTGAGAGTGGATAACATTGACGATATGCTTTTGAAACTAAGATCGATGTGGTTTGGCACGTACCATGCGTTCGCAGATGTTGCTAGGTTTTCTAACGGTATTACACCGATTGAGTCTCGTACCCCTTTAACGAATCATGTTCCTGTGAATTCCAAACCTAAGGAAATTTACGTGGAAAAGGCTCCTGTTTTGGTTAAAGGGCCACAACACACATATGTTACTCAAATCATGGAATCACCAACGGCCAGGAAAATATCGATTTCTAAAGAGTTACTCAAAACTGTCACCTATGATGAAAAGCTTATTTTGGCGAAGCTTCTTGATGTTACGTCGCTGGTTAGCCTCTTTTCAATTTGCAATGTGGAGGGTTTCGTGGGGATTAATATTCGGTATGTGGGGGGGCGATGGGTGGCTATTGAGTTCGTATCAGTGGAACAATGTGCTAAATTCCAAGCTAATGAGAGTATGAAGCGTGTGATCACGAGATTCCTTCCGTTATCTGATAACTTTATCCCGGATGAACGTATGATTTGGTTAGAGATAATGGGTCTTCCTATGGTTGTATGGAACAAGGAAGCTTTGTCAATGATCTGTAGGCATTGGGGTAGAGTGATTTTTATGGATGACGATAAAGACGAACCTTTGGCAATCAAGAAGGTTTGTGTTCTTTCGAACGTGAAGACCCTGATTCAAGAAAAAGTTGTGGTGGAGATTGAGGACAAGTATTTTGAGGTTCAGGTTAAAGAGTTAGGGCACTGGTGTCCTTCTTTAGGTGGGGAAGTGGGTACTAGCTCTCACGGGGAAGATACAGATGTAGACGAGTCGGAGGATGATGATGAGATGTCGAATGATGGTAATGAGGTGAAAGCTGCTGAAGTTGTTGTTGATTTGGAGGGGTCGGATGATAATTCTAAACCGTCCCTCGAGAAGGTTAACATTGATATCCCGGCCTCGGATGCGGCTTCAGATGACCCTTTTTCGATATACCGTATTTTAGATGATGTAGATCTACAAAAGAAAGTGGGTACTACGTGCTTGGCTGATGATGAAGGATGCAAAGTTGCCCAACCAGTGATGTCCGGGGTGGGTGAAAATACTATTGGGGTTACGACTAGCAATTCTGGACCGTCCAAACCCCCGGGCTTTATGGGTATGAAGTTTACCAATGAGGACCATGTCGTGGATGATGAGTCTTCTCAATCAGAATCTTTGGTTAGAAACACTGTGCATAAAGGTGGATCCGTTATCAACGACTTGAATCGGGCTATTGAAATTGGAACTGTTATGGGTCTAAACATGGAGGGCACATCTAATGACCTTCAAAAGCTTGTGAATAGAATGAGTGCGAACTTGGTTGATCAATGAATATCTTGTCCTTGAATATTTGTGGTGTTGGGAACGGGTCGAAAAGGAGAAAGGTGGCTAAACTTGCGAATGCGAATGCTATTAGTTTTATGGGTATCCAGGAGACGTTTATGTCTACTTTGGATCTTAACAAGGTTCGAAGTCTATGGGGTAATAATTCGTTTAGTTTTGATTATGTTCTGTCATCTGGTCATTCGGGAGGTTTGTTGTCTATTTGGGATCCGACTTCTTTTATTAAATCTTCTTCTTTCTGCTCTAAGAACTTGATTATTGTTGGAGGGGAGTGGACTACTTCTAAACAACACTGCTATGTCATTAACGTTTATGCGCCTCAAAGGGAGACAGAAAAAGTTGAGCTTTGGAATGAGATTTTGGTGTTTATGGAGCAAAACAAAGGCAATTATGTGATTTTTGGGGATTTTAACTCGGTCCGTACAATTGATGAACGAAGGGGATGTGCATTTTCTCAGGCTAATGCTTCTAGTTTTAACGACTTTATTGATTCTGGTGGCTTGGTGGATGTTCCCATGGGTGGGTATAAGTTCACCAGAGTTGATGTCAATAATGCGAAATTTAGCAAGTTGGATAGATTTTTGGTCTCGGATCAATGGCTCGTTAAGTTCCCTCATTTGGCTTCTATTGCTCTTGATAGGTCTTTTTCTGATCATAGACCGATCATTCTTCGTTCTAAGTTTGTTGATTATGGCCCGTCTCCATTCAAACTTTATAACTCTTGGTTGTTAGACGATGATTTTAATCGTTTTGTGACTGAGTCGTGGGGTATTGGGTCTTACGGGGTGTCCTCCTGCAAGATTATTGATTTTAAAAATAAACTCAAAGATTTGAAGGCAAAGATAAAAAATTGGTTAGCGTCAAGACCATCTCGTGAAGCAATTCTATCCCACCTTCATCGTGAGATTGCTGCAATAGACATGTTGATTGATGAATCAGGTACTTCTTGTGACGACCTATCTGCGAAACGTCGTGATTTGGCTAAGAGGGTTAAAGATTTAGATCGATCGATTGGCTTGGATTTAGCTCAAAAAGCCAAAGTTAAGTGGGGCGTGGAGGGTGATGAAAACTCAAAACTTTTTCATGGGATCATCAATAAAAAGAGACGATATTCATCGATTACGGGGATTAATATTGATGGTAATTGGGTGGACGATCCGATTGAGGTGAAGAATGGGTTCTTGGAGTTTTTTAAATCTAAATTTACCAAGTTCGTTGGAGTTAAAATGTTGAATATGAATGACAAGTATCGCAAAATTTCAGAGCTAGATAAGCTGGCGTTAGATGAGATCCCAACTTTACAAGAGGTCAAGGATGCGGTTTGGTCATGTGGTAGCTCGAAATCTCCAGGGCCTGATGGGTTTTCATTTGGTTTTATTAAGAAGCACTGGGAGTTGCTTAAAATCGATATCCATGAGTTCGTCGTTGAGTTTTTTATTACTTCTGTGATTCCTTTGGGGTGTAATTCTTCTTTCATCACGCTTATTCCTAAGACCGGGGATCCGATTTTGTTCAATGATTTTCGCCCTATCAGTTTGATTGGTGTTCAGTATAAAATTATTTCGAAGATATTGGCTAATCGGTTGGCGACCGTGATTGATGGTTTAGTTAGCCCGGAACAGTCCGCATTTATTAAAGGGCGTCAAATCTTAGATGGCCCTTTACTCCTTAATGAGTTGATAGATTGGTATTCGAAAAATAAGAAACATTTGATGCTTTTTAAAATTGACTTCGCTAAAGCCTATGATTCGCTTTGTTGGGATTACTTGTTCGGTATTATGGCGTATATGGGGTTTAGTACTAAATGGATAGGCTGGATTCGTGCTTGCCTCTCTTCTTCTAGAACTTCGGTTCTGATTAACGGCAGTCCCACTGAGGAGTTTAGTTTGGAAAGAGGTATTCGGCAAGGTGATCCGATGGCTCCGTTTTTGTTTATTATTGCTATGGAAGGGTTGCACGTGGCAATTTCAGATGTGATTTCGGCGGACTTATTCCGTGGTGCTAGGGTTGGTGATTTGGTTGTGTCTCACTTGTTTTATGCGGATGATGTGATCATTATTGGTGATTGGCGGGAGAAGAATATGATAAACATGATAAATGCTTTCCATTGTTTTTACCTTGTTTCCGGTCTCAAGATTAATCTTCAAAAATCTTCTATTTTGGGAGTGGGAATGCCTAATCAGGAAGTGAAACGTATGGCTAGATTAATGGGCTGCAAGGATGAAGGGTTTCCCTTTAATTACTTAGGCATTCCTATTGGGGGGAGGATGACTCGTATATCTAGTTGGGAACCTCTCGTGAACAGATTTAAAAAGCGTCTCTCGACTTGGAATTGTAAGTTACTTTCCATGGGAGGTCGCTCGACGTTGTTAACTTCTGTTCTGGGCTCGTTGGGTTCTTATTGGTTTTCCTTGTTTCGGGTTCCAGTTAAAGTTATGAATAAGCTGGAGTCTTTACGCTCTAAATTTTTCTGGGGTGGTGATGATAATTCAAGAAAAGTGTCTTGGATTGGTTGGAAATTTGTTTTGGCGGATAAAGATCTTGGGGGTTTGGGTTTTGGTAGCCTTCGTGCTATGAATTTGGCGATGTTGTACAAATGGCGTTGGAGACTTCTGAATAGTAAGGATGCGATATGGGTTAAAGTCATTAATCATATTCATGGTGTGGCTACGGTTAAAGGAAGGGACAGAATGGGCGGTGGCATTTGGAATGGTATTTGCAAGTCTATTCTTTTTCTTCATGAGAAAGATATAATTCCTCTTAGTTCGATTAGAAAAAAGATTGGTAATGGTTCTTGTACATCCTTTTGGAAAGATACATGGTTGGGGGACACTCCTCTTGATATCCGTTTTAATAGATTATTTCGGTTGGAGGTGGAGCAAGATTGTTTGGTTAAAGACCGTATTGGGGAGGGTGATTGGTTGTGGCGGCGCAACATTAGGGGAGGGTGCGAGGAGAATCAATTTTTTGAACTTCAAGGTCTCATTGGCAACTTTATTCTCTCGACTTGCAATGATTCGTGGGAATGGTCGCTTGATGGTGAATCTGAATTCAAGGTTAAGACGGTGAGAAAAGTTATTGATCGGTTTACTCTTCCTTCGCTTAATCATGCTACGAGATGGAATAGGTTCGTGCCGAAAAAGGTAAATATCTTAGCCTGGAAAATTCTTTTGGATAGAATTCCTACTCGGTTAAATTTGAGCAAAAGAGGGTTAGATATTTCGCAAATAGTGTGTCCGATTTGCGGTTTGCACCCGGAGTCGGTGGCGCATGTCTTTGGTTCGTGTGTTGTTGCGGTGAAGATTTGGGGATTGATTGCTCAATGGTTGCAGGTTGGTTGTATTGCTCCTTTGCCCCCGAGGGATTTGTTAGCTTTATTAGATGTTTCGAGCCTGAGCAAGGAGAAGAAATCTCTCATTGAGGTTGTGTGCTTCACGTCTTGGTGGATCATTTGGAGTTTTAGAAACGACTCCATTTATAATCCAACGAGAATAAGGAACGGCGAATTATTTGATAATATTGTCTTATTTTCTTATTTCTGGTTCTCTAATAGAAATAGGAAGTCTAAACTATCTTGGACTGAGTGGTTATCTAACCCTCTTCTTTTGATGTAATTTTGTTGCTTTTTGGCTTCCTTAGCCTTTTGTTTTTTATAAAATTTTGCCGTTCCAAAAAAAAAAAGCGACTAGGTTTGCAGTTGAAGATAACTAGATAAGAGTGATTCCCGGTGGTATTTCAAACTTAAGATACCAAAAGTGTCCATGACCAAATCTAGAGAGGCATTTATGTAACTTTCCTGGGTCTATAAATTACAAGTTCCTTCCCCTGTTTGTGATATCGGAGAATTAACTAACGATGGGAGAAATCAAGAAGGAGTCGAGAGAAATCAAGGAGGAGGAGTTTTCAATGGTGACAGTTTGCATTTTTATTCTTATTTTGATTTGATTAATCGGATTGAAACCTAATTGAGAAGGTGAATTTCGTTTATCTCGACATATTATTTTGGCGTTTATTTTATTGGTTCTCGTTACATTTTTGGGATTTAGAAGAAATAGGCGTTCTTAATCACATACCTTGCTAAGCATTTAATGAACATGTCGCATGGACCCCGATACAAATGTCAATGCCATTAAATGGGTGAGAAGAGCTCAAAGTATGTGTGATCAATCACGAGGACTTGTTTTAGTGGTTATTGGTGATGAGGGGAGATTTGACAAGTTCGATCTCTGAGCTTCCAGGTTTTATCACTCGGCCTCGGTCGATTATGAAGGTGGATTTTTTCTGAAAGATACAAGGCGATACTTTTTGCCAAGGGTTTCATTCAGATGGAGGGAGTTGATTGTCATCAGACCTTTACACCTGTTGCAAAACTTGTTACCGTCCGTACCTTGCTTTTAGTTGCTGTAAAAAAAGAACGAATAATTCATCAGTTACGTAAATAATGATTTTTACATCGAAACCTTGACGAAGAAGTCTATATGAGGATCCCACAAGGATTTACCAAAGAAGGCGAAACAAAAGTTTGAAAACTACAAAAGTCCCTATATGGGATAAAACAAACCCCAAGAAATTGGTATAAAAAGTTTACAAACTACAAAAGTCTCTATAGGGGTCATAGGCGGATCCACCTAGGACTCAGCGGGGTCCTAGGCACCCACTTAAATTTAAAATTTTAGTGCCAATTCCTTGAACCGAACGACTAGGCATCCAAGGTTTTTTTTTGAGGCACCCACGACTGTTGAAAATGGCTTTTTAGCTGTTTTTGGCATCAAGACACCAAAGATTTATGAAAATAGCTTCTTTTTAGGTGTTTTTGGCACCCAAGACGTCAAAAGTTATCAATTTTCTTAAATAAAAATAACTAATTTTAATGTTGTTTTTATTAACTTATGTAATCTTTTATTGATTTTTTTTTATACTTACTAAAAAAATTTATGGATCCGCCACCGATAGGATTGACTTCGCTCGGTGTTCTTGTTCTCCCTATTTTTCTTGAATTATGGTTTTCTTTATTCGTTTCTTTTCTCTCGTTTTTAAGTCCGCATGTAATCTCGGAGTTTGAGGTCGGACACGGTTCACATTGCAAAAATAAGCCGGCCGGTTCACATCAAAAGGCTTTGCGGTTGAAAACCGGTGCGCGTAATACCGCGATGCCACTAACTTGAACCACAATCTTGATACCTACTAACTTACGCAACCTGCATCATCCTGCTAAACCACAGCGACTGCTTCCACCCAACGACTCCATTTTCTATCTCTATCCTCCAATGAGTTAAGGATCTGTTGATCTCTCCGTTGAATCCGAGGTCAGTCGATATTCTCTAAACTCCATGAATTTGCATACGCGGTTTAATTCAATTCAAGTGTTTGTTAGCGGTAATTCCTGTAATAGAATATCAATCAACACTTTCTGATGGTTAAAATTGATCTTCGTTATCTTACTTAACAACAATGTTGATCTGATGATTTTGACCAGGCAACCTTATTGTTGTTAATATGTGCATGAATTGTGTTGCGATAACTGTAATTCATCTAGGATAAGCTCATAAATAGTTTTGGATGGATATTCATATGTATTTGACGCAAAATGAGAAATTCACTGGATACAACGGTTTATTGTGGTGATCTCGTTGTTAGAGTATCGTAAATCCCAAATTTCGTGCGCTAGTGTTGCGAGGGGGATCAACATATTGTTTGGGGATAAATCTCTAGAATATTCCATAAACAGTTGAACTGTAGAGTGATGATACAAGTGTGAATTTTAAGATATATCGATGAAATTGGGCTGAAATGACTTGCACGGAACAAATTGTGTGAAAAATTGAATGGAAAGTGGGGCCAGGAATGTAGTATATTTGCTTGAAACAGAACAGTTTCTATTATTTGGGTTACCTGTAGTTGTTTTTCTATTGATATTTCCACTGTTTGGGCTATAATATATTGGGGTGAACCAAATTCTCAAAATTGATATTCAGTTAATCAGTTGGAGGAATAGAGGATGCAGTATAGTAACTCTGTCGGTATCGGTGCATACGAGCGGAAATTAAATTAGAACTTTTTTTTATTTGGCTGATTATAAAGTTTGCCACTCTATAGGAACTTCTAGTGAAGTAAACTTTGAATTTGTTTAACTATTATGTTTATACTTATATTTTGATTTCACAGATCTAAGGTAAAGTACAAATGAATGAATGATCAAGAACATTTACTGAATTATTAAGTTTAACTTCTGTCCATTCTTTGTTTGAGGCATATATTGTTTGGGCATTGTAGCTGATTGAGCAATGATTGTTTTGAAGGATAAGAAAATGGGATCGATAATACCTCAGTTTCTGCTTATTGGCTTTATTTTGTTCAATTTTCTGGACAATATACATGCTGGTGTAACAAGCAGTTTTATCCGTTCAGAGTGGCCGTCAGTTGACATTCCTCTTGATAATGAAGTTTTTGCAGTTCCCAGTGGTTACAATGCTCCAGAGCAGGTAAACTTCTGAGATTGTATAAGTTGTAGTAATTCTTTTTTGTTTTTTACATTCTTAATGGTAATACATGTCAAAAAATTGTATGTGAATTATATGATCCCCAGATTATATAATGCTTTTGCAAATTTACCACTTTTAATTTCATCCACTCTTTATATTGTTTTAGTTTAGTTGTTATCTCAATTGCTCATTCTATAGGTACATATCACTCAAGGAGATTATGATGGAAAAGCTGTTATTGTAATATGGGTGACACCTGATGAACCAGGGTCAAACCAAGTAAAATACGGAAAAGCAGAGAAAAAGTATGATTTTACCGCAGAAGGGACGGTGAAAAACTATACATTTTACGACTATACATCTGGCTATATTCACGAGTGCCTTATCAATGACCTTGAGGTATTTGTTGGTTAACTCCGGTACTCCATAACATTTGTCTGTGGATGATTCTTCAAATTCACATGAAATATCTGTTACATGACTAACAAATATCTTGTAATTAGTATGACGCCAAGTACTTCTATGAGATTGGAGAAGGTGAATCCGCTCGATCATTTTGGTTTCAAACTCCTCCAAAAATCGATCCGAATGCTTCATACAAATTTGGAATTATAGGTGTGTTACTTATTTAACTTCTGATGAAATTATTAAAACTTATTTTTGTGGATTAATTATTGATTATGTGTTTTAGGTGACTTGGGTCAAACATATAATTCTCTGTCAACTCTTGAACATTACATACAGAGTGGAGCGCAAACTGTGTTACATGTCGGAGATCTATCTTATGCAGATAGGTATAAATATCATGATATGGGTGTACGCTGGGATTCATATGGACGTTTTGTCGAAAAAATTCAAGCATATCAACCATGGATTTGGACAGTGGGAAATCATGAGATAGAGTATATGCCATATATGGTAAGCTTAGGAACTAATATTAATATCACTACAATTTTCTTCCTGTCATGGATATAGTTTCTTGCATGAGTTTTGTTCGTCTTCCTATCAATGATTATTTCGTTCATTAGATGCATTTTATAAATCTTATGTGTCCATAACACATAGGGTTTTCTTATCGTTTCGATTACATCATCCTGAATCTTCCTTTGATTCTTGAATTTTGTTATGCGCAGAATGAAGTTGTTCCATTCAAACAATATCTTTATAGATATCCCACTCCTTATGCTGCCAGTGAAAGTAGTAGTCCTCTTTGGTATGCCATCAGACGTGCATCCGCTCATATAATTGTGCTATCCAGTTATTCTCCATTTGGTAATTTACAATTTTACTTTTGTTTTTCTTTCATCAAATTGCATAAAAAGGTAACTTAACTTCCGCCGATTTCTGTTTTGGGTATTACACTTCATTTGCACCAACAAAAAGGCTCAAACTTTCAAAAGGTTTACATTCGAGGGAATCTTCCAAGGTAACGGTTTCCATGTGCCAGCCAACATGGTCAAAGTTACCGGCATGTCAGCACCACACCATCATGTTGACTGCAAACGAATCAAATTACTTTTTCGAAGTCTAAGCCTTTTGTGGCTGCAAACAAAATGTAACAACTTAAATATAAATCAACCCAAAGTTGGTCACTTTTTTATGCAATTAGTCCTTTTTCTTTATACATTAGGAGGCGGCCATTATAGATTACTTGTGTCTGATATCTTTTGCATAATGACTTGACTTTTGACAGTAAAATATACACCTCAATATAAGTGGCTTGAAGCAGAATTTAAAAAGGTCGACAGGAAGATAACACCTTGGCTTATTGTTATAATGCATGCCCCTATATACAACAGTAATAGCGCTCACTACATGGAGGGTGAAAGCATGCGAGCTGCATTCGAGAGTTGGTTTGTTCAGTACAAAGTTGATGTGATCTTTGCTGGACATGTTCATGCTTATGAAAGATCGGTTTGTCAATCTCCTTTATATCTTTTTTCTTTCTATATTCGGATATACAGAAAGCAATTCCCTAAAAAATCAACTGACCAACATGTATGAGGGTACCTTATGACATGATACGCTATCAACTACTATAACCTCATTTAGGGAATAAAATCATGAAATAATAATCAAGTTTCAATATTGCTCCAATAAAGTTACTCATACTATTTAACTACACATATTAAAACTTGAGTGGTTTTTGTTATAATAAGAAATTATGAGCGCCTTGCTCAAATACTTGTTTATTAATGGGTGAAATATTATGGCAAGTTGGGTGGGTTAGGCAGCATAACCAATGACTTCTTTTGTATAATAAACCCAATTCCTAACTAAATCTTTAAACAAACATCTCGTATTACTTTTATTCCAAAAACCTAAAAGTTCAAAACAAGCACACCCTGGACATTAATTTGACTTGCTACATGTTCGGATTGTTCCCCTTTTAGCTAATTCTTTTGATCCAATTCATTTGATCTGTCTTAATACGGAACACAACCTTAATTGACATACTCATAAAAAGATAAAAGATTTAATTCAAAGTCCCAATTCAAAATGAAACGGATCAAATCAGTCAATAGTGATCTGAAGTGTATTCAAACGCATAGTCTTTAATCGCTTTACAAAATAAGGAAGGTAACTACTTTAATAATATGATATTTCTAAGCATATTCAACACACTAACCAATAAACCTTTGGTAAAATTCAAAAAACGTTTGTGGGTCCGCCCATCCCGAGTTGACCTGTACATAAAATTACACCCATGATACGACCTGCCCATTGTTCCGCCTATGTAATACGTTAAGCAACATTGTACAATCATGAATAAAGTTAATGGGAAGTTGAGTCATACAGGTAAAATATAGGTTTTAAACAGCAATCTGTCACTGTATCATATGATATTTCTACTGCTCTTTAGCTTTTAATCCTAACTAAATATGCAATTTCAGTACCGGATCTCGAACATACAATACAACATAACTGGCGGTGTGAGTTATCCTGTGCCAGACAAATCTGCCCCTGTTTACATAACAGTTGGAGATGGTGGAAACCAAGAAGGTCTTGCATCAAGGTGATCTTTAATTAAGTGTTTCATTTTTCTTGAAGGCCACCTGCTTAGCATAAACTGTGATTTACCTGATCCCATTGGTTAGCAGGGTATTGGGTGGTCCCATGAGTTTTCTGTAACGGTTTCTCATGTTTACCAGAAAAAAGAAAGTTTTCCAATGATTATGTATCTCTTGATTGACCGTTTTTATAGGTTTAATGATCCGCAACCTGATTATTCTGCATTCCGGGAGGCCAGTTATGGACATTCTACACTTGAGATAATGAATAAAACACACGCATTCTATCATTGGAATCGGAATGACGATGGAAAGAAAGTTGCAACTGATTCCTTTGTGTTAAAGAACCAGTACTGGTGAGTACCACATTTCCCCTTACTGCTGATGTTGAACTGCCACTTTTGTCTGTGTTCTATAACTTCCGAATAAATAGATTATGCTTCTGAATTTTGGGTCAAGTGAAGTGCCCATTTACCTTTTCTTACCCTACTATGAGATTTTAATCCCATTTTACAAAAAACTTTGTTTATATTCTTTTTAAATTTGGTCTATAATTTCCTAAGTAATTAGATTTTCCAAAACTCAAAACATTTAGGGTTAAAATTAAAAAAAAAAAACCAATATAAGTTACTCAACCTAATTTTGTTATATCAATTTGTGAAAAATACATGAAAAAATCACTAAACTATTTTTTGTATATTAAAGCCTCTGAGTTTGACTAAAATTTATATACTTTTAATATTTTTTTCCAGTAATGACTTGTTAACTCTTAAATTGGTCACAATAAGATGATATAGTTTATTTATGATCTCAAATATGTCAAATGTGACTTTATCAAATTTTGACCAATTTAAGAGTTAACGAGTCTTTTTTTATAAAAAATCACAAGTACTTGCACTTTAAACAAATTAGGGACTTTAACATACAAAAATTAGGGTGAGTGACTTTTTCGTTGATTTTCTTACAGGTTATAGGACTTTAGTATAACAAATTTAGGTTCAACAATTTTTTAGTGAACCGTAAGAAAGTATATTGATCTTTTATGGAATAAGTCCAAACATTTAATCGGATTATTCAACCAAAAAGCCGGATACTAAACTACATCATACATGTTTTACAGGAACAAGAGTCTTAGGAGAAGAAAACTAAAGAAGAATTATTTGCACGCAACTGTCCCAACTCGTCAACTTGACAACTTATGAAGATTCATATACGTGCCATCTGACATCCATGAAATACGAAGGTAAGAAGGTACTGAGCTTGTGTAATCATCGCTATCTGATAATTCGTTATTGCTACATTTGAAGCCAGAATAAGAAGTTTAAAGCTAGGAAAATAATGACTTTGAAGGACATCATATTAATGTATGTATATGTTGATGTTCATACTCACAATTGCTTTGTGGTCAAATGTTTGATAGATATACAAACACTTGATCTAAAATGGCATCTACTCGTTTGTTCTGACAATAATGTTCCATTGTTAGTAGAAGAAATTTACTAAATTTTATGGAGTTATTGGTTAATGATATTTGTGAATCTAGCCACATTTGAGAATATATTATTCATGCATGTACACATATATACCTACAGGTTTAAGCCTGTGTGCTCAATCCGGTTATACCAAGATTACAAGCTAGCACATATATTAAATGTAAACGGATCAAAGTGGGTGCATGTGAGTGTTATGGATTTAGGGTTAGTTATTACTAGTTGCATGTAGGGCACATATATGTATCTAAACATTGAATATAGGTAGACTAAAGCATATGCATGTGAATCTCATAGGCTTAGAACTATCTATCTTTAGTTGCATGTAATTGTAAATCACATTTAGGCATGTAGATGTCAAGTGTAGGTGGATCAAGGTGCATGCATGTAAATATTTATAGTGTTAGTGCATGTGTGAGGTGTGTTTGTGTTCTTGCTCGCAACCGATTGGAAAATAACAAACAAGGGGCTAGATGAGATGAAAAGGGAAGGAGTGGTAGTAGGATTATACCTTTAGAGAGGATTGCATGTATCCAATGCCCATAGGCTTATCATCGAGTTCTTGAGCAACCTTCTTGTGAGGTGAAAAGGGATGCGAGTGGAATCGGTGGTGGAGGATGAGGATGTACCGAGCTTCTAGACGTGTTATTCATGGTGGTAGAAGGTTTCCTACGGGTATTTTCTGGTTGTGTGTGGGTGGTGTTGTAAAGGAGTGATGGTGATGTGATGACGAGGGAGGAAAGGGGTGTGCAAATGAGGAGTTCGGTGGTGGCAAGAAGTGGTTATAACCTTTCTCTAGCCGACCGTTGTAGAGGTGGCCAATGGGAGTCTCTCCCCTTGCATGCAATTCGATTGGGTGTGAGTCTTGTCACTCA
>JBCNJP010000006.1:67182765-67240729 GCA_039602395.1 Deinandra increscens subsp. villosa
TTTAAGACCAATCTACCTCTTCTTATTGGTTGTCATCCATGCATGGCCATGGATTGGTCAAGAGGTGGATTTGGTAGGATTCCTAATCAACCCCATGCATTGGGTGGTTTCCATGCATGAGCTCCCATTGGTTTGATATGGGCGGTGCTTATTTACAATCCGGTCCTTCATTCTTCATTGGGTTGCTATTATCGATTATGGTTTTCTGTTTACATGAGAGAATGTATAATTATCAATAAAATGGCTCGAAAAATTCACCGTGAAAAGTATATGGGGACTTATTGGTATGGGTGTTACAATTTTAGTAATAAAAAACACAACCAAAAATATAAAACACAAAACAGTATTACTTCAGTCTAGTGCGGTGTCAATCCTAGACGGCAGGAGTAAATGGTTGCGTGAACACTATTGATTTCAGGCATACGTCTTGTGCTTGATAACCAACTACGATCTTGAGTGTTGTATCAGAAACGAACCACATGGCTCCCCCGGATTCTGCCTTTTTAAAATGTGATGTTAAGGGATCCTTCCAATTTCCTTAGCTTAAAGTGTGCATAGCGGGCTCTCGTAATGGTATCATCTCAGATGGTACCTCTGATATGATAGTGTATGGTTGGCGATTAATCAAGTGTTCAGTAGCTGAAATGAGAATGATACCTACAATCATCAAGTGTTGCCATGCACTAAAATAATTCAGACTCTTAAAATCCTTATACGCCCTTCGTGGCTTGAAAAACGTATCGAGTGAAATACCGCTCGGGGGATCCCATTTGGATTAAGGAGATCATAAACCGACGCATCGTACAGATCTTGACCCCACCTATAGACGAATATTGGTTGTTGATGTACGCCTTCGCCTCAGAAAGAAACAAGAGCATATGATGCTTTCTGAGGCAAATGGATCATCATGTATATTGGCTTTTGTACCTCATCAGGTGTCATCTCCGACGAATGGATCTCTACGACCAATTGATTGACCGCGTCGACGACCAATTGTTTGCCCTCGTGCACAACCAATTGATTGCCCCCGTGCAAGGCCTCTAGATTTTGTGATCGGAAAGATAGGCAATTTATGATTATAGCTAGATTTCTAGGTTACGCATTCGCATGCTTATGAACATAGATTAGTTCATAGTGCAAGTCATCGTTGGCGTCTTGGAGTATTTTGCATCTGAATCCTACACTCGCAGGAGTAAATTGGTCTGCCCATTCACAATTGATTTATGCACGTGTTCATTGTCAACAAGTTTAGTGTTAGGAACCCAACTCCTTGATATCTGAAGACAAGAACACATTTGAAAATCGCAATCATCTCAATGACGCCCGGCGGTACATGAAAATTAAGCGGTAATGTATATGTACGATTGCTTTCTTCCCCAATCAAGGTTACCTAATTCTGATTCGGTATTACTTCACCGGTATGGTTGTGAAACACGGTCCATATATTCCTATTTCCGCGTGTGTTATACAATCGGCAAAACTCATTGTTCGTAAGAGCATGTAGGAGTCTTTCATCCCTATGCCTTGCGGCATGGAGATCAATAAACTCGAGTCCTAGTAGTATATTTCCAAACATATCAAGCGGTAGCTCTTGAAATGCATCAAATGCGTCCACGTCCTCCATTCTTTTGGGTAGTGATTGTCTACAAGTAATAAGGATGAAATTCCCAAATTTTGGGCTTGCTTTTCAATTAAACAAGAGTATGTTGATCATCATTCTTATTACTTGTAGACAATCACTACCCGAAAGAATGGAGGACGTGGACGCATTTGATGTTTTTCAAGGGCTACCGCTTGATGTGTTTGGGAATATATTACTAGGACTCGAGTTTATTGATCTCCATGCCGCAAAGCATAGGGGTGAAAGACTCCTACCTGCTCTTAAGAACAATGAGTTTTGCCGATTGTATAACACACGCAGAAATAGGAATATCTGGAACGTGATTCACAACCATACCGGTGAAGCTATACCAAATCAGCATTGGGTAACCTTGATTGAGGAAGAAAGCAATTGTATGTATACATTACCGCTCGATTTTCATGTAGCGTCGGGCGTCATTGAGATGATTGCGATTTTTAAATTTGTCCTTGTTTTCAGATATCAAGGAGTGGGGTTCTAAACACTAAACATGTTGACAGTGAACACGTTCATAATCATTTGTGAATGGGCGGACCAATTTACTCCCGCGAATGTAGGATTCGGATGCAAAATACTCCAAGACGCCAACGACGTCTTGCACTACAAACTAATCTATGTTTATAAACATGCGAATGTGGAGCCTAGAAATCTAGCTGCAATCATAAATTGCCTATCTTTCCGATCACGAAATCTAGAGGCCGTGCACGAGGGCAATCAATTGGTTGTGCACGGGGGAAATCAATTGGTCGTAGACACGGTCAATCAATTGGTCGTAGAGATCATTTCGTCGGAGATGACACCTGATGAGTTACAAAAGCCAATATACATGATGGTCCTTTTACCTTGGGAAGCAGCATATGCTCTTGTTTCTCTCCGAGGCGAAGGCGTACATCAACAACCAATATTCGTCTATATGTGGGGTTAAGATATGTACGATGCGTTGGTTTATCAAGAACGTAGAGGAGGTAGGATGGGCAGTTGGTCAGATCTAGTATGGATCGTACATGGACGGTAGTTGGAGCCGGCGGCTCTCCTAGGGTTCCCTTATCGGGGATCTGATCTCCCTAATCCAAATGGGATCCCCCGAGCAATATTTCACTCGATACGTTTTTCAAGCCACGAGGGGTATATGGGGATTTTGAGAGGCGGAATTATTTTAGTGCATGGTGTACAACACTTGATAATTGTAGGTATCATTCTCACCTCAGCTACTAAACACTTGATTAATCGCCAACCATACACTATCATATTAGAGGTACCAGCTGAGTTGATACCATTAAGAGCAACATGTTATGCACACTTTAAGCTAAGGAAATTGGAATGATCCTTTAACATCACATTTCAGAGGCAGACTTCGGAATGAGACAACATGTGGTTCGTTTTCCGGTACGACACTCAAGATCGTAGTTGGTTATCAAGGACAAGACATATGCCTGAAATCAATGGTGTTCATGCAGACATTTACTCCTGCCGTCTAGGATTGACACTGCACTAGATTGAGGTAATACTGCTTTGTGTTTTATAGAGTTTACAATCATAGATTGAGGCTGTCATTTCTTATTAGGAGTATTATATGATGATTCAATAATGTAACGAAAACTTAGATGCTTGTGAGGAATGTGTGGGATGATAGCGGAACAATGCTAGACAGCTGGAATGATGATAGTGGTGGATCCGATTTGTTTGAAATTGGCGGATTACTTGGGCCCAATAGGCGTAAAAGGCCCAAGCAAAGAAGTCCTCTTAAAAGGCAATTTTTGTGGGCCAAAATTCATTGTTTACACATGAATTTAATTTTGATGAATGGGTTAAATCTTTTGTTCCTAGTTTTGCAGCTGGACAGGTTAATGGACTACAAGATGGTGACCAAAACGAGCTAAATGTGACCTTGCTGGTAAACGAACAAGTTAATGAGCAAAGGGACATATGGGGGGGGGGGGGTGGAAATCCAGATTATGGATGATGTGAACCCGCATGCACAAGTAAATAATGAGCAAGACGAGATTTTTGTCAATTGACACGTGATAAATACAATAAAAGCTTAGTAACAATGAGACAACATGCTAAGGTTCTCCAGCATGCTGGATTATACCAGAATGTAAACTATATCCCAGGATGCAACGAGCACACTAGGATGCAAAACTATACTAGGATGGCGCATGATACCAGGATGCAAAACCAGGATTTTGGGCCCTAACAATTACCCCTAATTTTGGTAGATGTGGGTAGAATTTCATAGCTGTCAAAAGTCAAATTGTCACTTCACCTTTTTGATAGAGTTGATCCCATCTGTTGAGTTCGCCAGATTCTCGCACCCTAAGGCTATATACGTCGATTCACATTTATATACCCATTATAAGGTAATTCGCTCAGCTCCCACATTCATTACTCCTTCCTTGATCATATTTGGAATATCGACGGGCTTCAGGTACCTTTCTTTCTCCGTTCATCTTTTAATTTCTTCTTTATCCATGGGAAGAGAGGAACCTCAGACCCGACTTTGTTGTTCAGCCTACGGGCATTGAGGATTTCATCGACCAGAAATACCTCGAGCACCCTGAACAGGAGAGATGCTCCTTCTCCAATAAGGACATAATCATGCTGAAATCCAATGGAGCTTTCCCTGAATCCGTCAAATTTCACCCAATCGATACCCGATAACAATGTGACTTCAGCTCTGCCACATGGGTTTGCTTTCCATTCACCCCTTTCGCTCTTGGTCTAGCCTATCCTTTTTCTCGTCTGGTCCAAGCCTTCTTTTCACTCACCAGTCTTCCTTATGCCTAGACGCTTCCTATGGTCTGGCACATTTTGGTTTCCCTCGATCATCTGAATGGTTCTTTTGAGAATATCATCAGTATGTCGGAGATCGCCCAAATTTACGAATTAAAATCCCATGGTTCCAACCGTCTGCTTTTTAAAGCCTTTACCAAAAATATCCAAATGATCCCCAAAGTCCCCCAATATGACAGCTGGAAGGGCCAGTTTTTCTTTGTCAAACGTTCCAGCATTCCTGATGGAGATTCTATCCCTCTTAACTAGAGCAAGAATGGTAGGATACCTACATCATGTTTCATACTAATTCATTTTTTTTAATTTACTGACTTGTAACTTTTACCTGTAGTTCCCAATTTTCTCGAGCTAGCTCCTGCCTCAGCCAACACACTTCAGAACGTGGAGAAGTTCTTCGGCATCACAAAGGAGGAAAGAACATTCAGGTTGGAAGAATCATACCTCTCCTGAAGAAGCACCCTGAGTTCTCCCAACATGTCTAGCAGTAAGCATCTGGTTCTTATTAAGTTATTTTCTTTGAATACTAATTCATTCATAATTTTCTGGTTTAGATCACAAATCCACCGCCAAGTGCAGCCTCGAGGACCTGGATGCATTCATGGGCACCAAACTATCTAACGATGAGATGCAAATCCTTATTTATTATATAATATAACAATTAGAAATGTCGGTGGATACTCTCAATCTACTGTACATCGATTTGATTGGATGCCTGGCATATATTTTTTTTTCTATTGGTTTAAACACGTTGCTCAATCTCTCTCTAGCTGCTTCTAATTTGTCTCATCTTCACGATTCTCTCTCTTAAAAGTTTCCATCTTCATGATTCTCTCTCTTAAAAATGTGATGATGAGATTAAAAATGTGATGATGAGATGAGGGTTTCTCTCAGCCGGATCTCTATCACTATCGGCGACGGTTAGCGGCCATTGATCTTGGCGATGCAGACATGCTTATGTTGTTGCGCCGTTTGGCTGTGCGGGTTTTTTTCCGGCTACTTTTCTTCACGGCAAGGGAGCAGTGAGTTAGGGTTTGTCGGTGCTGCCGCGGCGTGGCACCTTGGGCAGCCGCTGGCCTTATTTTCGTCTGCTTGGACATCCGAGCCTTAGGGCGATGACGATGGAGCGGCGGCGGCGGAGGCGCTCGGCGGCGGCGTGGCGCCTTGGCGCAGCCGGTGGCCGTATTTTGGTCTGCTTGGTCATCCGAGCCTTAGGGCGATGACGATGGAAAGTTGAAACTCTTTCGCGGCGGCGGCGGAGGCGCTCTGCGGCGGCGGAACAAGCGCTCGGCGGTGGCGGAGGCGCTCGGCGGCGGCGTGGCGCCTTGGCGCAGCCGCTGGCCGTATTTTGGTCCGCTTGGACATCCGCGATGACGGATTTTTGGATCTATGGTTTGTTGCAGATTTGCAATCTTTGATACATGCTTTGATGGCAATTCGAGATGATGAATATGCACATCATGAAGTTGAATTTTATTAAATTAGTTTTGAATTTCTGATGATGATGGGAGTTTGATGATGGTTTTTGCCAATAAATCTGTCCAATTTGTTGCTTGAAATTGAGTTGCTGCATTGTGGCTATGATGACTTTAGTCTTTACGGTTTTAGATTCATGTGGTTTTGGCTGCGACACAGTGTTTTAGCTGCTGCCGTTACCCCACGTGAGTCCCATATACAATCTGAACGGCTATTGTTACCGTTATGATGAATGACTATATTCTGAGCCTTATGTTATTTTCTTAATATATCTTCTAATGAAGATTTTTGATGGTTGCTGTTTTCAACTTGGTCGTATTGACGATGGCATTTTTCTTGGCATAAAAAGTATTTGTGAAGAGAAAACATATTGGTTATGGTGTTGTTTTTCTATACTTTTGATGGTAGACATTTAAGAGAAAACATATTAGTTATGGTGTTGTTTTGTTCTTTAACTTTAGTGTTGTTTTTTTCTTAATCGATTCTAAAAAATATTCTTCAGGTAAGTGGAATTTTTATATTGATCATGTTATAGTAAATATTGGTAACTTCTGTCGGCTACGGATAGGGCTATTACTTTTGTTTAACTCTTTTTTTTTACTACCATGACAGATTTGTATAGGTGTTTGTGAATTAGTATAGCTTTGTTTTGTTGTACTAATTGGATCAATGTTTTGTTAATATTTGTTAACCTAAGATTGCTCAAGTTAGAACAATTTCAATCTGTCATAGTAGCATGCATATACTTTATTACAAATTATGTGGTTTTTAGTAAATAAAATTGTTTGCAATGACACAACAAAATACATTTTTAAAAACAAACTATCCGCCGCAACGCGCGGGTAGTATCCGGCTTGTTAATAATACAATGAAATTTCATAGATTAATAGTAAACTTTTTGGTTTTTAAACTTTTGCCATATGACTTTGGTGCTTTGACGCTTTCTACCCTAAACTTTTACAATTTATTTTTTTCTTTTTAACGAAATAGTAAACTTTTGGTTTTCATAGTTTGGTCACATATGTTTCATACTCTTACGTTTTATACTGTTTAACTTTTAATTTTTTTTATTATTTTAAATTTTGTTGTCTTCTATTATGGCCACGAAACTTTTAACTTTTCTACTTTCGTTTTTAGTATATTTTTATAGTTTTATACTGTCCTTACAGGACTTTTAAATTTTTACGTTTTATACCCCTTAACTTTTTTACACTCTAACTTTTAAACTTTTTTTTTGTTTTAGGTTTTGTTGTCTTCAACTTTGGCCAAGGAACTTTTAACTTTTTACTTTCGTTTTTAGTATACTTTTATAGTTTTATACTTTCACCACGAGACTTTCAGACTTTTACGTTTTATACCACTTAGCTTAGTATATTTTTATAGTTTTATACTTTCACCACAAGACTTTTAGATTTTTACGTTATATACTCCTTAATTTTTTTAACCCTCTAACTTTTAAAGTTTTTTTTGTCTTCAGTTTTTTTGTCTTCTACTTTGGTCACGAAACTTTTAACTTTTCTACGTTCGCTTTTCATATACTTCTATAGTTTTATACTTTCACCACGAGACTTTTAAACTTTTACGTTTTATACCACTTAACTTTTTTTACTTTCATTCAGTATACAAATTTAACCCCGCAGCAACGCGCGTGGGGGGTAAACATCTTGTCCCTTCTAAAATTGAACCCCCTTCTAGCATGTTGGCCAACGTCCCCAAGTCCTCCATCATCAAGAAGAGTAAGACTTGAAGTTCCACCTCTGCTGCCACTCATCCTCTGGCCGAATTGTCCTTTTTGTGACGACACGTTGGTGATTCGCATATGTAAACCGAAATATAAATATATTTAAGACGCTTCAAAAATATAAACTATATTTCCTATGTATGAAGTTTGCGAACATTTTGTAATCCTAATGTTGACTTCCGGATTTCGGGTCAATCGACACGTTGACCCGACTCGACTTGACTCGTTTACCGTCGTGTATTGAAATAAATATATTAGATATATTTGCACTTATGTGTTTTCCAAGAGTTAATCAAATACCAAAAATAATAACATGTTTTAATATTATAACTCCAAAAATAATTTTTCATGTTTGGTGTCGGTTTTAGAAACCGAATATTATTTTTGTGTTGGTTGACATTATTTAACCCAATAAGTTGTGAAAACGGCTTTTAACACTGTTTGGACTCGTTATTGGCCAACTTGGGTCCCTTTAGCCCAATAACCAACATAAGGCCCAATAGTGTATCTCTAAGTCCAATATATGTGTTAAAGGCCCAATACTTTGTTTTTTTTCCCAAATCCCATTTTAAAGGCCTACTTTACATCTTTTAGTCCAAAACCTTTATTTAAAACCAAAACATCATTTAAACCTAAAACATATTTTATTTACCCAAAATTAATTTAGGTAAAACTTTATAAGGTGTTTAGTGTATAATAATATAAAACCGTATACATACACACACACACACACACATATATATATATATATATATATAGATATATATACACACGAAAAGAACTATTTGGAACCCGATAATGTCAACCAACAGTTATATATATTTTGTAACATAAATTTTATAACAAAAACATTTATGTATGTTCCACCAATTATCATAAACTAATATTTTATCAAGTTTTTAAATATCGCAAGACATCAAATTATGTTATGAACTTCATGTAACCCGACAAGTCAACAAAAGTCAAACTAACTGATTCGATTCGTTCAACCAACTTTTCACACTTTAGATGTTTCATATTAAAATACCATTTTTAACATCTAAACAACATATTATAACAACATATAACCAACTTAAACCATTTGAACCAGTGTTTATGTTTTTCATCAAATTGTCTTAAAACCGAGCTTTTTAAGCAACAAAACTTTATGTTTTTACATCCACATGTATGTGTAGTGTGAACGGTTCATCAAGCACTTAATATGCAACAAAAATTATCAAGTTATATTAGTGATAAAATACGAAGAGAAAGCGGGTTTTCTCACCTAAACGAGCGGCGAGATCGATCGAAAGGACCAAGGAACTTGACCAGCACTTAGGGAACTTGCCAAATGACTTGTAGATGCTCGAAGAGTGCTTGAAATGTGTGCTTAGAGCTGTTGTTAGAAACCAGTGAAAAATAACATGAAAACGTGACCTTTCGGTGTCGAAATAGGTCCGAACGGGGGTTTCGGGGCTGTTTTGTAACCGAAACGAAGGGGGGTCGAGGGGTGAGTTATATACCTGTAATACGAGTGTTCCGGGACTGAAAACTGGGACCGAATGGCTGCTGAATTGCTGCTGCAATCCGGGTCATAAAACTGGGTCAAAATGAGCTTTTTCTTATGATTTCATATGGGAAACTGAGGGTGTTTTCTGCTGAATTTTGGGGCACGAACCAGTATAGTTTGAGGAGTGTTTTACGGTCCTAAATTGAAGGCAAAGAAGCCTGTGAGTTGCTGTTTCGAAGCAGTGAAAGAAGAACACGAAAAAGTGGGTTTTCGGGTGGTTTTCTAGTGTTTTCAGGGGCTGGAAATCTCAGCCAGAAGTAGGGGCTGAAGAGGATCATAGAGCTGTTTTTACACCAAAAAAATTCGTGGGTTTGGGGCTGTTACAAGGGTCGCGAACAGGAGGGTAAAAAGAGTGGGTTTTGGTATGATTTAATGTGGAAAACATAACGTTCGTGCATTTTGGTGGTTGTTTCTTGAATTGTAAGTGGGTTTACGTAGGGTTGGGGGTTGAGTTTTTTGGGAAGAAAAAGATATGGGTATATGAGGCCACTAAGATGAACCGAGAAGGAAGACATGATGTGCTTTTGTGGTGTTTTTATCTCAAGACTTAGACTTCTTAAGGCTTTTCGTAGTGGGAGGTGGTGATGGCGCTATGGCGCCCCCTATAGCGCCCCACCGTAGTGGGGATAGCGCCCATGGCGCCGGAAAGTGAGAGAGGGGGAGGCGTGATGCTGGTAACGCCCAAGCCCCATTTCTCCTAACATGGCGCCCCGGGGGGTGGGAGAGGGGCGTTATAGGGGCGTTATGGGCTCCATGGCGCCTCCATGGAGCCCCACTACGGATAGCCTAATTACCCACATTTGGTTTTCATGAAGGTTGTGAAGGTGAGCTTATATGATTTTGGTAGGTTGAAAAAGAAGATGCTAAAAGTTGTTGGTTGGAGAGACATAGAGAAGGAAGGTGAGGTATGTCATCTTGTTTCTTTTACCAATTTGTCTAGTCAAGTATGTACTATGAGGAAAGCAAGGCCGATCCAACCTTATTTTGTTTAAAAATTTTGGGTTGGAGAGCTTGAAAAGGGAGGGAAAACTTTAATTTAGGATGAGGTGGTGAGTTGTATAAGGTTTTGATAAACTCTTATCTATCTAATTGTTTTGATGAATATATATAGAGTATTTTTCGGGTATAACAGGTGTAAAACGAAATAAATAAAAATTATCATTTCATTAAAATCACTTTAATAAAAATAGTATTTGATGTTAAATGGTTCATTGGTGATAGTTAGTATCTTTAGACTCGATCAAATAATAATAACGGGCGAAACGTTCGCGTTAAAATAAGAACACAACCTAAATATAATTTAATTATTAAAATATATTTATAGGCATTGAAATATATTTAAGACCAAAACATCATCTAGGGTTAATACTAAAAAAAACGATATAAGTTACTCAATTTGTAAAAATTACATGAAAAGGTCACTTAATTAAGTTTTGTATATTAAAGGCTCTGAGCTTGACTAAAATTCATTTACTTTTTAATCCATTTTTTCCGGTAATGACTTGTTAACTCTTAAATTTTGGTAAAAATTAGATGATATAGTTTATTATTATTATTTTTTTTTTCAAATATGTCGAATGTGACTTTATCAGATATTTACCAATTTAAGAGGTAACAAGTCCTTTTATATATATATATAAATCACAAGTACTTGCACTTTAAACAAATTAGGGACTTTAATATACAAAAATTAGCGTAAGTGACCTTTTCGTGTATTTTTTACACGTTATAGGACTTTAGTATACCAAAATTAGGTTGCGCAAATTTTTTTGTGAAACATAAGAAAGTATATTGATTTTTTGTAGAATAAGTCCAAACATTTAAACGGATTAAAAGTTGGATACTACTAAACTACATCATACACAGTTTACAGGAACAAGAGTCTTAGAAGAAAGAAAACTAAAGAAGAATTATCTGCACGCAACTGTCCCAACTAGACAATTTTTAAAGACTCAGAAATGTCTCGTCTAAAGATATTGAACAAAGGTAATTCATGTTTATGACATCCATGAAACACGAAGATAAGAAGGTACTGAGCTCGTGTAATCATCGCTATCTGGTAATTTGTTATTGCTACATTTGAAGCCAGAATAAGAAGTTTGAAGCTACGGAAATAAAGACTTTGGAGGACATCATATTAATGTATGTATATGTTGATGTTCATACTCACAATTGCTTTGTGGTCAAATGTTTGATAGATATACAAACACTTGATTTAAATATGGCGTCTACTCGTTTGTTCTGACAATAATATTCCATTGTTAATAATTTATTTAAACAATATTGAATCGTGATTATAATTTTATAACTTTATCCTAAAATTTCTTTTAATTTCATCTCTAACTCGATATAAATTTTAGGAAGTTGTAAACATTAAAATATATCTGACTAGAGATGGCAAAAAACCGGTTTGAAAACCATAATCAATTTAAACCCTACCTGATTGACAAACTGGT
Source organism: Deinandra increscens subsp. villosa (assembly GCA_039602395.1). Classification (NCBI taxonomy): domain Eukaryota; kingdom Viridiplantae; phylum Streptophyta; class Magnoliopsida; order Asterales; family Asteraceae; genus Deinandra; species Deinandra increscens. Next base: position 67,194,417 of record JBCNJP010000006.1, read on the forward strand.
TTCACCTCAACCCGATTTGGAAGATTGAGATTGGCTTTAACCATATAAGTTGAAACCAATTAAACCTAAATCAAACTGATTTCAATCCATTTTAAACTCTAACCAACCCAATTTAAACGTGGTCATTGTCCCTGCAAAAACCAATTTCTGCTCGAACTGGTTCTAAGAAAAACTAGTATTAACATTTGTTTATTCAGGCCAAACAGCTTTAGACCAAAACCTCAATATGTACACCTCTGTTAGGTCATATGTAATCATGCCGTCGTCACGACGTTTTGGCCCAAAACGTCTTGGAACACCGCCCCAAGGGCATTTTCGGTACCCCGTGGTGTTTGCAACGGGCGTTGGATGAGTTTTTTTTTTATATTTTTTTTTAACTTTTTCTTCTCGACAAATCAAATAAATACACCTTATTTCAACTATAAACTTCCACACAACTTTTTCACTTTCACACCATATTCTGCATGATAGCATGCGTAACACACTTGTCAATTTGAAACTTTCACACCACTATAGATAACCTTACACCCACTATATTTTAGGAAATTCCATAAAATTTAGGGCTCAAAAGCATTCAAATTCAACAATGACAAAAGATGGATCTTTCCTTTAAAGCACAAAATTTTATATCCCTATACAATCCAAATCATGTATCCAATCAGGAACATGCATCAAGTTCTTGTACCATATGCATTCTACACTTGTACTCTGCCACAATTGGGACCATGAAACTCACTGCAGTATAAGAAACTGAAACAAGCATATCTAACCTGCAAACAAAGTTACACAAATCTACAACATAAAAAAAAACTGAAAGCTTTTTAGATCACTCTCTTCTACCACGATTGATATATTTCATCCGAATCGCCCATAATTGCTCTCCCACCGACTGCATCTCCGGTCGATCAGCTCGAGTGGGGGCCGCACATTGAAACGACAAATTCAACATCTTCTTGAAGATTTTCTCGTCCACCGCTCCCTTCAGTTGTGGGTCCACCAAATCCTTCATTTCACCATTGTTGTATTTGTCAAAGGCCTGTAAAAGAATTTTATAACTTTCAATTAGGTAACTCCTGGTTATTTGAAACTTAAATTTCATAATAATGAAGCATTATAAAATTTAGGGTCATATACATAATGAGAAAGTGCAACCATTAATGCAAAATGTATAACATGTTTTAGGTGAAGGGATAGAAGCTTACCCATCTAATAGTGACTTTCTCTTCAGGTGACCGCCTTGATTCAACGGGCCGACGACCCGTAAGAATTTCTATGAGTAGAACCCCGAAAGAATACACATCACTTTTCGGGGTGAGTTTATAGGTTCTCATATACTCCGGGTCAAGGTACCCGACCGTCCCTTTGACTTTGGTCAAAACATGTGTGTTGCCTGTTTCATTACCGCCAACCCTTGCGAAGCCAAAATCGGACACTTTGGCTTTCATTCTATCTGTTAGAAGAATGTTCGTCGATTTCACGTCTCTGTGGATTATCTGTTTTTCTGTTGAAAGAGTAGAATAAAATAAGCGAACACGTAGAAACTAGCTCGAGGCAGGCTTTGAGTAATCAACAAGCCCGACTCAGCTTTTGATTCAGGCTCGCCAAGCTGAATTTACATTAAACCCGCAAACACGTTTAGGTTTCCGTGAACAGGGTTTGGGTTAGTTTCATGTCAAACCCACAAACACGATTAGCTAAACGGGTCATGTCTGGGTCAACCTGATAGGTTCGTAGTTGACCTTGTAAGAGCATTCACACCCCGTTCTGTATAATTATGTTAGTGTAGTCCTTAAAATTTAAGGTTTGCCTGTAAGTGGTTGTGAGTGGAGGAGAGAGAAAAGATATTGAAAATCTGTATATTTGACAAAAATTGTTAATTATGTAAAATTTGAGGTTTAGTTGTGAGTGAAAGAGGAGAAAGTGGTATAAAAATGTATTATTTAATTGTGGTTATGAGTGAAAAAGAGAGAAAAAATAATGATAAAGGTATAAATTATAAGGATAAGGATGGGGAATGGGTTGTGGATGCTCTAACCCATTATTTTTATTATTTTTAAGAATATGTTTTGTCATAACATAAACAAGTTGTGCCAAATTTTGGAAGTTAAAAGATTAAAAACAACATTAGGTTCATAGTTTAAACATAAATGTTCTACATATTTGTATATTTTGTTGTAAATTTACAATTTTAAAGTATTATTATAAAAGAAAACAAATTTCGGTTAAAATAGTCCATGTTCATGTCAACCTACGGATACAAGCTCGTGTTTGGGGTTCATTTGCATCACAGATTTCAGGTTCATGTTGGGTTTGCCCCTACCGCTAGTTGGCTATTCGTGGTATTCGCTAGTTAGGACAATTTTGATAAATGATTCTGATTATGGTTCTTCTTTGTATAATAAGTTTTGGATATGTAATAAAACTGATTATTTAGAAAATATTGAGATAACTTATTTACACCTAATTTGTGTCCCCATTTGCTTGAAATCGATTTATTTATTGTTCATTGCTAACAAATAACTTATAAAAAGAACTATTATTTATCAAAAAAATGTCAAAACTAACATTTTAATTCTTTGATGTGTGAACATGTTCATTTTGGATGTTTTATCAATTAGTTCTTAAATAATCAGAATTTATCGAATACTATAAATGTTTAAAGGTCAAAGTCTTTGTTTGCGATAGCGACCACTATGTGTGAACATGTTCATTTTGGATGTTTTATCAATTAATTTCTTAAATAATCAGAATTTATCGAATACTATGAATGTTTAAAGGTCAAAGTCTTTGTTTGCGATAGTGACCACAGTTCTGTAAATTTGTCCCCGTTTCAATATAAATTTTATTGAAAACGCATTGTATCCAAAATAAAATACCTTTTGGTCTTAGAATATCAAAAGGTGCTTTATTTTAGATACAACTCAGTTTTCAATAAAATTTATATCAAAGCGTAAACAAAAAGGTAAACTGAAACTTTGTATTTAGTTTTTTTTTTAAATTTTAGATATTACATATTATCAAATAAAACTAAATTATATGTTACATGTAAAATTAAAACATACATTTAAACACTCCTAAAAAACGAAAAGAAACGGGCATCACCTGCATATGAATGAAGGTATGTCAACCCGTGAGCAATGTCGATGGAAATTTCAAGCCGCTGACTGAAATCTAGGCAACTTCCATGAATACCTGTGGAAATAAATAACAAAGTTACAATCTTTAACATAAAAATCACAAACTAAGGTTCCACAAAATCTTATATATATGATTATCTTACCATCTAAATGTTCCCTAAGTGTACCATTAGGCACGTACTCGGTAATAATAAGGCGTTCGTTTCCTTTATCAACATAACCAAGCAATTTTACCAGGTTCCGATGCTCAATTTTTGCAAGCAACTCTATCTCACTTCTAAATTCACTTCGTAGAGCATCAAAGTTTTCCTGCATAAACATTTTCATTATTATTAAATGAAATAACAAGAGAAAACAATAAATGTGTTGTTTTTTAGAGGATCCGGGAAAAGAGTCGGAATTCTACAGTCAAACTAGTGCCATTTAGGATTCATAAATGACATAAAACAGATTAGATTTAAAGGTGATCAAATATACTTGTGTTAAATTATACAAAATTGCCATCAGGAGTGAAGTTTATGATCTTTAAAACAAAAGAAAGTCATGCTAGTTGCCAAACTTGCCATAGTCAAAATTGGTCAGTTGACTAAAAAAGTCATTTTGTATCTTTTTTGCAAAAACAATGAAGATGTAAGGACTTGATAAAAGATTATTCATATTTCATATTTTTGAACTTAGTAGAGACTAGAGACCAAGTTTCGGACCACTTTTGCATGTATGGATAAATACCAATGTTATTGTCTCAAGATAACCTAAAGATCTTAAGTTCACATAAATTAACCTATGTGTTATATTACCTTGCTTGCTCTCTTGATGGCAACCGTTTTACCATCTTGTAGTTGAGCTTTATAAACGGTCCCAAATCCTCCTTCACCTATTCTCAATGATGGTGAAAAATTTTGAGTAGCTCTTGCAACTTGTTTCATAGTCAAATGAACCGACCCAATCCTATCAAGTTTTGGTGACATCGAGAATCTGCCAGGACTCGGTGGGACCCGTAGTGGACTTGCAGGAACCTTTCCAGACACGGAATTCATTTCTGTAGACGGCGCTGAATGGACTACAAAAGCAAACAAAAATCTTGCAATTTTAATAAACATTATTAAGAGGAAACCTTTGTGATTTGCAAGGAAAGTAGGTAAATTTCAACGCGAAAAATTCCAGAAAAATGAAAAGATATATCAGACTTCACTCACTTGAACTTGGCTCCTTAACAAGAACAGCCTCTTCTGTATCTTTTCTTCTAGATCGAAAACACGGGCAAATGGTACTGCAACAAAGAAACACGAATCCAGGTGCATCCATGGCCATATTCTTCTAAAAACAAATTTCTGGGTTTCTTTTACACCTTTATCACACAAAAATTTCCTACCGCACTTTAGATATAAACAATCTGCATACAACACACAAAAAAAAAAACATATAAATCTCATTTTCATTTCATAAAAAGAAAAAAGAAACATAATTTTACACAAACTACAAAGTTAGCATTTTGAAATAGATTATATACCTGAAAAAGATCATCCTATTATCCTCTTTGTGTGACAATCCAATGATAAATAATCAGCAATTGCATCAAAGTAGAAAACCCAATATGAAAACTTGCATCCTCGTTTCACAACTATTGCATTCTCTTATGACTTTCTTTCCTTTGGGGCTGTAAACTGATAAAGATTGATTCTTGGTTCATTGAACCAAGGAACCTGAGAGAAGGAACCTGAGAGAATATAAATGGGAAAGTGGCAGTTTTTCAATTTCTCTGTTATTTTGGATCAAGAATCACAGAGTTGTCTTGTTCACACCGTGAAATTATTCCACAATCACCGATGAAGTCAACCGGGAGTCTATATAAACCTAAATACAAAATAGAAAAAGGTAAATCACCCATGTGAGATATGAGTTGTAAGTGCAAAAGATTCTTTATGGAAATGACTTGGAAGCTCATAAAGAACTTAGAAATCAGAACTGAGTTTCTTGACTTAAAATTGCTTATTTCAAGAAACCTAGAATTTAAAACTATGTAGCTTAAAGATAGATCATCGAATTAAATGAATGAAATCCAAATATGAAACAAAGTACAAATACATGTGATGAAATGAGAAACAAAGCAAAAACCTACTTCAAAACCACTAGATTTACAAACTGTAACAATCCATAGAATTTGATTTTCAAATGTATTGTAAATTGGAAGAATAAATGGTCAAAGATTCTTTACGAAAATGACTTGGAAGCTCATAAAGAACTTAAAAACCAGAACTGAATTTCTTGACTTAAAATTGCTTATTTCAAGAAACCTAAAATTTCAAACTATGTTGCTTTTAAAGATGTAAAATGTTTGATACCCACAAAATCAAATATAGAGAACTTCCAAGATTTGTAAAAAGCAACCTAACCCCCCTCTCCCCCCAAAAACAAAATTGAAAGAAATGATCATCAATTTAAATGGATGAAATCTACATATGAAACAAACCCATGTGATGAAACAGAAAATAGCAGAACCCTACTTCAAAATCACTTGAACTGCCACTAGATTTACAAACTGTAACTACCCATGGAATTTGATCTCCAAATGATCTAAACTGATTCTTTGATAGTTTGATGCCCATAAAAGAAAAACCCAAAAAAAAAAAGCAGTAAATGATTCCAAATTGACAACCCCCCTTCAAGATTTTCATCTAAAGACCCCAATTTCCTCATCAAAACAACAGATTCCATCAAACCCAGCTAACAATTTCAATAATTTACTGAAAGCAGTATGATAAAACAGCAATATACCATGATCGGTAAAGATTCGTGAAGCAAGTCATGAATAAGCTTACTGGAACTAAATCAATATATCTGTGATCAGAGTTGAGAAAGGTCAAACCTTTAAGCAGATTGAATGATGAGAAGAGTGAGTGTTGTTTCAATTTTTCATGGGTAAGAAGATTCGTTTGCAGGGGGTGGAAGCAGATACGAAGGCACACAGAAGAGCGAAATGAGGGCCGGAGGGGTGTGGGCATGATATAAAAATAGATTACTAAAAAATATATAAACTACTTGTAAATAAGTCGTGTTGTTGGAATGAGAATTTCTAAATATAAATTATGACTCGTCAAAACTAACCCGCATTGATTTTTAGAATGAACGGTTTTGGGTTCAATACTTATACAGGATTTATTGTTTCTAAGTTGAGTCAAGCGGTTATTTTAATTGTGAGTTATTTTAAGTGTATCAGGTCATCACGTTTTATTGTTTGAGCGAAATAGTGATCTATTTATCAAAGATGTTTTCATGTGAGCAGATAAGAATAAACACATTATGAATATACTTTCATGTTATAAATTAGAGTAAACTTTGTTTTTAGTCCTTAACGTTTGCACATTTTAACAATTTTAGTCTCAATTTTTCGAAAATCCCAATTTAGTGTGTCACATTTCATTTTCTTTTTAATTTTGGTTACAACGTTAACAAACGTTTAAAGAGCCATTAAACTGCCCTCACATGGTCCCCACGTGATGAGTATTTTTGTTATTTCCGTTTGTTTTAAAGTATGAGTTAAAACAAACGAAAATGACAAAAGTACACCTCATATGGGGACCACATGAGGGCAGTCTAACGGCTCTTTAAACAACTGTTAACGTTGAGATTAGAATTGAAGAAAAAAAATGAAATATGAGACACTAAATTAGAATTTTTTAAAAGTTGGGACTAAAATTGTTAAAATGTGCAAACGTTGAAGACTAAAACCGAAGTTTACTCTATAAATTATGATTTGGTTTTAAACAAATTTGATCTCGTAATATTTTCATATTACTTTATATATCAAAAGTTACCAAATTAAAATTAAGAATAAAAATTTAAATACCCTTCCATCTCGATTTTAAGTACAGAAACGTTGATCGAAATATGGATGTTCGATAGAGTAAAACATTATATACTATAACAAAATTAAGTGCAAAGGAATAGTATCTCACATCCATTAGGCTATTTACAATGCCCTCACCGAAGTCTCGGTGAGGGTGGTGACATGGAGTGAAAGGCTGCGGTGTGCTAGGTGAGAGCATTGCAGTTGAACTGCGGTGAGCTCGGTGAGGGTGGTCTCGGGCACCGTCCGCCGAGTTGATTTCCTTGACCCCGAGCCTTGATTTCGACCGTTGGGTGGTGGGTCCCCCCCCCCAAACGGCTAGATTCTGATTTTTTATTAAAAAAAAAAATTGTTACCTTTTTTTTTAACCTTAAATCTAACCTATATAAACCCGCTTTTTACACCATTTTTTTTACACCTTTTAACTCTTCTTCATCTTCATCTCCACCTATACTCTCATCTTTTTTCACCATGAACCCAAACTTCTTCTTCAACGCAAATCCAAACGAGCAAAATGCATCGCCCCCGCAACGAAACCCTTTCTAAACGGGTGGTTACGTTCCATACGTTGCGTCTCCAATGTTCGCGGTTCCATAATTGGGTGTCGGGACCTTGAAGCGGTCACTAAACCGATACATGAGTTGTATGACGAAGGAAAAACGATTGCTCAAAGAATACGAGCATGATTGATGAAGACGTATAAGAATGAGTAATTTTAGGAAATTAATCTTTTTTTTTTTAATTTTTAGGAATAATGTAATTTTAGGATGTGTGTTTTTTTTTTTAATTTTTTAGGAATAATGTAATTTTAGGAGTCGTTAAAAACAAAAAAGAAGATATATTTTTAAAAGTTGGTCCAATTATTATTCAAACAAAAAATTAATCTAAGAAATATATTCATGATTTTTCTATTTTTTAAACAATTGAGGTCATCATTTTTAAAATTGTAGCGATTGTCATTAGTTGTTCTTTTTATATTATAAAAATATATCGTATACACATTATGTGTTTCTCCAAGTTAAAATGAGGTTAGGATTAAACAATATATATTTCTAAAAATTGGTCAAATAATTATTTAAATAAAATATAATCAAAATATTATTTTATGATTTCTCTATTTTTTTATATATATATATAATGTTTCTCTAAGCTAAAATGAGGTTAGGATTAAAAATATATATTTTTAAAAGTTGGTCCAATAATTATTTAAATAAAAAATAATTAAAATAATATTCTCATGATTTCTCTATTTTTTTAAGCAAATGAGGTCCATCATTTTTTAAATTGTAGCAAATCGCTTTAGTTGTTTTCTTTATATTCTTAAAATATCTCGTATACACATTATGTGTTTCTATAAGCTAAAATGAGATTAGGATTAAAAATATATATTTTTAAAAGTGTTCAAATAATTACTTGAATAAAACCAAAATAAAATATTTTTATAATTTCTTTATTATTTTAAAGAATTGATGTCATCATTTTTAGAATTGTAGCAAAGGTCTTTAGAACATTCATATTATATTTCTCATTCTACACCTTGTCTTTAAATTTTAGAGAAAAACCACTTAAAAGTCATTTAATCTCATTCCACATCCTCATATATTAGAGAGGAACCAAACTTACCCCAAATTTGATATGCACTATTTACTTCACATTCTATTAATTTATAATATTTTTAAGTGAATGTGAGTATCGTAGATAGAAGAAATACTAGAAAATTAAATAAAAAATATTATTTAATTTAATAGGTTTAGATATGGGGAATAAGATTGGATTTTAGAGCATTCACAACAGGTTCCCATTTGCATCCCTATAATTTAAGTAAAGTAGTTAATTTGTCTACTTTTACTTCTACATTATAACATTCACCTACAACCCGTTCTCCGTATCCATCTTTATAATTTAAGTAAAAAACTCTTCTTCCTAAATCTATATCATTTTGTAAAATCATGCACATCTCATTCTCTATATATATTCATATTTAATTAAGTAATACTTATTTATTTTATTTTCCAATTACAATTAATATAAGAGCATTCACGTCTCATTCCCCATGTTATACTCCATCTTCAAGTTTTAAAGAAAAACTTTTTAAAAAAAACACTTAAAATGTTACTTCATCACATTCTCCATCCCATAGGCAATATCACATCCCTATATAAGATGAAAACCAATCACATCTCATTCTTTATCCATAAATTATAAGAAAAGTAGATATTTTTAGTTAAATTATAGGAAAATTGGACATATATAATCCTACCTATTCACGATTGGCGGATAATAATCCCAAGTAATTTTTGGCAAAAAATAGTCCTACCTTTACACCCCGTTATTTTCAATAATCCTTTCCGTTAAAAAACTAACACCGTTAGTGTGGAGGACTAATAATATCATTATCTAAACTTGTTTTATTTTGATAAACCTGCAGGATAAATAATGTCATTTATATAAACTTGATTTATTAAAAACCCAAATCCCCCTTCTCCTGGTTCGTCTTCTTCCCCTCGTCGCAGCTAAGGGTCGCCGGAATTGGAATTTTGGTCACCGGAATCACAGCTAAGGGTCTCCGATCTCACGGCTTAGAAGGTTAGGTTCCGCTGATGGTAATCTTCCACTTCTTACTTGTTCCCGGATTGTGATCAAGTTTCTGTTCATTGATTCAAGCATTGGAATCTGAAATTAAAATGGTGATCGGAAATAAAAAATCAAAGGAGTAGAAGACGCGAAATCAAAATGGTGATGAATCCTTATCATCGCAATCTGAATTTAAAATGCAATCGGAAATAAAAAAAACCGGAACCAGGAAACGAAAACAGTGATCGGAAATTAAAATCGGGATTACCATCGGACAAGGAAAACCAGCAGATCGGAGTCCAACCGGAGAACCGATAGTGTAAACCGAGTAGCTTACGTCGGCTTGCAAACAACCACGAGGCCGTCGCCATCGCCGGAACCCTAGCTAGGTCACAGTTGTTTCCGCTCAAAACAACCACCCGCCACTTCCGTTTCTACCGACTAACACCACCAGAAAGGGACCCGGCCACCACGAATAGAAGACGAGATCGGCCGGAATTGTTGTTGGACACATCTTCGGAGCTGTTGGACGCAATCTCGGAGATTATTGGATAGTGGGTCTGGGTTTTTTAATAAATCAAGTTTATATAAATGACATTATTTACCCTGCAAGTTTATCAAAATAAAACAAGTTTAGATAATGACATTATTAGTCCTCCATACTAACGATGTTAGTTTTTTAACGGAAAGGATTATTAAAAATAACGGGGTGTAAAGGTAGGACTGTTTTTGGCCAAAAAGTTACTTGGGATTATTATCCGCCAATCATGAATAGGTAGGATTATATATTTCCATTTTCCCTAAATTATAAGGATGAGGATGATGAAAAGGTTCTGAATGCGGGTGAATAGTACACTTCAAATCGTCATGAGCTGGACTCCGGCCATAACATAATTGACAAATCCAAGATGTACTCCTACAAGTAAAGGGGGTTCGAATAGCGATTGGTTGTGCTCTAAAAGTTATGAATCTATTTAGAGGGTGAATTTGATTTCTCCCAAATATATGGGGATAGGGTATAGGTATGAGAAATGAGATGGAATGACATTTTTAAGTGTTTTTTTAGTGTTTCGAGGATATGATGTAGATGGGGAATGAGATGTGAATGCTATTGATTCTTCATTTTTAACTCCATCTCTTAATTATATCTAAAATTTAGGGTTTTCTATTTATTTTTGTCTCCATTAGAACCACCATCTCCAACTATATCTCTAAAATTTGGAATTTGGTAACGGAAGATTATGTAAATATGGATAAGCATATTCATAAACTCTAAATTGTTTGTGTGTTTAAGAAAGAGAAAATATAATAAAATAAGTGTTTGTGAGTGGGATTGAAATAGAGAATACGATGTGGTAGGTTAAACAAATTTTAACAAAAACTTATATATATATATATATATATATATATGAGATAGAGAGAGAGAGAGAGAGAGGAATGATAAAAGGAAAACCTCTCCGAGTTTGAAAAACCGTGAAAACGAAGCTAAAAAATTCGATTTTTGTTCCGATTTTTTTTATGGTGATTTTCTAAGTTAAAAAAAAAACCTTTATGCAAAAAAATAAAAAAACGCCTAGTAATTTTTTTTACAAAAAATATTTTATAACCGAGGTTACATATGTAACAGTTAGAGAATCACCATAAAAAAAATCGGAACAAAAATCGAATTTTTTAGCTTGGTTTTCACGGTTTCCCAATCTCGGAGAGGTGAAAAGTTCATTGTAGACACCCCCCATAAGTGTAAACAGGTAGACATCATTTTTCACCTTTAGATCTCTTGATTTAATGGTTGTGATTAATTTCTTTTTTTTTTCTTTTTTTACACTTTTCATACAATTTCGCATGTGAAAAAAACATTTTTTTTCTTTTTTTCTTTTTTTTTCTCTTTTTATTATTTTTTCTTTTTTTCAAATAAATTTGCATGTGAAAACAAAATTGTAGACACTTTCGCATGTGAAATAACTCTTTTTCACATGTGAAATTGTTTGAAAAATACGAAAAAAGAAAAAAAGAGATTAATCACAACCATTAGATCAAGAGATCTAATGGTGAAAAAAGGTGTCTAGATGTCTACACTTATGGGGGTGTCTACAATAAACCTCACCCTATATATATATATATATATATATATATATATATATATATATATTATATAGGGAGATGATTATTTGAAAACCAATTGAGTTTGAGAACTAAAAACACTAATCTCAGCCACTAATTTATATATATGGAAACCCCCCCATGAATTATAGTGGTCCCACCTGAAATTAGTGGTTGAGATTTGGTTCTTAAAAGTTTCCAAAACAAAAAGTTTTCATTAAACCTAACCCTATATATATAGGGGATGGATATTATAAAACCTCTTTGAGTTGGAAAAACCGTGGAAACTATCACAAAACGATTTTTTTTGCTTCAAAAATTTTGTAGTGATTATATGCGTTAATACAAGCCCTATGGTGAAAAAAAATAAAAAAAAACGCCTAGTAGTTTTTTTTTTTTAAAATCCGAAATTTGACGTTACGTCATGTTACATATGTAACATTTACCTGTTACATAACCTGTTACATATGTAAAATGCCTTGTTACATATGTAACAAAATCTGTAAATAATTTTTTTAAAAAAAATCTTTAGGCGCTTTTTTTATTTTTTTCACCAAAACCATAAAAAAATGAATGTAGAATCTATAAAAAAAATACATCTAAAAAAAATAACAAATTTTGAACGTCTTTTTTGGCCGGATAACTTCTTTTTACAAAAAAAGCGGTTCTTAAATAAAAAAAAATTTTAAATTACTCGCCGTTTTTTTTTTTGTTTTTTTTCATAAAGGATATTTTTTTAAGTTAGAGAGTCACCATAAAAAAAATCGGAACAAAAAACGAAATTTTTAGCTTAGTTTTCACGGTTTTTTCAACTCGAAGAGGTTTTCATTTTATCATTTTCCTATATATACATATATATATATATATACATATATATATATATATATATATATATATATATATATATATATATATATATATATAATGAAGATGGATGGAGATTCCATTGTGAATGCTCTAGGTTTTAGAGATGGAGATGGAATGCTCTTAGAGCATTTCTTATAGATCCTCCATCTTCAACTTCATCGCTAAACTTTAGGGTTTTCTACTTATTTTTTTCTCCATTAGAATCCCTGCCTCCATCTTTGTCTCTAAAGTTTGGAGTTTGGTAACTGAAGATTATGTAAACATGGAAAAACATATTTATAAACTCTAAAATGTTTTTGAGTGTTTAAGAAAAAAGAATATAATAAAATAAGTGTTTGTGAGTGGGATAAAGATAGAGATGGAGAATGCGATGTGGTAGGTTAAATAAAATTTAACAAAAACTTAAAAAAATATATACGTTTAGTTAAATAATGAAGATGATGGAGATTCCCTTGTGAGTGCTCTAGGTTCTTCATCCCATACCTTAGGGCATTCATAACACATTCTCAATTTCCAATCCTATCCTCATATAATAAGGAAAACCTTCATCCCACCTCTCCATAGCCATCATCATATATTTAGGGAAAACCAAACTCACATTCATATGTGATGTGCATTATCCATCCTCTATATCTATTAAGTAATATTATTCTTAAGTGGATGTGAGTGGTAGAGAGAAAATATAATAGAAAATTGATAAAAAAATATTATTAAATTGAACATGGATAAATATGGGAAATGAGATGCAAGGGAGTTTAGAAAATGTTATATAAATTTAAAAAATACGTTTTTAGTTAAATTATAGGGATGAAGAACGGGCTGTGGAGCATTCACATTAGAGTCCATATCCTTATCCCTATAATTTAACTAAAAAACACTATATATATATTTTTTCAATTAAATAATATATTTTTATATGTTTATCATTATCTTTTATCTTTCTTTCACTCACAGCCACTTTAAAAAGAAAATAAAGAATGAACAGTGTTTTATCAAATATAAGGATGAACAATAACACTTCCTCTCTTATCCACTCATAATTAAACCAAAAAATTTAAGGACTCAACTTACACAATTATATGGTCTGTGTACTATGAATGTTCTAAATGTTCTTATACCCCAAATTATGGAGGAAAACTAAACTCATCTCTCATATTTAATTTTTCACTATTCATCATACTCTCTATTTTTATAAGTGTGTATGCGTAGAAGAGAAAAAAAATAATAAAATGTAATAAAAATTATTATTTATTTGAAATAGGGATAAATATGGGGAATAAGATGTGGATGTTTTAGAAAATGGAAAATAAATTTATAAATGACGATTTTTAGTTAAGTTATATGGATGAAAATGAGGAACTTGTTGTGAATGTTCTAGAAAATGATACATAAATATAAAAAGTAGAATTTTTAGTTAATTTATAAAGGTGAAGATGGAGAACGAGGTATGAATGCTCTCTGTTGTTTTTCTAAGGATGAAGATGGAGCTACCTAGACAAAATTCGAAGGCGTTTTCTTTTGGGAGGTACATCGGATAGCTTCAAAATGTCATGGAGTAGCTTGGAATCGTGTTATTGCTGCTAGAGAACTGGGCGTTATATGTTGGGGGACTTAAAAGGAAGCAAATATGGCTCTATTAGCAAGATGTTAGTGGCGCTTTAAGATGGAAGAAGATAAAGTTTGGCGTAACACTATTTGGTCTAAACATCATAACGGAAGGTCCTGGAATACCATACCGGTGAGCTTGTCTGCTACTAGGATTTCGAAAATATCGTTAACATTGAGCGGGACTTTGAAGTTGTTGGCTTTACACTTCGTAATCTAATTGTGGGTTTGGTTGGAGTGGGACGGAGATACGTTTCTGGCTTGATCGGTGGTTAGGGGAGGATAAAAGACCTCTTGCACCTAAATTATATATCTATTGAAAACACAATAATAAAAAAGGTGTTTCAAGGCATTATTATGGTTGTGATTTGGTGTCTCTGGCGATATAGGAATGACTTGATTGATCTTCATTGGGGTACAAAAGAATGCAAAGAAGATAGTGGACGATATAAAAGTGTTAAGCTTTCTATGGATTACAAGAAGGATGAAGAAAAGACAGATTGTGTGGCCTCAATTGTGCACTTTTCATGTTGGTTGAAACTTTTATGCACGGATGTGTGATGTATATTTTTACTTTACAACTTTCTAAAAAACTGTGCATAGATGTTTGTTTTGTGATGGTTGTTTTTTTTTCGGTTGGGGTTTTAGCTTCTTGCTAGCTCTTTAATAAAATACTTTTTGTTATTAAAAATAAATAAATAAGATTCTAGTAGACATTATGTGTTTCTATAAGGGTGATTATATTTAAACACAACATTTTGATAAAAAAAAAATTACGAGCCCTACGTGAATCAACGACGATCGCATAAAATTAAGGAGTTGAAGGTTTTTATATAATAAAAAAAAATTGGACCCCAACAACCATTTAGTCCCAAACAATTATTTGATCCCAAACAGCCAGCCATATAAAATATGTTTTTCTTTATCAAACCCCTATGTGGATTAGCCAGACCCTTGTATAAGCTAAAATGTGGTCATGATTAAAAAACTATACTGATTTGATAGGGAATATCAAAGATGATTTTTTTAGCATTATAATAACATTGTTTATTTGTTAAAATGGTGGCGTGATGATAACAAAACATTGACCATAATCGATCTTATCAGTATTTTATTAAATCTAATTTATTCAGAAATAGCCTGTTTATATGATTTGTATTAAAAATTATTTTGTGATATTGTGTTAGGGGAAGGTTCAACAGGAAACCTAAAAAATAGAAATCGGGAAACTATTCTAAATAAATCATTACTTTAAAAAAAATCATATTTTTATGTTGTTTAGTTTTAAAGATGATAAACTAACTTTATTTTACACGTATGAAACTGGAGAACCAATCTATTTTCTATGTGTTACATGTAAAATTAAGTAGTTTACATTTGGTTGGGCTGAATCAACCTCTGAATCTGACCGATTCAAAGGTTTGGCTGGTTCAGAGCCTTTGTTTGGTGGTCTGAATGGGCTGAGGTCTAATCGAATCAACGATTTGAGGTCTTACCAAATCGACGACGTGGACAAGGCTGAACGAGTTAATATATGATAAAGGTTTGCATATATAAACCAACCATGTTTTTGTTCCCACACTAATGTGGGACAAGTTAAATGAAAAAAAATAGAATCAGACATCTCATTCAGGGGCGGATCTAGAGAGGCCGAACCGGGTTCACCGGAACCCAGTAACTTTCGGATTTTTAGTGTAAATATATATATAATACTCTGAGTGAATCCTTATAATGATAGCAAGTGAATCCTATAAACAAAAACCATCTAGCCCAACTGGTCACGCTGTCTTTCTCTGAACGTTAAGGTCTCTGGTTCGATTCCGGTTTGCTGCGTTTTTTTTTAATTTTTTTTTCTTTTTTTTCTTTTTTTTAAGACAGTTTTTTTTGGGGGGGGGGGGGGGGCTTTTAGGTTATTAACCCCACGTCCCCAGACCCACTCACGAATTCACGATTCTGTCTCGACTCTCGCCGCTCTCCCTCAAATCCTCTCAATCCCAACTTCCGGCCGGCGTCTCTGCTCCTCCACCGCCTCCACTCCTTCACGGCCGGAATCTCGACCACCAAAAAAATAGTGAACCCGGTAAAAAAAATTCCTGGATCCGCCCCTGATCTCATTAAGAGATCCAACCAAACAGGTCTTTACTGGTTCATCACTTACTGATTCAGAGTCTCTTATTCAATCATGCGGCTTATTGGTTCAACGCTTAATGAAACAGATGCTACCAAACAACCCTTATTCTATAGAAGACAAATAATGAAAACTATCATAATTTTTATGACCTTATGAGTCCAAAGTGAACGGTAAGAGACTTGAGTAAATATTAATAAAATCTATAGTTGTGTGTGGGTTGAGGGTTTGGGTTAATCATGCTCAATAAGTATATTTTACGTATATACATTAGTTCATTATAAACGCATGTATTACACATGTTAGTTAAAGAAAATATTAGATGATTAGTAAAAAAAGGTAGTGTTTTAACTTTTAACACACTAAAATTCTAAAACCTAGAATAAATAAAATAAATTTTATAATTAAATGCGGGCAACATTTAACAAAGCATTCAATCCAACACCTTTCTTTGGCTTAAACATAGAGTTAAGGGCTGTTTGGGTTCTCACCATCTGACCGGATAAGAGGCTCTCTAGCAGGGCCGGTCCTAAGAATTTAGAGGCCCTGTTCGAGCTAAAAAAATGGGCCCCATTCGAAAATAAAATTGTAAATGGAAGTGGTTATTAAATAAGGCAAAAAATAATTTATAACGATAAACCTAAGAAAATTATGGTTTTAAAATGACATTTTAAGTAATTACCGACAATTTTGGTAGATCTCTTAGCATTTTTATAGTAAATTTATTGATCAAGTCTTCATAGTTTATAATATAGATAATTTTTTTTTTGAAAATATGGGCCCCCGAAAATGATGGGCCCTGTTCCGTCGCACATCTCGCACATGCTCAGGGCCCCCACTGCTCTCTAGCCTCTTAATGGTTAAAAGTTTGAAATCCCCATTCAGATGGCAAGCCAAACACCACACCTATGTTCGAATCAGAGCCTTAACCTCTTATTGATTCCATTTCAGAGACAAACAAACAACTTCTTAAGATGTCTGAGCTTCAATGGAATAGTTGACTGAACTTTATTTTTTCATTGTAATTGTAAACTCTTTTATTTTTCTCTAGATACTACTAGCAAGTAGGGGGAAATTACATATATCCCCCTACTTTGGATAAAAATTGTATATATCTCCAAAATACAAATTTATAATGCTTAATGTACAATATTCTTAAAGTATGATTTGGAGAAATATATAATTTCTCAACTTTAGAGGGGAGATATGCAAATGCCCCAATATAAGTTATTAATAACCAAACTAGTATGGACTATTATGGATTAATGTGTTATAGTTTAAATACTTAAACCCAGTTTATGGATTAATGTGTTATAGTTTAAATACTTAAATCCAGTTTGCCTTGAGAATATGACAAACTATGATAATTTAACAATAATAACACATAACCAAGAAGCGTACATGACTTTTTGGATTGAAAACTTAGAAGATGAACTTAAGCCCTAAGACATTTGACGGGGTTCTCCGACGCTTTGAGCCAAGCTCGACAAAAGGCATATGTCTCTTCACCCGTTCAAAGTTGGACAAGTTTCATCTCCCGTTTATCCTTCTCTTTTTTCTTGTGAGATCTTTTCCCTTTCGGTTTAAAACCTCCCACTTCTTGCGTTTCGTGAACCACTTCGTCATCATCCCCTTGAGATTGTTGTTGCGAGGATGGTTGTTGTCGAGATTGTTGTTGCAGGGATGATTGTTCTTGAAATTGTTGTTCAAAAGGTTGACTTTGTGGTGGTTGTTGAAAGCCTTGATATTGTTGTAATTTCTATCTGACACGAACTGTCAAAAGATGCCAATTGACAACATCAAACATGCAAGCGAACAAGACGACTCAACCATTTCAGGGGCCCAAGTCGAAGTGAAAAAATTTGGGGCGCTTTTCTTTTCCTAATATTTTTACATTTATGGTTGTAATTTCTATCTAACACGAACTGTCAAAAGATAAATTAGGTAATGTACATTTTCAGTTGTTTAGGAATGAAGAATATAAAATTTAATTAATACTACTATTGATAAATTATATTAACTCTTTCTATTTTACATTATTGTCGCAGAGAGATTAGGAAACAAAGTCTAGATTGTAACAAAAAGACTTTACTGGATTATAAAAAAGTTATAAATAGATTAAGACCCTAAGGATTGAACCATGGTGTTTTGTAAGAAAATTAATAATCTTACAACTAAGCCCATCGAGTAACCTTAAAATTGTATTGATTTACATCATATATATACATCAAATATACATACAATTCTCGAGATGGAGGCCCCAAAAATTTAGTAGCCCTAGACGACCGTCTTGTTTTGCAAAGCATAGAGCCACCTCTACAAGTAAAAGATGGAATCTATCAAGATTTGAAAATGAGAAAATCATCATACGATAAAAAAATTAAAGATCCAACATGCCAACATGAATATATTGTGAAAATGAGAAAATCACCCCGCTATCAGAGGCGTTGCCCTGACCCTTCATGATTCATGAGGTTCACCTATTGAATTTTCAAGACTATAATTAGTTCTAGAAATTATAATATTTTTGAGTGGCTGTGCACTCCGTCTTTATTATAATTCCTTCAATTGATTATAAACCCAAAAATTCCTTCATCTTCATTATACCAAAACTCCTTAATGACAATAAAATCATCAATATACTACAATCATAATCATAATAATAAACATAACCATATTATCCGTAACTATGTCCATAGCCACTAATTTTGTTAAACTTCTTTCTTTTATTATAATTCGGTTTTCAGTTATTTTGGTTTTTTCTCACCCTATGTAAAACAAAGCCAAAAACAATAAATGGAAAACAACGTAAAATAATGTGACGTTTAAGCCTGCGGCTTAACTCCAAATTTACCGTTTATAAAAATAAAATAAAAAGAGTAAATTACGGATTTCGTCCCTGAGGTTTGTCCAAATTTCGGATTTCGTCCCTAAGTTTCATTTATTACGGATTTCGTCCTCAAGTTTTACAAAAACGTATCGGATTTCGTCCTTTTGACTAACTTCTGTTAAAAAAATTGTTAATTTTTTAAAAACGACACTTTTACCCTTCTTTTAAATTAAAAAACAAAAGTAAAATGACTCTTTTGCCCCCTCCCTTCTTCTTCCTCATCTTCTGTCACCCCCCCCCCCCCCCCATCATGTGTTTGCTACTACTCCTGAAAGTCTACAGCCACCATCCTCATCAACTCACTACCACCATAGCAGCATCCCCTGTCCGTCACCACATTAGCATTATCACCTTCATTGCCCGAGCGCCCTTCAACCACCGCAAAGGAATTGATTTCTGTGGCCGCCATTACCGCCATCTCTACCCTCGTCTCTGTTTCTCCGGTGACCCTCACCGTCACAAGAACCATCGCCGCCTCAACCAAAATCAATTCCTCCCCACATCACCGCCCTAACCTCTGATATGCTTTAATCTTGAAGTAGCACCAATTCATCTACCTTAGCCTTAGATTTTTCGGCTTTGAGAAACATAAATTTCAATTAATTACAGAATTTTTTTTTAATGTATAATTGACTACAAAACAATACATGATAACTAAGCAAAATTTCATTTCATCGGATAGCTCAAAGGAATTAAAATTTTAATGTATACATGATAACTAAACAAAATTCAAATACGATTGCATAAATCTGGAGCTCTTCAAGAACAATTTATTTTGCCCTCTTTCAAGAACAGCTTATTCCCAAAAATCATTCAAACCCATGAGTGCTTTGACTTCGCGTTTCGTTCTCGTAGATCTGAACAAACTATGGCAATCAGTCTCCCACAAGTACCTGCCCCATGAATTCCGACATAACTTATACCTCGCCAACCGAATCTCCTCCGACATCCATCGTTGAACAAACAAAACTGAGAAGAAGAGTGACTGTGAATGCGCTTGAAGAGCCAGCCAAGCTCCGACGATGACTAGCGACCTTCGGCCGACTTCCGGCGACTGTGAACGGTGAGAGATTAAGAGATTGAAACTTGAAAGGATATTACGGCGAGAGTTTGAGAGACTGGAAGTGTTTTACGGCGATGGGCGATATAATTTTTCTTTTTTTAATTAATGATTTTTATTTGTGGGTTTAATTTGTTATTATTTAAAGGCGAGGGTATTATGGTCAATTCACATTCACTTAACATAAAATTTTAACGGCCATCCATCCCAGGGACGAAATCCGTAACGGTTTGTCAAAAGGTAGGGACTAAATCCGTAATAAATGAAAGCTAGGGACTATATGTGAAATTCGTGCAAACCACATGGACGAAATCCGTAATTTACTCAAATAAAAAATAAAAAGATAAAATAAAATAAAATGTCTCTGAATAACGTTAACGGTACGTTTTGCAGTCATCCCAATTGGCACTTTACAGGCTTCATATGCCAGCTAACAATTTTATTTTATATTTTACGACAAAAAATTAAAAGATAACAAAATATTTATGCCATAAATATTGACAAAAGAATAAAAATCACCGACGAACGAAACTACGAAAGTCCGTATCGACTATCTATAACTCTCACAAATCCCTGCCACAAGACGTCGGCTGTTCTTCCCTCTTTTCGATTCTTTTCCATAAATTTCATCATAAGGTCAGTTAAATCTAAACTCATTGATTATTTCCCAATGCATTCTCACGATTAAACATGTATGTTCTTTCAATTTTTTTTCACTTTTTTTCAAATTTTTTTCAATTTCCCGTTTAATTTCATCGTCCCTGCATATTCGATTACCGATTACGATGAAATCGCGATGTTTTCCTCGATTCGTTTCATAAATCGTAGCTTAATTTGATCAATTTTGACTGATTCTTGCATTCTGCGAATTAGGGTTTTTCAGATCTGACGAAAATGAGGGTTTTTGAAAAGTTCAAGATCTGGGTTTTGTTGATCTGTTTGGTATCTCAACTGGGTTATGGATATTACCTCCCTGGTAGTTACCCACACAAATACGTTATAGGTGATCCATTATCTGTGAAAGTCAACTCTTTGACTTCAATTGAGACCGAAATCCCTTATGGGTACTACAGTTTACCCTTCTGTAAACCCCAAGAAGGTGTTAAAGATAGTGCTGAGAATCTTGGTGAGCTTTTAATGGGAGATAGAATCGAAAACTCACCGTATAAGTTCAAGATGCATACTAATGAGACTGAAATCTTTCTTTGTCAAACCAAACCGTTATCGAGTGAAGAGTTTAAGCTTTTAACGAGTAGAATCGATGAAATGTATCAAGTGAATGTGAATCTTGATAATTTGCCAGCAATTAGGTACACTAAGAGAGATAATTTCTTGGTGAGATGGACTGGGTATCCACTCGGGGTCAAGCTTCAAGATACTTATTATGTGTTCAATCACTTAAAGTTTACGGTTCTTGTTCATAAGTATGAAGAAACAAATGTGGCAAGTGTTATGGGTGCAGGGGATGCAACCGAAGGAATCGGTTCGGTTGACAAATCAGGATCTGATGTTCCCGGTTATATAGTTGTTGGATTTGAGGTCACCCCGTGCAGTTTCCAGCATAATTTCGGGTCATTAAAGAATTTGAAAATGTATGAAAAGTATCCATCTAAAATTGCTTGTGAAACCAACACTGTAACGATGGGGATAAAAGAAAACGAGCCTGTGGCTTTCACTTACGAAGTTGAATTCGTTGAGAGTGATATTAAATGGCCATCAAGATGGGATGCTTATTTGAAAATGGAAGGAGCAAAAGTGCATTGGTTTTCAATCCTGAATTCGTTAATGGTGATCACTTTTTTGGCTGGAATCGTGCTTGTGATTTTCTTAAGAACCGTAAGGCGGGATTTGACTCATTATGAAGAGTTAGACAAAGAGGCCCAAGCTCAAATGAAGGAAGAGTTATCAGGCTGGAAACTTGTTGTGAGTGATGTTTTTCGTGTTCCTGATCATCCTGCACTTTTATGTGTTATGGTTGGAGACGGGGTTCAGATTCTTGGAATGGCGGTTGTCACAATCCTGTTTGCTGCACTCGGGTTCATGTCTCCAGCTTCCCGTGGGACCCTCTTGACAGGTATGTTGTTCTTGTACATGATTCTTGGAATCTTGGCTGGTTATGTTGCTGTGCGTATGTGGAGAACGATTTTTAGCGGCGATCATAACGGTTGGGTGTCTGTTTGTTGGAAAGTTGCTTGCTTTTTCCCGGGTATCGCATTCTTGATCCTTTTTGTGTTAAATTTCCTCTTGTGGGGCTCGCATAGCACCGGTGCAATTCCATTTTCGCTATTTGTCATCCTAATCTTGCTCTGGTTTTGCATATCGGTCCCATTAACACTCGTTGGTGGTTATTACGGTGCAAAGGCCCCACATATCGAGTACCCGGTCAGAACGAATCAAATACCCCGTGAAATCCCGGCTCAAAAATACCCATCTTGGTTGTTAGTTCTTGGTGCGGGTACCCTTCCGTTTGGCACACTCTTTATCGAGCTTTTCTTCATAATGTCCAGCATATGGATGGGTCGGGTCTACTACGTTTTCGGGTTCTTATTCATCGTCTTGATCCTTTTGGTGGTGGTTTGTGCCGAGGTGTCACTAGTCTTGACCTACATGCATCTTTGCGTCGAGGATTACAAGTGGTGGTGGAAGTCGTTTTTCGCTTCAGGCTCGGTTGCCTTATACATCTTCTTGTACTCGATTAACTACCTTGTTTTCGACCTCAAGAGCTTAAGCGGCCCTGTTTCGGCTACACTTTATCTGGGCTACTCTTTGTTCATGGTTCTCGCCATTATGCTCGCAACTGGGACCGTGGGGTTCCTTTCGTCTTTCTGGTTCGTGCACTATTTGTTCTCTTCAGTGAAACTTGATTGAAATTTCAGAGAGGAGGTTGTTAGATGAATTTGGAGGGATATGAGAATTGAGAATAAGTTTGTTTGGGTTTTTGTTCTTGGTTTTAGAAACTGTAATGGTAGTTACTGAGATTGTAATATTAAATTTCTTGTTAGTATTTCATGGGCAAGTTATATTTTTGATTTTTAGTCAGTTTTTCCGTATTGATGACAAAATATTTGAGTGGTTGAAAGGTAGTTAAAACAGACTAGACTTTTAGATTATATAAGCATACATTTATAACCGTACATGGTAAGAAATGAAAATAGACACGTCAATCAGGTGGTGAAAATTAGGTTTTATTAGATAGCCAAACGGAATGAATTGTTTCTTCTTGTAGTTTATATTTTATAAATACTATATATATTGATTGATGGAAATATGGAATTAATAAGATAGGGCCAAAAAAAGGTATATAGGAACTTTATGGGTTCCTCAAAAGGGCTGAAACAAATTAAAACCAGGACCAAAGATGGTCCAAGATTTAGGGATCAAGAAGAGGAGCCATTGAGCCCTATGGCTCGGTTGTTCCATGAACCTGGTTCCAATGTCTATATCATAACCATGATGGGGTGCAAGACCAAGATCAAGCCTGAAGTTGTGAAAAGGAATATGGTTCATTCTCTCCTCTGGCATCCTCGATTCTCGAGCTTGCAGGTAAACAAGTTTGTTGTCCACAAAGCCTACAAACCAAACTTATTGATTTTGTCACTCAATCACTTGTGAGGATGCAAACGAACCGAACCGAACAGACTGAATGCATGTGGTGTTCATATGTTTAATTTTAGCATAACAAATGAATGGATATGAATGCTTGAACTGAACAAACGGAGTTTCATGTTCATGTTTGCTCGTTAAGAAAATGGATGTATTTGTATTCATTTATCTTCATATGTTAATGTTATAAACGGAGTAGTTACAAACACAAACAAACATAAATTTAGAAAATATCAAACGATCGTTGGATTATTTTCAAATGGCTGATCATAGATGACGAGATTAAATCGCCGATGGTATAAAAATGTTTTATTCTTTTTTAAAATCGTTTGACCATAAACGAACATTTAAATTTTATAGTCTGACTCATTTTCACTACTTTGAATGGCCTTTCATTATCATCTTGAATGATCATCTGACTTTTCAAACTTTACATTTGTTAATGTTTTTACTTTTTCAACATTTTCAAAAAGTCATGACTTTTTCAAACTTTGAAAAGTCATATAGCTGTTCAATATATTCGTACACGGTAGTCTAAATGTGATTATTCTTAATACATGTTGGTATTAAGTTTATCGATAAAGAATCCGGAAGCATGAGATGGGTTCCAACAAACGTCAACATCGACAACCATGTTATAGTCCCGGAATTAGATCCAAGCAACATCATGTTTCCCGACAAGTTTGTCGATGACTACATATCAAACCTCAGCAGATCAACCATCGAGAACACAAAACCATTATGGGATTTCCATCTTCTTGACATCAAGACCACCGATGCCGAAGGTACGGCAGTTTTTCGTTTCCATCATTCTTTAGGCGACGGTTTGTCCTTAATGACACTTCTTCTTTCTTCTACACGCCAATCATCCGATACAAATGCTTTGCCTACGCTTCCTGTGAGCAAAAACTCCGGTCACATCAAGTGTACGAGCTTTTGGTCGCTTCTACAGGTGTTCTGGAACTCCATTGTTGCAGTTATTATGTTTGTGTTCACTCTGTTGTTCCTTAAAGACACCGAAACGCCGTTGAAAGGCAACATTGGCGTCGAGAATAGACCTAGACGTTTTGTTCGCAAGAGCTTTAGCTTAGCTGACATTAAGATTGTGAGGGATGCCATAAATGTGGTAAGCTGGTTTTTTTATAAGCCCTTAATCCTTAGATATCTCTAAGAACTTCATTTATTGAGCTCATGTAGACTCGCGAGCCTAAAATGCAATTTGAAAAGTTAACATGATCGTTCCAATAATATTGATTGACGCATGATGCAGACGTTGAACGATGTTGCGCTTGGAGTCACTCAAGCAGGTTTATCGTCCTACTTGAATCGCAGATACAGTGAGTTTCGATTTCTTGTCTATGTATCATATCACACCAATTTTGATTATCTGATATTTCTCAAGTTTGTTGTTCTTTCATCTAACTAATCTTCACAGAGACAACGTACCCGATCTTGATCGCGTACGGTTTTCAGGTGAAATCAGGGACGTCAACAAGCCAGACCATCATGATAAAAACGACTTCATTCCCAAAAACATTCGCCTTCGTGCAACGTTCTTTTTCAACCTAAGAGCAACCACGAGGATCGACGTGAGTTCTTTGTCTCGCATTCTAAATGCGAACTATTACTAAAAATTGTTAAAGGACTTGTTCATTGCTTATTGAACTCATGCTCTTGAGCAATGAATTTCAGACTCTCATTGAAACAATGAAAACCGAAACGGTTAGTCACTGGGGCAACAAGATAGGTTACGTGCTACTGCCCTTTGCAATCGAGCTTAAAACCAACCCGTTAGACTACGTGAAAGAGGCCAAGGCGGTTATTGATCGAAAAAAATCTTCGTTGGAAGCTTTGTACACCTACTACGTTGTTTACTTGGTCCTCAAGTTGTTCGGGATTAAGGTACGTAGGTTGGTTTAGGGGTCGGGTTTCTTCGTAAAGAATGAAACCCGACAAATTACTATTTTTTTTTTATATAGTAAATGTGAGGTTTAATTTGTTTGTGCAGGCCGTAGGAAAACTAAACCATAAGGTGTTCTTTAATACAACCTTGTGGTTCTCCAATGTGGCTGGACCAGAACAAGAAGTCACGTTTCATGGTCATGATGTCACATACATTGCTCCTAGTTGCTATGGACAACCTAATGTAAGTATATATATATAGTGACGTGCATATACCATATATGCACATGCACAAAATGTTGACTTGGGGAAAAATAAAAATTATTCTAGCGGTAATGATCTTAAGTTGGTTGTCAACAACTTAGGGGTGATTGGTGGTAACTAAGTTATTGCAAATGCTGAAGAGTTGTGTTGTTTTAAAAAAATATTATAAATAATAAATAAAAAATATTTAAGAATTATAAAGTAATTAAAGTTTTATTATAATTTAAGAATTATAAAATAATTAAACTTAGAAAAATTGGAATTAAATAATCCCAACTTTTTGTATTGGCCTACAATAATCCCACATTTCAATATAACTCACAACGGTCCCAACTCTTCACTTAATTATTCAAAATGGTCCCACCGTTAAAAAACTAACACCGTTAGTTTTTAATCCTACGTGGCGTTAACATGGAGTTGACTTGTATTTTCTTTTTTTTAATCTTGTAAAAAGTCACGTTAAACAAAATCAATGAAGCTGGGAGAGAGAAAATCCATATCACAACTTGGGTAAGTCATAATTTAGCAGGTTCAGGTTCTGTTTATTCAAATTTAAGTTATTTCATAATATACTTTCAATATACAGTATTTTTTACTTTCAATATAAGTATTTTTAATTCAGTTTTAAAATCAAGCTCGCCTTTCATGGAGATGCTACTCTCCATAGCATATCCATGGTTAAGAAAGACCAAAGCTTTCGGTTCACAATCAGTCGGAATCCATCGACATGTGAAAAGCTTCTTTCCCTTTGAATTCGTAATGTATTCCTGAAAAGTTAGGCAGAATTCTGATGAATTCATTAAGAAACAAAAAACAAAGCAACTTAGGTAAGTCATAATTTTGATGGCTTTTTACTAGAATAAAAAAAAAGAAAAAAAAAAGAAAATACAAGTCAACGCCACGTCAACAGCATGTAGGATTAAAAACTAACGGTGTTAGTTTTTTTTAACGGTGTGACCATTATAAATAATTAAGTGAAAAGTTGGGACCGTTGTGGGTTATATTGAAATGTGAGATTATTGTAGGCCAATACCTAAAAGTTGGGTCATTACTCATTAGTGGTAACTAAGATAAGACAATGGTTAAAAGTTTTTCCTTTATTAAATACTAGGTTAAAAGCTCATGTACTATCTAGGTTGAATAAATTTAACATGTTGTAAACCAAAATTTTATAAAAATTTGTATGTTAAATGTCATTTGCCGTTGGTGAAATAAGAAATTATTAATATTTAAAAGTTATAAATAATAAAGATTTCAGAATTATAAAATAATTAAAATCTTATTATAATTTATTAAGTTTTAAAAAGTTATTGGAGTAAGATGATTTATATTTTTATAAATAATTATATAAAAGAAATATGTGTTTCATATTTTATTTAAATTTTTTTCTAGAGAGATCCTTATTTATTTTAGCCGAAAGACCAATGTCTTTTTATACGCATTAACTATAAATTGTTTAAAACAGTTTATTTGTATTTATCATCATTAATATAAACTGACAATATATATTATAATTAAAGATATATTTAAGATAAGTAACACAATTACTTTTGCAGGCATTGATGATCCATGTAGTGAGCTACATGGATAAATTAACGTTTGTGATATCGGCCGATGAAGAAACTATACCAGACCCTGAAATGTTGTGTAACGATCTTGAGGAATCCCTTCATCTAATCAAGATAGCCGCTTTAGCGAGATCGCGTAAAAAACATGTAATCAAAGAAAAGAACATGTAATTCTTATATTCTTCTTGTACTATGCGTTACATGTATATATCATATCTTTGTGTGTTGAGCATGTGAAAAAAAAATATAGACTTAACATAGTCCTTGCTTGTTAAACCAAAGTGCTTTGTATCGAGTACACTTATCATATTATATTTGTATTGCCGTTTTGAACGGATTTCATGTAATCATCAACTCTAAACCTAAAGAATAATATGTTTATTAGCGCGTAAAAAAGTCAAGTAGTCTCGTAAAAAACTAGAGATCCGATCAATAAAAAGCTCGAACGAGCTGAGTCTAAAGAGTCTAAACAAGCCCAAACCCGAGCCTTGGAATATGGCTTGTTCAATAAACGAGCTCTAGGCCGAACTTTACATATCGAGCTCAACGGACCCTCTATTAATATATAATTTTCATTCAATCTATTAAATGTATATAATTATTATTATATACAAAAATTATAATATAATGTTAAAATATTATATATATATATATATATCATTACCTTATATAAACAAATTAGATGTTCAGCTCTTTGTAAGAGATCATTATATTAAGGCTATGTGTAATGGTTAAGCTCCTTCAAGCCTTATTTTTGGACATGATACGGCACGTGGACGATGACATGGGAAATGGGCTTGATTAGAAATGTGGTGTAGTGGTTTAAAGCCCCCAATCCCATCAAGCCCCATCATCATTACACAATCCCTCATAAACGTCCCATTTTCCGGCGTGAAAGATCCAGCGCTCCACCCCCCATTTTCGATTTTCAAGCCCCACCATAGTGGGTGGGGGCGCTATAAGGGCGCTAAAGAGGCTTTCAAACCCTTTTCAAGCCCCATTACGGATAGCCTAATGTTATATATAATAATATAATTATAAATATATATAAATTTACTTATAAATGTATAAAAATATAATATTTATATACTAAACAAGTCAAACTCGATCCAAGTTAATTTCTTACAAGCCTGGCTTAAATGTTAAAAATAAAATTTTAAACAAGTCAAATTTAAAGTCTAACTCTCTAATTTTTAAACTTTGTGACACTGGCTAGACATACAAATCAAACTCAACGGGATAAAAAGGATTTAATGAAGATACAGTTAAAGGATTTAATAAATATACGGTGAAGTTTAATATTACTTTTTTTTAACGGCGAGAAGTTTAGTATTATGAGTGATCTTTAACATATTGAAGGATCTGTGGTGACAGTTTCTCTGTTAACTACCTCCAGATACCCAAAACCTGCTTCACTTTCAGCAGATCATCATCATCATGTTGAATTACGCTGCAACTTCTTCTTTCATTTCCCAAAATAATCGATTCACACCCCCTCCTCTGTCTTCCGGTTACACTCTCCACCCCTCATCATCATCATCAGCGATTTCTTCTCAAAATCATCTGAATTTCCCTTCGATTAATGTTTATAAGCATACCCATTACCATATCTCACCAAGAACCAAGGTTAGTCTTCGATTCCCTTGTTGGGTATGAAAATCTTGAACGAATTATAATCCGATGATAAATTATTGTCTCTGAAAACTTAATTGATCAGATTTTCATTTTACTATCTTCTTGGTTTCTTTTAGTTTGAAGGTTTTTAATGCAATCTTGGTGACTCCGAATATGCATACCATGTGTTTGTGAAAATGCCTGTGAATGTTTGTGTCATTGATTATGCAATGAAGTTGTAAAATTGGAAAGTTTGCTTTTGAAATTGAATGAAATCCCAACCTTATGTTGATGGTGTAAAATGTAATTGCTAACAATAGGGACTAAAGGTGAGGTGCTCTCAAAATGAGCCCTTAAAAGTCATGATATCAGGGGCACCTGCATCAGGCAAAGGGACACAGTGCGAGATGATTGTCCAAAAGGTTTGTTAAACTTTTGGGTTTATGCTTTATACCTCGAATGATCGTATTCGTGATTGATAATTAGTTATGACTTTTTCGTCCTCTAGTTTGGATTGGTGCACATTTCGACCGGAGATCTACTTAGAAGTGAAGTGGCAGCAGGTTCTGAAATTGGAAACCAGGCAAAAGAGTACATGAATTCAGGACGCCTTGTTCCGGATGAAGTTGTCACAGCTGTATGATATAATATAGTTTTAGTGACTTAAATCACATTTTCCCTTTTCTTTAGAAAAAAAACTATACAAATGACCATTTTAAATCTACAGATGGTAATTGGGCGACTTTCACGTGAAGATGCAAAGGAAAAAGGATGGCTTCTAGATGGATTTCCTCGCAGTTTTGCCCAAGCACAATCACTGGAGAAGATGAAGATAAGGCCAGATGTATTCATTGCTCTAGATGTATGTGTTTATAGTTTTAACAAATTGGTCACTAAAGATTAGAACTTTTCAGATTTAATGTTAACGGTATGCAGTTTATACACAGGTCCCTGATGAAATTTTAATAGACAGATGTGTTGGTAGAAGGCTGGACCCTGTAACTGGGAAGATTTACCATATAAAAAACTTCCCTCCAGAAACTGAGGAAGTCAAAGCAAGGCTCATAACCCGGCCTGATGATACAGAAGAAAAGGCATATTCATTGGGTTATTTGATATTCTGATTTGAGGGTTCTGTGTATAGTGGCAAGATGGGCGGGTTGGGTAACGGTTCAAAGGCTGTTCGGGTTGAAAAAAGTCATTTTCTGTACATGTCAAAATGAGCCAGGTTGAGTTGACACGCAAACATTTTTTGTTCATTTCTGAAAATGGTTGTATAATTAATGTGTTAATTATATTACAGTAACAATATATTATTAAAACAAATTCTAAATCTTTGAACTTTAGGAGGTTGTATATATTACAAGTAGACTTTTGGTGACTTTAAATGATATTGTTCCTCTTCATCTCTTTTAGGTTAAGTCACGTCTACAAATTTATAAGCAGAACGTGGAAGCAATATTGTCGACATATTCGGACCTTTTGAAGAAGGTTTCTTTTTATCTACATCGTTATTCACACCAATCTGTCTCTTCGGAATTAACTACTGATTTATTCTAATTGTTTTCTGATGGTGGT
This sequence comes from Deinandra increscens subsp. villosa, assembly GCA_039602395.1. Classification (NCBI taxonomy): domain Eukaryota; kingdom Viridiplantae; phylum Streptophyta; class Magnoliopsida; order Asterales; family Asteraceae; genus Deinandra; species Deinandra increscens. The sequence goes on from JBCNJP010000006.1 coordinate 67,225,154, forward strand.
AGTCTGCGTATCTTGCAGATCGATGGTAACCGTTCTAAAGATGTAATTTTTGGTGAAATAAACTCTATGCTATTGCAAATTAAGAAAGAAAAGGAGACAAGAAAATCAGGCAAGTTTACAATGATTTTGAAATCAGTATATGTTTAGTTTATGATAATAATTCATATGTTTTAATTTAGAGTATCATTTGACTTTTTATAATCAGAAAATGCTAGTAAACTTGACAGCCAGTTCAACAAGTCACCTGCAACCAAGGTATTTAGTTATGCTATCTTATCCTTTTATGTCTATTAATTTTGTTCATATTTATTATTAATTTTATCTTTTTACAGGAAAACTGGAGAGGAATTCCCACCAACTTAAATAACATCCCTCATTCTAGAGAAATTAGGGAGTATTTTTATGATGATGTGCTTCAAGCCACCCAAAGAGCTATCAGTGATGGAAAAACTCGAGTAAAAGTGGAAATTAATATTCCAGAGTTGAACCCTGAGCAGGTGAGAAACATTTATCATTTTTTAATTACTGATTTGGTAGAATTATAAAAAAAAATGCTTAACTTTTTATAAACAGGATGTATATCGGATAGGTACTTTAATGGAACTTGTTCGAGTCCTTGCTCTTTCATTTGCTGATGATGGAAAGCGTGTCAAGGTATGTTTATTCTTGCACTTGTTAGTTACTAAACCTTAGATATATGTTAATATAATAATGATAATAATAATAATAATAATAAGATTATTATTATTATTAATATTTTAATAACAATGCAGGTTTCTGTTCAAGGATCAATGGGTGAAGGAGCACTTGCAGGAATACCATTGCAACTTGCAGGGACACGAAAGATTTTGGAATATATGGATTGGGGTAGTGATGGTGCAATGGGGAACTTTATAAGCATTGGTTCTATAGGTACTTGATCTGTAAAATCGGAAGGTTTATTTTGCGTGCATAAAATAGTAAAAGAATGTTGATGTGTATTTATATGTTTCCCGGTGTGGTGTAGGTGGCAAAGATGTTGACGAAGTAGATGACATTTTCATTTTAGTGGCTCCTCAAAATGCTATGGGAAATTGCATCATCGATGTAAGTAATTAGTGTGTCAAATATAATTACACTAGTTATATTATTTTAATCTATCTAAATGTTTGAGTTATATGATTGACGAGTATTTTTGCTATAAAAAAACAAGGTGCGCAATTTCCAACCCGTTTGACCTTTTTTCTTTTGAGATATCTTTTTGTAACTTTACCTGTTAGTAGAATTGGCACGAATCGACCCATTTTATTTATTTCAAGTGCATGGATTGAAATTGCCACCAATACAGATATATATTATGTGTATAAAACCCAAAGTTTGACATGTCATCATGTGGCGTGATGCAGGATCTAAGAGCAATGACTGATGCTGCTGGGAGTCGTCCTGTCATTCTCATAAATCCTAGGCTCAAGGTTGGTATAAAGCGTCGATTACTATTTATTTTCTTATAAATATCTTAATTTTGTATTCTATTTTGGTTCAAAAAGAATATGCATGTAAATTGTTTTAGAAAGGTGCTAACTTTCCTCTTGAACCTATATGATTAGGATCTACCAGCTTCAAGTGGTATTATGCAAGTAAGTTTAAAGAGGCTATATAAGCTTATATGATTAGTATTTAGTCCAATCATTATGGGAAATTTATTAGTTGACTTATATTGATAGACGATGGGTCGAGAAAAAAGACTAGAGTATGCTGCATCTTTTGAAATGTGCTACCAGTTCCGGCTTCTTTATTATTTAGGAACACAATATCCGATTATGGGTGCTTTAAGGTGAACTAACATTTTCTTTTGGAGTTTAATTTTGTTTTCAAGATGAAAATGCCTAAATTGACCATCTTGCACCATATTTACAGGATGGCTTATCCATATAGATATGAACTGTTCAAAAGGGTAAATGATTCAACAAGAAAGGAGAAATACGTCATTTTGTCAACGTTTCCTGGTAGACCAACTGGTGAAGAAATTAACGATGCATTTGAAGGAAGAACAAGGTACAATTTGCATACAAATTTCCAGAATTTGAGAACCCTTTATTATGTATTCAATATTCATCACATTTTTGTCATATTATTGCAGAGATAAGGTGAAGTCATCAGGATTCTGGTAAGATTCCATTGTATTTCAACTTTAAATATTGACTTTTGAAAAAGTCAAAACTTACTTCTTTATTGGTATAGCTGATTGATTAATGGTATTTTCTTGTCAGGGGTTTCTTGAGTGGCATACTTTCAGCATAGAAACATATTGTTTGAAAGAAAGTGTCCACTTGTTATCAAGAACAAAACTGTGGAATATGAAGCAGAATTGTATGCATCTCCCATAAATATTAAAATGTACATTCTTATCAGATTTTTATACATTTTTGTAATGTAAAAGGAATATGGCAGTCAAATTTCATAAACATTCCTCTAATTAATATAAATAAATTGTTTCTCTTGGAGCTGTTTATAGTTTATCCCACATAGTGGTAAGGTTTATTCCTGAATTAACCTCTCCGAACCCTATTGTTTGAGTGTGATTTTTGTTCGGTATGTTTGTTTGTAATATAAAAAGAAGTGTTTACTGTAAAAGGTACAAAGAGAGCTTCCAATCTTTTTTGTATGTTATATTGTGCTCATCTCCTATTATTTCTTCCTATACCTGTAAAAAGATAAATAGATAATCATTGTGATTTTTGTTCCAGAGACTAAATTGTAGTTTCTAAAATAAGAGGGGTAGAAATCATCTTCTATATAATATAAGTATACAACAAAAGACAACTTGATGAATAGTATTTTATAGGATTAGATATAAAAATACAACTTTAAATAGGATCTTGTTGAGGATTGTTTTAATATTTTTTTATTTTTCCTCTTAGCCATTGGAATTCCTCGGTGGCCGGTGCCACCACCTTATCCGCCGTGTGGCTTTTATTTTTCAATCATTTATCACAATGTCACTAACTAATATCAATGATAGATAAACAAAATCTAAGGATTGTAATGGTTTTCTTAGAAAAACAATAGATTTTAAAAACTATAAGGAGTAAAATAAAGTATGTGCAAAATTAAATATACTTATTAAAATAGAAATAAAAATTGGTTTAAAAAGTTTATAATTTGCAAGGAAATAATAGAAGAAAGCCTTTGATAGCCAAAATATAAAGGGTTAAAGAGTTATTTTTAAAGCTCAAATTTAAAGACTTGCATTTTACTGTTAATAGAATTATTGTTATAATAATTGTTAATCAAAAATGCAATAATCAATCCCCCCTCACACAACCATGTAAGATATCTTCCTTTGTGTGGATCATCCATTCACTGTTCATTGTATGTCTTATTTTTGAAAAAATATTCACATATTTTTTGAGTAAACTTCGTTTTTAGTCCTCAACGTTTGCATATTTTAACAATTTTAGTCCCAACTTTTTAAAAATCCCGATTTAGTGTCTCAGATTTCATTTTTTTTTCCAATTTTGGTCTCAACGTTAACAGTTGTTTAAAGAACCGTTAGACTGTCCTCATGTGGTCCCCACATGATGTGTACTTTTGTCATTTCCGTTTGTTTTAACTCATACTAAACAAACGGAAATGACAAAAGTACACCTTATGTGGGGACGACACGAGGGCAGTCTAACGGCTCTTTAAACAAATGTCAACGTTGAGACCACAATTGAAAAAAAAAATGAAATCTGAGACACTAACTCGGGATTTTTTTAAAGTTGGGACTAAAATTGTTAAAATGTGTAAACGTTGGGGACTAAAAACGAAGTTTACTCTACATTTTTTAAAACTTCAAGAAAGTTATAAAATTTAAGAAAGATGTAAAAGCTTATAACTTAAAATGTCTCTTTAACCCATTATGTGCGGGTCATGTGTGTCACTTAACTTTCAGAATGGATGAAAATGTTATTTCAGAAAAAATATTTAAAAAATAAAGATTGTCCAATATAATTAATTTTCAAAAACGTTATGATCCATAAAACATTAAAAACCATATTTATAAAGGACTCTAATTTGTAATTTACTCTTAAAGCAATTTCTAATTCCTACATATATACAAATACCAACTTTGGTGTTATATTTCTACACTAAGTACAAGTCTATAATGCATATATATTGATTGTGCAATAAATTGAAGCTCTATCTATATACAAGTAATTGCTACTTATTTTTGAATAATCTTAGAACTTAAATACAACAAATTTAAAATAAATATATTTAATTTTTATAAATGTATTTAAATAAATTTAACTACGTTTTTATGATGTAACAGGGTGGACTGTGACTATAACTTTTAAACTCTTAGATCAGAATACCCGGGTCGAAAATCTTGTTAGGACTAAACCCGTACCCGAGTTGTATGTAACGTAAAGGGTTCATCCTATCTTCAAAACCGGACTTTGCGTATCGGAAAAAACCCGGACTAAACCCTTACCGGCGCCGACGACCACCGTAATCGGGAATCGGAAATCGGAAATCGGAAATCGTGCGAGATGTTGCATTGGCAGTCCAACTTTCCGGTAACAGGCAAAATATCACGGAATTTGCGTATCGGAAAAACCCGAACTCCGGCGGTGGCATTTGCTTCTTCCTCTCATATTCATCAGCGATCCCTCAGGTACAAATAGTTCCATTGACATATCTTCAATTCAAATCAATGCTCGTTGTATTTAAATGAATTTCTAACGTATAAGGACTGCTAAAATCGTCTTCATTGAAGCAAAGGAAATTGATGATTATTCAACCAAAACCTAAATTATTCGCCTAAATTTTGAACATCAGAATCAAATTGCAATAAAATTTCACTAAATGCATCATGAAACAGTGTTTATGTTAATAATACTGATCAGTAATTCAGTAAATTTTTTTCCATGTGTAGATATGCAGTACTTGGTGCTGGTTTTGCTGGATTATCAGTAGCATGGCACTTGTTAGAAGTACACACTCATCCTCTGTATATATCTCTGAATTGTAATAATTAGATGTTGCAGTTTAGAATCTTAGAGCATTCACATTCACAGTAAAGTCTCCATAAATATGTGAGTGCATACCTAAAATTTGAGATTCGGTTGTGAGTGGTTGTAAGCAGAAGAGATAGAAAAAGTTAGTGTTCACCCCTATTTGATAAAAAAAACTGTTGATTTACTAAAATTTGAGGTTTTGTTGTGATTGAAAGAGAGAAAATAAATAATGACAAGGGTATGAAAATTATTATTTAATTTTGGTTGTGAGTGGAAGAGAAAGAAAAAGTAATGATAAAAGTATAAATTATAGGGATGGGGATGGAGATGGGGAATCTAATGTGAATGCTCCATGTTTATAGCAATTGAAGAAAAACACATTCTGTTTTTATAACTTTTTGAAGAAATAGATTTCAATTTGGTTGTGTGGGACTTGCTTTTGCAGCACAGTCATACCGATTTGCATGTTTGTGTCGATGTTCTTGATGAGATAGGAGTTGGGGGTGGTGCTTCAGGAGTGTCTGGAGGACTTCTTCATCCTTATTCTCCTAAAGGTTACATGTTGTTGACTTGTTTCTACTCCACACTCCATACATATTGTTGTTAAAGTTATTTTTTTGTTACCGTATTTTTATATGTTTTTTGCAGTTAAACCTCTTTGGCTGGCAGCTAAGTGCTGGGAAGAGACTTTAAGGCTTTTAAGTATTGCTGAAACAAACAATGGAGTACTTAATCAGAGCTCTAATGTGTTTATTGCACGGAGAAAGGGGATTTTGAGACCGGTAGTCAGCTTGAAAAACATGAGCGTGATGAATGATGTAAGTTTTTTAATTAGTAAATGGAATACAAAATGCAATACAGTTTGAATGTTTGATAAGTTAATAATAATGTAATTGGTTTTTTCTACTTGAAGAATGCTCAGAACTCGCTTGACAGTTGCAGAATACGGTCTATTAATGAGGATGCGGCGCGGAGATTAGTGCCTGATATATCTGTGCCTTCCAATTTGGCCTTCTATATGCCTGATGCTGTAAATATACACCCTCAAGGCTATCTTGAGGTAAATGGACTCTAGTATCTTGTATACATATTTATACCACTCATGTTTCTTGGAAGGTGCTTGGATATGCATTTTGAAACCAGTTATCTGATTACAGGTTAGGATAACAGATTGATTATATGATTGTTTGATTGATTATATGATTGTTTGAGAGTCAAATATTTAATTTCAAACTTGCTCCAACACAACTCTAGAACGACCATCTTACCCCTTCTATTAACCTTTTCTAGAGACTTGTACTCATTTCATAAGGTGTTTTTTTAATATTTCTTCTTTAACAAATATGTCACTTCTTGGTCATTTTATCATTTAGTTCCTTGAATAATGAGAGTTTTACAAAGACGTGATCATTTTATTATTACAACTTTGAACAACAGAAGCACATCCAAACACAATCTCATACAACCTGTTTCATTACTGCTGAGTGTTTGATTCTGATTATTTGATATCATGTAATCACTTCGAAAATGCACATCCCGTATATCCATATAGTGCTTAATATATAGATATTTCACAATGACTAGGCTTTATATTTAGCTTGTGAAACTCTGGCGAAAGAAATGTCCAGTGTGGGACTTGGTGAAAAGGAGATCAACTTTCACAAAAGATCTATTGACCATCTCCTTGAATTAGAAGGTAATAATTGTGATATATTTTGAAGTTCCTTTTATGTCTTTGTTTTTTAAATGTCCTGTTAATATGATTACATGCTCCCATTTAGGTGAGTATGATGCTGTTATTGTATGTTTGGGAGCCAGATCCACTTTCCTTCCAGAGCTTTCAGGAAAGTTGCCATTGAGGACTTGTAGAGGCATCGTTGCCCACTTGCATCTGCCTGACAATATCAGGTATTTACCAAAATAGGATTCAAAGATCTCATTCATAGGCGTATGCATGTGTGTGTTTTGGGGTGGATGTGGATACAAAGAGCCAAAGATTGCTGGCCTGGAAAATGGGGTCCTTTTTCCATTAAAGTGATTAAATTTCCGAATCATTTTACTTGGTTTTATTTGTAAACAAATAGATTTTGACAAAATGTGTCAGGTATAATGTTTTCATTTATGTCTACGATTTCTCTAAAATTGTTCATTCAAGGTGCTAGTTGTTTTTTTTACCCTTTTTTCATATTTGCAAGAAAAATGGTTTGCTTGCAACAAGAAACTATATACAATGGTTGAATATAAGATGCAATGATGTTCTCAACAAGAAAGATGTTTTTTAGACCTTTTCTGCTCTCTTTTTTTTACATTTAATAAAACTGATATAACTTTATTTTTTGCATTCAAGGTGCTAGTTCTTTTTTCCTTTTTAAATGCTACACCATGTTTCATTAGTCAGGGGGCTCCATTTATTATGCCAGTTTGCCACCATTTTCAACTCCTGTTCTTGATAATAGATTTAGACTTTACAAGTGGCAATTTCGACTCACATATGAATGCGTCAGTGTGGATTATATACTTATATTTTAACCCCACGGAGTCAAATATTCATAATTAAAAGTTTTGAGATGAAAAGGAAATGGATCATAGGGGTCAACCCAAAGTGTATTTTTTATGCATATAGCCTTCTATATTGTTTTATTAAAAAAAAATAAGATTGTTGATGTATTATGTATATAGTTCTTGTAAACATACTGGACAACCTAATTATATTCAAAAGTTATTTTAAGAGATTGACAATGAGTGTTTTCGATTAACCCAACCTGGGTCTGACCTAAGATATGTCCATTTTGACTTGTAACCCAACCGCCCTCCCTACTTGACAACTCAATTAATATGGAGGTGAAAATAATGGCCAGTAGGGATCAGCTTTGTGGTCTTACCTAAGTTTATCCTCGTTAATTACTTACTACTCTGATTCTGTGCATTTATATAAAACTTATGTTAGAAACTTAACCTTTTCATGATCTAAATGTTTCAGAGAAGAATTTCTTGAACATAGCCCTTCAATCTTGTCAGATGCATGGATGGCCATCCAGAATCCTCGAAATGTATACTTGGGTTCCACATGGGAATGGAAATCTTGCAACTATTCCCAAAATGTGTCAATGGAGGAAGCTTCTAAAGCTTTGGAAGAACTTATACCAAAAGCATCTGCAGTTTATCCAAACATAACAAAATGGGATTTCAATGGAGCAAAAGCTGGTCTAAGAGCAATGCCGCCTCTTACAGGTAACGGGTCTCTTCCACTTTTGGGCCAAATAGACGATCTTATCGGTCAAACTCATAAGAGTAAGTTTTGGTTATTTTCGGGTCTTGGGTCTAGAGGTCTGTTGTACCATGCTTGGCTCGGGAGATTAATGGCACAAGCTGTAATTTCTTGTGATGAGGATGTAATCCCCCCTGAATTGAGATCTTGGAGACCAAAACTAATCAAGAAAGGATAGTAATTTTTGGGGGGTTTGAAGAATAGATTAAATTTAGTTTGAGATGCAACATTAGAGAGAACCATCTGCAATACTTCAAATGAGAACATGTCGAAATAGGTATCTTTTTTTTTTTTGAACGGCAAATAGGTATCTTTTTGTACAATAGGGCTGTTTGACCCGCCGATTTTAGTAATTGTAAATAACTATTGTGTTCATATTATTATACAATCATTACAATAATTACCTGCATGTTCAATAAGGTGATTTAGGAGGTTGTACTCATTAATAGTTTATATTAGCTGACTCAAGTGTTCAACCGTAAGACCCATATGGCCATATAGCTAGTTTGCCCAAAGTTTTTGATCTGTCACATTTGGCGCTAGTTCGATGCGTGGATGCTAGGGTTTTCGGATTCTGAAAATGCTTATTATTACACACAAAAAAAAAAATTAAGTGACAATTACAATATACTTGGTCTCCATCCATTTGAATCAAACCCTACTTCTCTACCTTAGGTACACCTATAGGCTTTATAGAACCACATAATATAAAAAGAAAAAGAAAATGAATTATCAGAAGAAAAACTCAAAAAGGAACATATACATTTCTTGTTGAATTCCCTTTCTTCTACTATGCTTTCATGAAATTTACAACTTTACACATCTTTTCCCCTACCGTGTTCTTCCACGGTGGTTTGTGGTGGTGTTAGGCCGTAGCAATCACCAACCCCTTTAGCCTTGCCATCAACTTCACATACCCTAGTACACAAAATTCCTAGAAAGATCTTAAGTTATATCCATCTAACTTTTTATATATATTCTTCTTGTGTACATTGTTCTTAATATAACTATCTAGATTTCCGGTCCAATGCTGCATGGATAATGAATTTGAGGATATCTAGAGGGATGTAGGTTACGATACTGAAAATCCAAATTACCCCAGCCCATCGCCATCCAATTCCTTGCATCTCTGCAAAATCCCAGTCTGCATATACTGCTAGATTAGTAGCCACCTGTATAAAACATGAAAATGTTATACATGTTTGGTAACATGTCAAAATGAGTCTGTTGCATTAAGTTAGTTTGTGGTACGGATTAAATATTGAGATGTAACGGTGCTTGGTGCTTACGATTTGAGCTAGTACAAATGCAAGCATGAGCCAGGAGCTAGGGCAATCGAGGAATGACCAACTTGGAGACCTCGTTACAAAAATGAGCGCCTGGCTAATGATGCTCACTTGAAGGTATAGTGCTGCAGTGATCTCATCATCATTTCCAACAATCGAGCGAACACCAAAAAGTCTCTGAACAACATTAGTTATTGTCATGGATTTCTCGTTGAAATTTTATATAATGAATGAAAATGAAGATGAGGTGTTATCGACTTACAGGGAAGAAGTCGGTTCTGGAAGCGAGCCAAAAGAACATGACGGATACAAGTGCAAGATAAGTTCCGAGGACGATACCGGTGATGAAGATTTCATTGAGCTTCCACGAGTCAGGAAGAGGTGACGGTTTGACCCGATCAGTGGAGATCATCATAATGGTGCTGTCGTTAAGGATGGCAATGACAAGAATCATGAACGGCGAGAAGTCAAACCTCCATATGACAACAATGAGCATGAACCCCATCACAATTCGAATGGTGATGGAGACCGCATAGATTGTGTAGTTTTTCATCCTTTGAAAGATGGATCGGCTTGTCAGTATAGCTGCGACTATCACGCCAAGCCCTGGCTCGGTCAGGATAATGTCAGATGCACTCCTCGCAGCATCAGTGGCGTCCGCCACCGCTATTCCGATGTCGGCCCGCTTGAGTGCAGGTGCATCATTCACACCATCTCCGGTCATACCGCACACATGATTCCTTTGTTGTAATCTCTTAACAATCTCATACTTATGCTCTATAAGAAAGAAAATCAGGGTTTGTAAAAGTTCTGCATTTCTATAATCCCAAAGAAACCACCACACTAACAGATCCTATGAACACAGTTGAGTTGTGTACTATTTACCTGGGAAAACTCCAGCAAAGCCATCGGCCTTTTCGATGAGGTCGTCGATTGAAGAGTTGTTACCATCATTGCTATCTGAGAGAAGTGAAGAAGATGGATACATGTCGGTTCCCATTCCAAGTCTTCTGCCGGTTTCTTTTCCGATGGCAAGTTGATCTCCGGTGATCATTTTAACTTTAACCCCAAGTTCTAAAGCCTTTCTAATAGTCTCTGCACTGTCGTGTCTTGGTGGATCAAAAAGTGGCAACAATCCGACAAACTCCCATGGCGTGCCCTCGCTCTCCTTCGTCTTCTCGGGTACGGTTTGTCGAGCCACGGCTAGAGACCGGAGACCTCGGTTTGCGAACCCGTCAATGATATCCTCGGCCCTTTTCAATGTTTCACCGGCAAGAGCACAAAGCTCGATGATCTGTCAAAAATTTAACCATTATTAGTTATAGATTTCGAAGTTTCTAACAAGAAAGAAAACCTACAACAAAAACAACTGATTCGTTACTTGTTCTGGTGCACCCTTGCTAGCTCGATGCCAGTCACCGTTTTTGTCGATGTAGGTGATGGCGGTTCGTTTGTCAACAGGGTTAAACGGTAGAAAGTGGACCTCTTTGATTCCGGCTCGAGCCTCTTTTGAATCACCCAACATATTAACGATACAAGCATCAATGGCGTCTTGGTTTTCAATCCTTGAAGCTCTAGCACCCAACAACACCACCATGTCCTTATCGCAGTCCTTGACGAAAACCTGTAACAAATTTTCACCTTTTAGATATCAAAAGGTGGTTTGAAGTTCCCATCTTAACCAAGAAAAGGTGAACAACAGACCTCTACTAACGATTTGTCGACGGTTAGCTTGTTAAGAGTGAGGGTACCGGTTTTATCGCTACAAAGAATATCCATACCCGCCATTTCTTCGATGGCAGTCATCCTCTTGGTGATGGCACCTTCTTTTGAAAGGTGGTGTGACCCAATCGCCATTGTCACAGACAAAACCGTAGGCATAGCAATCGGAATACCTCCAATCAAAAGGATCAGCAAGTTATCAATACCGTCTCTATACGCTCTTTGTTGAACCACATATATCACCACAATCTCAATCGCCATTCCAATCGCAATCGAGCATATGCAAAAGTTACCGATGGATGTCAATACCTAGTAAGATATGAACTTCATTGTAGTTTTTTTGGTAGGAAAAATAGACTGATGTATATATTGAACACTTGTAGTACCTGCTGGAAATGACCAGCTGAATCGGTGCTATTCACAAGGTGAGCCGCCTTCCCAAAAAAGGTTCGGATACCGGTGGCTATGACGACGGCTTCAATCTCGCCTTGCTTGCACGTCGAGCCAGAATACACCGGCTCGCCAGGATTCTTGTTTACGGGCACCGACTCGCCGGTAAGGGCGGATTGATCGATTTTCAAAGTATCTCCTTCAAGTAGACGGGCGTCAGCTGGGATAATATCTCCCAGCTTGACGCTAATAATATCTCCAGGAACCAAAATGGCGGCATCTTGCTCGCTCCACTTTCCGTTCCTTAAAATTTTGGCTTTCGGGGCTAGGCTTGCCATTAGGGCAGTGGCAGCATTGCCGGCATTGTTTTCTTCGATAAAACTGATGGTTGAGTTGATGAGAAGAAGCGCGAGTATGCCCACAAAATCCGGCCAATCCGGTGGCCTGCCACCACCATTGGCTAATACAATGGCCATGATGGCTGCAAATTCCATGACCCATGAAAGAGGATTCCACATGAACCCTAGAAACTTGAGTAACTTATTTTCCTGTTTCAAATAAAGCAACATTCTTGTAATATCGAATTAAAAAGAAACCGAGAAGGAGAGGAGAAAAAGAGACGTGCCTTTTTCTCCTCAAGCTTATTGGGGCCGAAGATGTCGAGCCTCTTAGCCCCTTCGTCATCATTCAAGCCATCTCGCGTGCAGTTTAAGATGGTGAAGACATCTTCGATGGGGATTTTTTCGAGGTCAATTTGGTTAGTTTTAATCTCTTCCAAGGAATTATCAGGCATGGTTGTTGTTGTTATTGGTAGAATAGAAAAACATGGAAAAAAAGGAGAAAAAGAAAGACGATTAGATTAGATTAGATTAGATTAGATTAAAGATAAAATCGGGCCTCTCGACAATCCCTCTTTAGAGAGGCTCCTCCACTATGCTTATGAACAAACACAGTAGAGGTGGTCGTATATAACACGATTAGAGGGAAATGTTGAAGCCCTCTTTTGTCAAGGGAAACCGGTTTCTTTATATCCCCAAAGTTTTAAGGCGCATAGCGTTTTGTGTCTTTCATTTCCAAAAAATCAGGAGTGCTATTACAAATTGAGGGTAATCCATTCTTTTCTTGCCTGGAAGTCGGACATTATTTCTTGGTTTTAACGTTTATAATTAGGTAATATATTTTTATTATTATTATTATTATTAACTCGATAAATATATATTTACTCAAATATCAAACTGGTTTTTAAAATTCTGGTTTGAATTTTGAATTCATTACTAAAAAAGCATGACTAAAATAACCTTCCATTGAAAGGCTGTGTCTATTTTAACGCTATTGAGTTGATTTTTACCGATAAAAATTAGAATACACATCGACAAGTCTTGAGATGCACACTTGTATTGATAATATCGGAAACCTGATCGACAAGTCTTGTGATGCACGCTTGTATTGATAATATTGGAAACCTGATTTGGGTTCTCTGGGAGCGGGGCCGAAAAAATTTATTTAGGCTAAATTGCTTCATTAGAAACCATCATAATTTTATTTTCCAAAAAATAACTCTTGTAATTTTAAGAGAACTAACTGTTTTAAACGAAATTTATCCAAAATTCTGTATTGGATAACTGCAAAAGCAGTTTTGAAAATCTTGTATCCCCAAATTCGTCTTTGGTTAGTTTTCCCTGGTTCAAAATACACACAAAAACCGTAGTTTTTTCTGGTTCAAAATACACACAAAAACATTAGTTTTCTCTAGTTCTAATTCTGAGTATCTGACATCATTCAAGTGAACGGTTCGAATAGTTTCAATCTAAAAGTGCTAACACAAATTTCTAACAAAGAGCACCAAGAAGGCTGAGAGGAAACTGGGTGAAAGCCTGATGATTATGACCAAGTTAAACAATTGCAAAGACAAGGACCGGCTGATAGTTTCAACATATGTAGACAAGAATGATGTAACAGCATAAACGATCTATCTACAAAACAAGCAGCTAAAACTAAAAAAACAGGTTTGATCATAACATTAAATAGTCTACCATCATTCAAGGTACATAAAAAAACATGTGATCAAACAAATGCATCATCCAATTCTTAACAAGAAATATAACATCAAAAGCACCTCAAAACCCAAGCTTGGTTCTACGCCAATGCCTACGCTTCGCATTGTACCTGAAAAAAAAATAAACAACTTGTTAGTAAAAATGACATCTTGTCCTTAAAATAAAGATTGTATACTAAGTTTTGACCTGATAGTGTTGTCGGTTCTCATCCGAATCCAGTGAGGAATGGGCCTGTTCTGCCTCATCTTCTTCGCAAGCTTCTTCTTGATCATAAAACTCTTGTGGGAAGGCTGTTTTAGAACAAAAAAAAAAGTGAGCAAAAACTTCATGAGGATTTTAGTTAAAGTAATATCATTTTAGAAGCTTGGTCCTTAGATAATATATAAAATAGCTCATTGTAAAACTGACCTTAAAAAAAATACATGTAACAGAAGTTATTGTCCAATTATTAATCACATGGTAAAGTAGAAGATTATGTGTGTAAATAAGTCAAGTCAAACCCAAGTTCGTCTAAGCTAGTAGTCTTTCAAGCTAGAATCCGGCTCAAGCTCGAACATATGTTATAATTATGATCCTTTTACACAACACAATATGCATAGTCATTTTTATTACAATTTATATATAATCGTTACTATTACATAGATATAAAATCTTATAAATAATAAACTCCCTTAGACATGAGAGCCTAGTCAAAGTAAAGTATGTGTAGCTCAAGCTTGAGCTTGTTTATTAAATGAACTCCAATACAAGCCGAGACTAGTGCTCGTTTAAGCTCAATCCAATTCAAGCTTTTAGCAAGCAAATCTAGCTCACGGGCAAACTCTGCTCATTTACAACTACTCATAAGTGAAACATCTATGAATATTTTAGATGTTTAGCAACTAGAAATCCTAAGAAAATGGCTTCAAAGATGATTTAATGACAATTATGTGTTAATTAATCCTAACATAATGCTGGAATCATGGTATTTAATTATTTTATCTTCCTAACAAGCCCAATATTTACCCCTATGCATTGATTGGATCAATTCACCTCATTTCCTAGGTTAATATTATCTAATAACAACATCTCAATTGATTAACATGTACCAAATCTAAATTCAAATACTCAGAATCTGCAATAGTGATAAAATGCCCAAAATTAACTACACATTAAGCCAAATAAATCTCTTCAACCTATGATCACTTATAAGTTATAACCCTAAAATGCATGAAATTTAAGTGCAAAAGGTACCAAATGAATCAATTTCCTGGCATATTCCTCGATTGAACAGATAATAAGTCATAAATCGGGGATTTCTTAGCACTTAACAGCGAAAAAAAAAAACTTAAATCAATTCGATTTGGCGAATCGATTAAGGAAACAAAGGTATCTACAATTTGTAAGTTCTAGAGAAGATGAACGATCTGCAAGTAGGAGATTTATAGAAAGATTACCATGGTTGTCGGCGGAGAGCAGAGAAGCTCCTTCTTCGTCTTCTCCGGGGCGCTGCGATGGTAACCGCTGGGATGTAGGGTTTATATAGCTAGGGTGTGACAGCGGGTGACCAAGGCCCAATTGGCGGTTTATCCTAGGCCCACTTACTCTTATGTATTTTAGCTTTTGTTACATTTCAAAATAATAGTTATTTTTTTTAATAATAAATTTGGATCATTATAACTAATGGATCATTGTTCATCTAATCAACTGCATTTTTTAAGTATATGACCCAAATACTACTTATCAATAGGAAATGCATCATATGTGAAAAAATTTGTGGTCGAACTTGCAACCTCTATTTTTTTATCACATGTGAGATTTGAGGCTAATACCTCTTATTTTTATGTCTTTAGAATGTTTCATCTCGACTACTTGGATTTTCAAATAAT